>QRDG01001214.1:337632-820583 GCA_012064385.1 Puccinellia tenuiflora | reverse complement strand
CAAGGTACCAAGTCCGTTGATGAGTACTATAAGGAGAAGGAGTTGATCATGCAGCGTGCTAAGGTGCAAGAAGAACCTGAACAAACTATGCAGCGTTTCCTTTCAGGTTTGAGCTTTAACATCAAGAGAATTGTGCGTCATCATCAATATGGCGATGTACAAGATTTGTTGCATCAAGCACGTGAAGCTGAGTTACAGTTGGCCGAAGATGCCAAATATGCGCCTCATTCGTCCTATGCGCGAGGTAGTGTTTCATCATGAGCGACACCTAGTGTGGTGCCGCCTAGTCCTGTTCCTAGTTTCCATGGTGCTGCTCCTTCCAAATCAGTTTTGGTTGCTCCTAATGCCAAGCAATCACCACAACCTGCTGCAAGTGCTACTGGTTCTTCCAATTCTACAGCTCGTACATGTGATATGAATTGTCATACGTGTGGAGGCAAGGGTCACTTCAAGCGTGAGTGTCCAAACAAGAAGGTCATGTTGATCAATGAGGAGACCGGTGAGTATGAGAGTGGTGATGAGGTGGATCCTAATGCTGAGTTTGAGGAGGACAATGAAAATGAGTTGTATTATGCGGATGCCGAGTGTCTACCATCTATTGTGTGCACACCCAAGGTGCTGAGTGTGGCCCCTAGTACTTCGGAGCAGCGATGCAATTTGTTTCAAACAAGGGCTGCGATTGGCAATGGATGTTCGTGCAAGGTGATCATTGATGGTGGTAGCTGCCGCAATTTAGCTAGCAAAGAGCTTTGTCGAAAGCTGAATCTGAAATACTTGCCACATCCCCATCCATATTTTATTCAGTGGCTGAGTGAAAGTGGGGAGATGAAGGTTAATCACATAGTGCAAGTTGAATTTCAGATTGGACCTTACAAGGACACCGTGGAGTTTGATGTGGTTCCAATGACTGTTTGTCACTTGTTGTTGGGACGTCCTTGGCAGTTTGATAGAGATGTGCGGCACAATGGGAGATCAAATACCTATCAGCTCAATTGGCATGGCAAGGAGGTAATGTTGCGTCCTATGACACCTCAAGAGATAGTAAATGAATCTCGCCAAAAAGTGGAAGTTAACCATGAGGCTGAGCGTGAGAGATTAGCTAGGCGAGAGACTCCACCTTCGGTGAGCGAGAGCCACAAGCCAAATTTGAGTGGTAAAAAAAGAAAAGTGAGGGAGAGAACAAAATAGTAATGTTAGCCACCAAATCTGATTTGAGAGAGTTTCGTGAGGATCCCACTCTAGTACCTCTTGTGCTTCTGTGCAAGGGGGAAATTCTTGTTTCTAACGACATGACCCCTCTCTCTATTGGTGTTTCTAATGTGTTGCAGGATTTTGGTGATGGTTTTCCGGAGGAAGTGCCCGCTGGTTTGCCTCCATTGCGGGGTATTGAGCATCAAATTGATTTGATTCCAGGAGCAACACTTCCAAACCGAGCTCCCTATAGGACCAAACCGGAGGAGATAAAGGAGATACAGCGACTTCAAGATGATGTAGGCCAACCCAACGACAACACCATGTCAAGCACTCCAACGTACGACAAGCCACCAAGGACTCCAAAGGGTGGCAAGGAACTCCATGAACTCCAATCAACTAAGGCATATGCGTGGATGAGGAGAAGGAAGCGTCATGGACAAGGAGAGGAAGAAGGTGGCGAAGACAGGCAGGCCGGCCTCCAGCCCGGCCTAGGCCGGCCCCAGGCCAGCCCCCACCAGAGCCGGCCCAGGCCGGCCCCCAGGCCGGCACCCCTCCAGACGACGCCGGCCTCCAGGCCGACCTAGGCCGGCCACCAGGCCGGGCCCCCTCCAGACGCCGCCGGCCTCCAGGCCGGCCCAGCCGGACCCCCACCTTTCCCCCTTTTGTACTAAGACTATAAATAGCTTTCCCCCTTTTCCATTTGAGGTAGAGCAGAATGAACTAGAGTTGAGCGTTGCTCCTTCCCGTGATGGGTTCCTCCGAGGAGGTGATGAATCTCTTGTTGTAGCTACTCTTTCACTGAGGTGTCTCTAGTAGTGCAAACCAATCTTTCCCTTGTGGATTCTATTGGATCGGTGGACCGGCCGGTAAGAGAAATCGGTTTCATTAAGCGTGTTGTTGACTTGGGTTTTGGGATCCGGAGGCTGCTCCGTTGGGGGTTTGTTGCCGGGTGATTCTCCCTCGTAGGCTTCGCGAGTTATCCCCACGAATTTGCCCTTTTCCCCCGTGTTCATCGTTTCCACCTCCGTGTTCTTCGTGTTCATCCTCTTTTCCCCTCAAATCCGTGAGATCGGGCCAACCCCCTACATCATATGGTATCAGAGCAAGGGTTGCCACGGATTTTCCTTTGTTTCCACCCCCATATCCACAAAAAATTTCTTTGATTTTGCTAATTTTGAAAATTTCCACCAAAAATAGCCTCAAATTGCTTTTGGTTCGATCTGAGATTCTTGTGAGTTTTGGTAGGTTTTGATCCGTGGATCCATTGCTATACTTGTTGATCTACCTTCCTTTGCGTTCCCATGGCCAAATTCCGTTGATTTCTCCTCCGATTTGGTGTTTTTCGGGCTGTTTTCCGCCCAAAATCGCCCATTTTCGCGTCCCGGAAAGGTAGTGTCGGCCGGCCTCCAGCCCGGCCTAGGCTGGCCTCTAGGCCGGACCCCCGGCAGAAGCCGCCGGCCTCCAGCCCGGCCTAGGCCGGCCCCCAGGCCGGTTCCCCATTCTGAAATTTTGTTTTGGCCATAACTTTTCACTCCGGACTCCGTTTTTGGTGATTTTCGTCTCTAATCGAAGCTATGGACAAGCTCTACATCACCACGGCGGTTGATCCATCATCTATTGCCACCATATTTCGTGAGCAAGGAAGGGACATTCACTCCCACCGGGTGAAGATCGTCGACGAAAGGTATAACATCCCCGAACCTTCTCCCACCTTGCATCACTTGTTAGCCAAGCCATTTGTGCTTATCTTACCTATTGAGACTAGCTCATCTATGATTGCTTGGACTTTGCACACTTGATACCTCGTAGTGTTCCGAGCAAACCTTGTATGCGCTAGTTGATATAGTTCTTGTTGGCAAGCAAGTAAGAGGCAAAAGTGAAAGAGAGTAAGAGGCCAAAAGAGAGCATATAAAAGAATAAAAAAAAAGAGCCTCATTGCCATATCTCTTGTAGGTCGCGCTAGCTCGATGAAAAATTCATAGGTGTGGTATCTTTGTGCAAATCTTGTAGCCCACCAATAATTGCAATCGAGTTGGTTTCTCTTCTACTTGTGCACCTTGAGCTTTAGTCTTCGCTAGGTCCATCACTAGCTCATTTTTGGTTGCACAAGTCCCACTTATCAAAGCGTGTGTTTCTATGTGCTTCACTCCTATCTTTTGAGATCGACTTGTATTTTCTTTGTGGTCATCGTGGTTCTCTACTTGCCCTTACAATATCTTGGTTTCCGGTTGTTCCTTTGCTTTCCACAATTCATACCTATCCACTCATAAGCCGTGTGTGTTTTGGAGTTGCGTTTGGATCTTTGAAATTCAAGTCACCCGCATTCTTGTGTATCGGTTTCTCTTGGCATGGTCCACTAGTTCCAATACTATCTACTAGGTGAGGTTGGTTTCTTAGTTCCTTCCACTCCACATATATACACTTGTCTTGTGATTGACCATGTCTAGTGAGAGCGGAGCATCCTATGGAGGCCATGATGATGAGAACATGATGAGCGACAACAACTATGGCGCGCCAAGCATGGATGACATCATGAGCGACAACGACTACAGGCGCCCAAGCATAGATGATATGGTGGACCTCGACATAGCCGACACCTCCTCGAGCATGGACTACATGGCGGAGCACCACCACTACTACGACTATGATGCCGCAACCGTCCATGACATGGAGTGCTACACCGACTTGGAGCCTTCAAGCATCAACACCATGGCGGACCACTACTTCGACTACAACTCCAATGAGGTGGTGGAACCCTACATCGACTACGGCTCCTCAAGGCATGTCAAGGATCTTCCACGAGGCTCTACACACCTTGTTGATGACGACTCCGATGATGAGTACCCACCTCGGCGATCCTCAAGACCAAGAACTCAAGAGCGCCACCGCCATCAAGAACCTATAAGCTCAAGGAGACGGAGCTCAAGGCATCTTCGCCTAGAGGACAAGGAGACACGCCCTCCTCCTCAACGTCAGGCTACCTCACCCTCGAGACGGCGGCCAACGCAAAGTGCCTATGCACATGAGTCTTCGTCAAGGAACACCAAGGATCTTCATCGGCGTATGTCTACTCATGATCATCATCGACGCCACTATGAGGACTCAAGCTACTCAAGGCCACGCCATCACGCGTCTACATCTACATACAAGATGGCGGCAAGTACACATCAAATGGAGCCTCCTCCGCGTGCCACCACCAAAAGGGCGTCCAAGAGTAGATCACACTCCAAGAAGGACCGGGACATGCTTCTCAAACTCCAAGCCGACCTCAACAAGTTGAAGACCAAGCTCAACACCGACAATGCCAACTTTGAAATCGAGCAAGCCGAGCTCAAGACCATCCGCGAGAACTTCATCGCCAGCTTATCCAAGTTCTTCAAGCCTGCACATGACTCTTCACCGAGCTTATTATCGACTCCACTACAAGATGGTGACCATGAAGATGGCGAGAAGACGGTCGAGCATGGGATTTTCCCTTCGACCAAGGAGGCGAGCATTGAAGAGGCTACCACTTGTGACGGTGAGCCAAGTGAAGAGGTTGAGCATGGGAGTTTCCCTTCAACCAAGGTGGCGAATGGAGTTGAGACTACCGAGCCTATCCCTATGTGCTTGAATGATGAAATGGTACCAATCCCATGTGAGCATGAGAGCCACCTAGCCCACTTGAGTGAGAGTGCAAGTGAGTTGAGTGCCTCCACCATATGCGAGATTGAGTGCTTCCACTTTGAGAGAATGAGTGATACACACCTTGAGTTGGGAGAGGTAGTTGATAGGTCAGTGAGGACATTTCGATTTCTGACAACTTACCCTCTACCTCTAGTGTTTTCTCTCATGTTCTACTAGGTTCCATGGATGATGAGACACCAAGCCTCGACATGATGGCGCCTATGATGGAGAAGATGTACATGGAGGAAGAAGACGATGCCACCCCATGTCTACATGATGATGAACAAGTCGGACACATGGACGCCGCTACCTGTACAACAACACCTACCTCTCATGAGCGGCACTACAAAGGTACGCATATGGGTGTTGATGATGCCATGATCCACTAGTGGACATGATGACTTGTGATTGCTTGCATGCTATGGATGATCCTTTTGATGTCACATATGCTTCGTTCATATTCCCATGTGATACCTTGTTTCAAACCAATGTTGATCATGCGGAATTATCTATTTGTGATGATCTTTCCATATACATGCCTTGTTATGAACTTTCGAATTTTCTCCCATTGTTGCATCCAGAAGTTGAACAATTTCTCTTTCCAATGCTTGGTTTGCAATAATGTTGATACGATGTCTTATGAGAATGCCCCCATAGCTTTCTCAAAATTTGGAGATTCTTCCTTTTGCCATGTTGAGAATTTACCCTTCCTTTTGCATATTGACCACTCACATATGTCATACATTCCTTTTGATATTGGTGTGTTTGGTGATGTGCAAATGGATAGATGCGTCATAATGGATGATGCATTCATGTACCATGCACACAATTTTCTTTTTATTGGAATTTCATGTGTAATAGCTCACGCTTCATAATGTCAACCTCAATTGAGCATGAGTTTGACAAAAAGAGCTCTTGAGAGCATTTTCCATGAGAGTTGTGGATATGGATGGCAATGGGTACCCGAAACCCGCTAACCCGACGGGTACCCGCACTAAATGGGAGGGTTTGGTGGCGATTTAGAACCCACGGGTCTGCTTAGCGGTAAAGATTCAGACCCGGTGGGTCTAGCGGAGGCGGGTCTGGAGGTGTCAAACCCGGACCCGCAAACCCACAGACCCGACTAGAACATGTTGACCCCACGTGTTAATCCACTCAACACTCACCTAACTCACTCTCCCACGCACGCTGCACACACCACACACACACCACACCACACAGCACCCTCACGCACATGGATGGACCCTACACCACACCACGCACGCACACAGCACACGGACAGACCAGTGGACCACACCACGCACGAATGCTGGACGTTGCTCTTCTCTTTCCCTTATCTCTTCTTTTCCCTCTCTCCCCATCTCCCCGACGGACCACACACACACCAGGCTCTTGAGCCGTCGATCGCCGCTCCTGCGTCGCCGCCCATGCTCTTCTACCCCTGCGCCGCCGCAGCCGCTCCTGCGCCGCCACCTGCGTAGTCGTCCTCTCCACCACGACGTGCCGCTCCTCTACCTCGACCGGGCGCCATGGCTGCAGCCGTCCTCGCCACCCTGCCGTGCTCCGCTGCAGGCCGGGCTCTTCCTTGAGCTCGCGCAACTCCGGCGCCACCAAGCCGTCCACTACCGAAGAAGATTGAGTAGCGGCGCGGCAGGGCCAGCTCGCCGACGCCGGAAGCTGCGAGACCTTGGCGGGTACCCGTCGGGTCCCGCAAACCCGACGGGTCGCGGGTCTGGTGGCATTCTAGACCCGGCGGCGGGTATGGGGCGGGGTCGCGGGGACGCGGAGGAAGGTCGGGTTGCGGGTATGGGGGGGTCGAACCCGGCCCCGAACCCGGCGGGTGCCATCTGTGGATCCAATCCACCTCTATTTCCTTTCCATGTTTTGCATCGAACAATTTGAACAATTGCTCTTTCCTTGGTTCGTGTGCAAACATGTGAGTTCTTTGGTTTTCCTTTGTGACATTCATGCACCCTTGAGCTTCCTTGTGGATGATTTATGCGTTGCAACAAGTATGATGCACAATTGCTCTTTCCGTTGGCTTCTTTGCAACCATAATGGTATTTTGAGCATGTCTTGTCATGAGAACCTTTGGATGTTGTCTTCTTGGTGTTGCAACAAAATTGATGAACACTTGCTCTTCTCTTTGCTTTGTTTGCACCCATGATGGCGATGATAAGACCTCTCTCACCTTGTGTGGTTCACAAACCTCTCTTTCCGATGCTTTCAATGCAATGAACATCATATGGTTCAAAATGAGATAGCTATCTTAGCCTTCTCAAATTTCTTGGAGATTTTGTGTTCCCACATTTTGAGGATGTTTGGACGAGTTGTTTGCACATTGACCTTGCATTTGTATTCCATTCCATAAATTTGTGTTGTGCTAATGGTGTTATGAATAAATTTGGACATGTCATCAATGATGTGCTCCTCTATCATGCACACACATATTTTGCTTGGTCTTTGGTGCGTATAGGTACCAATAGCGGCATGGTGACGTCCACTTCAACGTCGAGACTTCTATCTCCTTCACTTGATGAGGACGTGCTAGCGTCGTGGACCGACGCTTTTCGAAGGAGGGGGAGATGATGTAGGCCAACCCAATGACAACACCATGTCAAGCACTCCAACGTACGACAAGCCACCAAGGACTCCAAAGGGTGGCAAGGAACTCCATGAACTCCAATCAACTAAGGCATACGCGTGGATGAGGAGAAAGAAGCGTCATGGACAAGGAGAGGAAGAAGGTGGCGAAGACAGGCAGGCCGGCCTCCAGCCCGGCCTAGGCCGGCCCCCAGGCCGGCACCCCACCAGAGCCGGCCGGCTTCCCAGCCGGCCTAGGCCGGCCCCCAGGCCGACACCCAACCAGAGCCGGCCGGCCTCCCAGCCGGCACCCTCCAGACGACGCCGGCCTCCAGGCCGGACCCCCACCTTCACCCCTTTGTTACTAAGACTAGAAATAGCTTTCCCCTTTTCCATTTGAGGTAGAGCAGAATGAACTAGAGTTGAGCGTTGCTCCTTCTCGTGATGGGTTCCTCCGAGGAGGATGATGAATCTCTTGTTGTAGCTATTCTTTCACTGAGTTGTCCTAGTAGTGCAAACCAATCTTTCCCTTGTGGATTCTATTGGATCGGTGGACCGGCCGGTAAGAGAAATCGGTTTCATTAAGCGTGTTGTTGACTTGGGTTTTGGGATCCGGAGGCTGCTCCGTTGGGGTTTGTTGCGGGGTGATTCTCCCTCGTAGGCTTCGCGAGTTATCCCCCACGAATTTGCCCTTTCCCCCGTGTTCATCGTTTCCACCTCCGTGTTCTTCGTGTTCATCCTCTTTTCCCTCAAATCCGTGAAGATCGGGCCAACCCCCTACATCACAAGAGCTTCTTGACAAAGGGTATATTCGTGTGAGATTAAGTCCTTGTGCTGTTCCTGTCATTTTGGTTCCTAAGAAAGATGGTACTTGGCGCATGTGCGTAGATTGTAGAGCGATAAATAACATCACTATTAAGTGGTGCTGTTATTTTCTCTAAAATTGATTTGCGTAGTGGTTATCATCAAATTAGAATGAAAGAAGGAGAAGAATGGAAAACTGCCTTTAAACAAAATTCAGTTTATATGAGTGGTTAGTGATGCCTTTGGTTTAACTAATGCACCTAGTACTTTCATGAGATTGATGAATCATGTTTTGAGGCATTTCATTGGTAAATTTGTAGTAGTCTATTTTGATGATATATTGATTTATAGCTGCAATGAATTTAAACATACTGATCATATTAGACAAGTTTTGCAAGTGTTGCGTGATAATAAGCTATATGGTAATCTTGCTAAATGCACTTTTTGCAAAGATAAGGTCATATTTCTGGGTTTTGTTGTTTCTAAGCATGGAGTATAGGTTGATGAATCTAAAATTGAAGTAATTAAAAATTGGCCTATTCCCATGAATATTAGTCAAATAAGAAGCTTTCTTGGTCTTGCTGGATTTAATAGAGTTTTGTGAAAGACTTCAGTTCTATTGCTGCACCTTTGAATGATTTAACAAAAAAAGGTGTTTGAGTTGTGTGGGGCGCAGCCCAAGATGCCGCTTTGATGAGCTGAAAACGTCGTTTAATTTCTGCACCTTTGCTTATGCTTCCTAATTTCAATAAGCAATTGATATTGAATGTGATGCTAGTGGCATTGGAATAGGAGGTGTGTTGATGCAAGAGGGTAAACCAATTGCATATTTTTCGGAGAAATTAAATGGTGCCCAATTGAAACTATCCTGTTTATGATAAAGAATTGTATGCACTTGTTCGTGTTCTGAGGTTTGGCAACATTATTTTTGGCAAAAGAATTTATCATACATTCTGATCATGAAGCTTTGAAATATTTGAAGTGCCAATCTAACTTGAATAAACGTCATGCTAAATGGGTTGAGTTCATTGAATCCTTCCCATACATTATTAAGTATAAGAAAGGCAAAGTAAAACGTGGTTGCTGATGCACTCTCTAGGAAAAGCATGCTTTTGACTACATTTGGAATGTTCAAGTTCCTGGTTTAGAGAGTTTGCGTGATTTATATGCTAATGATACTGATTTTTCCATGCCTTTTGCTAAGTGTTCTGCTGTGAAAGCTTGGAAAATACCATATGCATGATGGATACTTGTTTAGAGCTAACAAATTATGTGTGGCCAGAATCGTCCGTGCGTTTGCTGTTGTTGCAGGAATCTCATGGTGGCGGTTTGATGGGACACTTTGGACGTGAGAAGACATTACTAATGTTGGCTGATCACTTTTATTGGCCAAGGATGAGGCGGGATGTGGACAGGTTTGTTAAGCATTGCATCACTTGCAACAAGGCAAAGTCCAAGTTGAAGCCTCATGGTTTGTATACTCCTCTTCCTGCACCTACAACTCCATGGGAGGACATAAGCATGGATTTTATGTTAGGATTACCTAGAACCAGGAAGAGGACATAATTCTATTTTTGTGGTAGTGGATCGTTTTTCTAAGATGTCACACTTTATTGCCTGCCACAAAAACAACGATGCGTCGCATATTGCTAATCTGTTTTTCAGTGACATCGTGCGCTTACATGGAGTACCCAAGACGATGTTTCTGATCGAGATGTCAAGTTCATGAGCTATTTTTGGAAGACACTTTGGGGCAAGCTGGGAACGAAGCTGCTGTTCAGTACCACTTGTCATCCCCAAACTGATGGCCAAACGGAGGTGGTGAATCGCACACTATCAACGTTGCTGCGAGCCATGATCAAGAAGAACTTGCGTGAGTGGGAAGACTGTTTGCCGCATGTGGAATTTGCATATAACAGGGCGGTACATTCTACCACACAACTATGTCCGTTTGAGTGGTGTATGGTTTCAAACCATTACTCCGCTTGATTTGCTGCCACTTCCATTACATGAGAGAGTCAACATGGAGGCATCGAAGCGTGCAGATTTGTGAGGAAGATACATGAGAAGACTAAAGAGGCAATTGAGAAGAAAGGCAAGTACAATGCAGCTCGTGTCAACAAGAATAGAAAGGAGGTGATCTTTCAGCCCGGCGACATGGTTTGGGTACACTTTCGTAAAGATAGATTTCCTGTTTCAGCGCAAGTCCAAGTTGATGCCGCGGGGTGATGGTCCATTCAAGGTTCTTGCCAAGATAAATGATAATGCATACAAGATAGATCTTCCTACAACTGAGTTTGGTGTCAGTAACACTTTCAATGTTGCTGATTTGATGCCATATGCTGAGAAGACCTTGACGCGTCGAGGTCGACGCCTTTTCAAGGGGGGGAGGATGATGAGGACATCCTTAGTCCTTTACCATTTTCTTCTATTGATGAGGTTGCTGCTCAAGACAAGCCCAATGAAGTGAGGATTGGACCGATGACAAGAGCTCGTGCCAAGCTACTTGGACAATAGGTGAACTCACTCTTAATTTATATGATGTTGTGATAATGGAACTTTATACTGCCTAAGTCTATGCATTTGTGTATGATTAGGGTTGTTGATAACACAAGCATTGGAGGAGGACCAGAGGAGCAGCAAGAATCGGAGCACAACGACACCTATGGCGCGAGGGAGGAGCGGGAGGAATGCGCAAAGAAGGAAGAAGAAGAAGCACAGGCAGCCCGGCCAGGCCGGCTAGGCTGTGCCATGCAAATCTTGGCCCGACCTTGCCCCGGCCTGAGCCCGGCCTGGACCCGGCCTGCGCGCCAGATTTCGGCCGAACCCACTTTTGGGTCGGTTTGTGCCCGTTTGAGTCCGAACCAAGTTAGGTTTTTGTGTTAGGTCGGTTGGCCCCCTATATAAAGCTAGGGCCGGCTGCTAGAGAGGGGTTAGACCATGTTTTTGCTTAAACCCTAGATTGGATTGCTACAAGCATTCATCTTTCGCCGTGTTCCTCTTTGTTGCGATCAGGAATACAACCCCTCCACTTTGTTTCAATCTGGAGGTTATTGCTACCAAAGTTTGAGTGTGATCTGTTGTTCCATTGGGAATTAGTAGATTGCATAAACCGCTTCGTGGCCGGCGGCTACGTTGCATTGGTGTGAGGCGTCGCAAATATCCATTGGGTTGAAGAGTTGTTGCATTGGCAACAGGGGAGCAGCTGGAGAGTTTGTCAGATTCTCGCAAGTTACCTACCATCATCATCCATCTACCACCGCTCATTGAGAAGATCGGGCCACCCCTTATCACTAGCCGCACCCCTCCTCCACCCTAGCCCTAGCCGCGCGCCACCTCTGATGCGGGCTGAGCCCTCTAGGGTGGCCCGATCTTCACGGTTTGATGAACGAGGGGACGAACGCACGCAAGAACACGAAGAACACAAGAACACAAACCCGATACAATTGATGCGTTGCCCTCACCGGTCGGTCCAACCGGCCCAATAGAATCACACAAGGAGAGACCGCGAGGTAGAATCCCTATGTGAAAGATCGGTGAGCGTGAGGTAGAATCTCGTGAGTGAGAGACGGTGAAGTAGAATCACACACGAGAGAGACTCCGCGCAAAGAGGGGCCTTGATTCACTCCAATAGATACATATAAGGAGGAACCTTGAATCCACAAGGGGATCTTCTCCACAAAGGGAGGGATGAGCACAAGCCCAAGTGTCTAGTCCAATTCTATCCTATTACATGTCTAGATCTGAAGGGGGTAGGTGCCTATATATAGGTTTGACCATAAAGAGGTAGGTGGGAAGGGATACAAGGGCAGTCCCTGGGAGGCCGGCCTGGCTGGGCTGAGGCCGACCTCAGGCTGGCTGCTTCGGCAGGGTGCCCGGCCTGGGCTGGGTGGAGGCCGGCCCCAGGCCGGCGGCTTCGGCTGGGTGTCCAGCCTGGGCTGGGTGGAGGCCGGCCCCAGGCCGGCCTGACTGGCTTTTCTTCGTCTTCATCTCCGCTTCTTCCTCCTCTTCCATGCGTACACCTTGGATGGCTTCGACTCTTGGGCATCATTTGCATCTCCCCTCGGCTCCGTAGCAACCATGTCAAACCTATGAATGCAAGAGGGTCGATGGTCAGGTAGTATACCATCCACAGGCAACGCATTGAGGTTCGTAGAGAGGATTGAGTTCACCTTTGACGTCTGTGGTGACATGGCATATGTTGGAATGCTTGATATGGTGGTGACGTTGGGTTGGGCTACATCATCTCCCCCTCCTTCGAAAAGCGTCGTCCTCGACGCTTGCACGTCATCACCATGTGAAGGGGGTAGATGGTGCTCATTCGCCCTGGAGTTGTGGGAGGTGATCCACTCATTGGTACCTACACGCATCAAAGACCAAGCAAACAATGTGTGTGCATGATAGTGGAGCACATCATCCATGACATGTCCAATCTTGATCATTACACCATTAGCACAACACAAATATATGGAAGGCAAAGCATAAGCAAGGTCAATGTGCAAGCAACTCATCCAAACATCCTCAAAATGTGGGAACACAAAATCTCCATGAAAAGTAGAGAGGGCTAAGATACCCATCTCAATGTGAACCATATGATGTTCATTGCATTGAAAGCATCGGAAAGAGAAATTTGTGAACCACACAATATGAGAGAGGCTCTTATCTTGGCCATCATGGGTGCAAACAAAGCAAAGAGAAGAGCAAGTTGTCATCGATTTTGTTGCAACACCCATAAGACAACATCCAAAGGCCTCGTGACAAGACATGCTCAAAATACCATTATGGCTGCAAATAAGCCAACGGAAAGAACAATTGTTCATCATACTTTATGCAACACATAATCATCGACAAGGAAGATCAAGGGAGCATGAGAGTCACAATGGAAAACCAAAGCACTCACATATTTGCACGCGAACCAAAGGAAAGAGCAATTGTTCAATTTGTTCGATGCAAAACATGGAAAAGGACATAGCAGTGGATTGGATCCACAACTCTCATGGAAAAGGCTCTCAAGAGCTCTTTTTGTCAACTCATGTTCAATTGAAGTTGACATTGTGAAGCGTGAGCCATTACACACGAAATTCCATAAAAAGAAATTGTGTGCATGGTCCATGAATGCAACATCCATCATGATGCGTCTCTTCATTTGCACATCACCAAACACACCACGTTCAAAATGGAAGTGTGAAGTATGCGGATGGTCAACATGCAAAATGAAGGAAGGAAAATTCTCAACATAGCAAAAGGAACCATCTCCAAAAATTGAGAATGCTATGGGGGCAAACTCATTATCAAGCATTTTATCACCATTGCAAGCAACACATATGAAAGAGAAATTGTTCGACATATTGCATGCAACAATGGGAGAAAGTTGGAAAGATTCATAGCAAGGCATGCATGTGGCAAGATCATCACAAATAGGAAATTCCACATGATCAACATTGGTTTGGAACAAGGTATCACATGGGAATATGAAAATATCATAGGTGACATCGAAAGAAACATCCACATCATGCAAGCAATCACAAGTCATCATGTCCACTAGTGGGATCATGGCATCATCAACACCCATATACATATCATTGTAGTCCCGCTCATGAGATGTAGGTGTTGTGGTAGAGGTAGCGGCATCCATGTGGCCGACTTGTTCATCATGTAGACATGGGGTGGCATCGCCTTCATCCTCCATGTACATCTTCTCCATTTGAGGCTCCATCATGTCGAGGCTTGCATGTCTTCATCCATAGAACCTAGGAAAACATGAGAGAACACATGATGAGGACATCCCTACTGCAGATGCAACCACAGTTACTACACCATCTCCATTACAAGGACCTATCACTAGAGCTCGTGCACGTCAACTTAATCAACTGGTACTTTCGTTCTTGCAAGCTACTCCTAATATTCATGATAATATGATGCTGCCTAAATCAAATGTGTTTGTCTCTCTTAGGAATGATGGACCAAGCATCGACGCGAGGGACAAGTTATGGAGCATGTACGTCAATGGAGATGGCAGCAGGAGTGCACATGAGGAAGGAGATGATGCTGCCAATGGAGACTATGATGATTGAGGACTTGGACGAAATATTCATGCCTATACTTCATATTTTTGTCCATAGTCACATATGGTGCTGCACCACCTTTATTTATGGGCCAGGGCCCATGTAATTTCGTATGAGACTTAATAGTGCGTTTTTAGAGTCCGTATTGAGGGAGGAAAGTCCACCTAGGGTTGGATTCGGCCACCACCTCTTGGCTGGCCGAAACCCCTTCCTTTCCTCCTTATATACCCCCCTTAGGTCATCGTTTAGACTTGGATTTTGTTTACTTAAAAGTTAGCCAACTGCTGCAACTTCGTGTACTCGGTTTGTGTCCAACGACCAGATCAAGACCGCTTACGGAATCCCGCCTTTGCAATAAAGCTCATACTTCATCCGCAATTACGTGATTGCATCTTTGGTTCTTACTTGTTCCTCGATCGCAGGTAGAACTAGACCGATTGGTCAGGCTGATCGTGCTGCTGCAGGGTCGGTAACTCCCGGAGATTGGTTTAGCGATTGCATTGGCGCTGTGTACTAGTACGTGGAAGTCGGATCACCAAGGTCGAACTCCACCAGAATCGACGTATCTCTATCTCATCGAAAGATCGGACTACCATAGCCATATCAAGTGGTATCAGATTTCAGGTTGATCGGTGAGATTTACAGTTTTACTAGTGTAGATTGCATCTGTTTTCTTCATACCTACAGTCCACGAAAAAGCCAAAAAAAAAATATTAGGGTTAGATCATCCCGTCCTAAAACTATTCCGGGCCTGTTGCATAATATTTTCAGTGTATTGCATCGTTGAGTCTTCACCTGCATCGTTGTGTCGAGTTGCTGGTCTTAGTGTCTAGTCCCTTAGAGTTTCGAGTTCGAATCACATCTAGTCATAGCTGCCGCCGCACCATCTTCCACGCTTGCAGACCACCGCCTTCCATCCACCAGTCCTTCCGCCGCCACTACCAACACCTACCACTACTCTCCGCCGCCAAACTCCCTCCAGAGCTACTCCATCACACCACTGCCTCGCCGGTATACCCTCTCGCCGCCACACCGTTTGTTGTGCCGCCGTACCAAGTAGGGTTAGGGTTTTGGAGACTCGTTTTCAGTTTGTTTCCTTATCCGCCAAGTCTACGCTAACGAGGTAGAGTTCAACTCGGTTACTCCTTGGTCGCGTAGCACTCCCCATCCTCATCCGCAAAAAAAAAGTCTGGCACGCTTTGCAGAGCACTTTCAGAAAAAAAATTGAGCCTACCCTCGTTTTTCAGTACGGGGATTCTTTTGAGACAGTTGTCATCATAGTGATATTTTTTTCGACTTTTTTGCGTTTTCAGCGCGTCGCACGCTTCACAGAGCATACCATCTCGCTTTCAGTGCATATTGTTGTGGGTATCTTACTCACGTATCTGTTAGTTTTCTATGATCTTCACATATATCTTGCTGTTATGAGCTATCCATTTGTTCTTGTTGTTGCAACGCCTTGACTTTGTTGGTGATATCGGCTCGCGTCTCTAGTACGGTCTAGCCTAGGACCAGCACAGTACCATCTTTGAGCATTGCTTCAACTTGCACTCCTGTTTTGATTATTGCTATACCATATATAAAGTCGTCCTAAAGCTCCACAGATTTCTCCTACGTACTTTGTACCTCGCCTGGTGATCGCTTTGTCCAATCTTCGGAGTGCTGATCTTTCTGGTCGCCGTGATGCCCTCCTGCTTGGTAAGGAATTTGTAAGAGCCTTGTATTTTGCCTCACGGATTGCGTGTCTCCCACCACTTCCTAGTAGTTCATAGGA
Organism: Puccinellia tenuiflora; assembly: GCA_012064385.1. Taxonomy (NCBI): domain Eukaryota; kingdom Viridiplantae; phylum Streptophyta; class Magnoliopsida; order Poales; family Poaceae; genus Puccinellia; species Puccinellia tenuiflora. The sequence goes on along the minus strand of QRDG01001214.1, from coordinate 804,497 downwards.
ACATATTCTTCTCTTTGTTTCTTGTTTTCTACTAATCATGTCAGGGGACGAGAAGACCGAGATGACCAACAAGGAGCTGCAGGAGCACTTTGAGAAGATGGTTACTGATGTAGGGCTAGGCCCGATCTTCACGGATTTGAGGGGGAAACGGGGATGAACACGAAGAACACGAGGGGAAACGAGGGGGATTCGTGGGCAAAACACAAGGATAACTAGCAAATCCTGCTAAGAACTCCACCCAACAACAAACCCTCAAAAAGGTAGCCTTTGGATCGAAGAATCAAAGCCAAACCTACTCTTGTTGAAACCGATTGCTCTTACCGGCCGGTCCACCGATCCAATAGAATCACCGCAGTGAAAGATTGGTTTGCACTACTAGAGACACCGCAGTGAAAGAGTAGCAACAACAAGATCTACCTCAACGAGGCACCCTAGCTACGAGGGAGGAGGAGCATAGCTCTCACAAGTCTCAGATTCAGTCTAGCCCTCAAATGGGGAAAGGGAAAGCTATTTATAGTCTTAGTACAAAACGAGGCAGGTAGGTGGGGAACCGGCCTGGAAACCGGCCTAGGCCGGCCTGGAGGCCGGCTGCGTCGGGTGGATGGCCGGCCTGGAAACCGGCCTAGGCCGGCCTGGAGGCCGGCTGCGTCGGGTGGGTGGCCGGTCTGGAAACCGGCCTAGGCCGGCCTGGAGGCCGGCGGCGTCGGGTGGAGGGCCGGCCTGGAAACCGGCCTAGGCTGGCCTGGAGGCCGGCAGCTTCGGGTGGAGGTCCGGCCTAGGGGCCGGCCTAGGCCGGCCTGGAGGCCGGCTGGCTCGGGTGGGGGTCCGGCCTGGAGGCCGGCCCAGGCCGGCCTGGAGGCCGGCTGGCTCCGCCTTGAGCCTTCGTCTCCTTCTTCCTCTTCTTGCCCATCTTCTTGGAGTTCCTCTTGGCCATCTTCTTGACTCCATTGTGGGTCATCTTCCGGGTGGATCCTGAGTATACATAAGGTAGTGGCATGAGGTAGCAAGCAATTCAAAGGGAGGTCGAGATCACACATCGAGAGGAGCGAGTTCACCTTTTCATGAAGAGCTTTGACCCTTGATCTTGTCATTGGGCCAATCGGCGTGGTGTCCATGGTGTTGTCCACCTGTGGGGCTACATCAGTTACGGACCATGCTTTGGACACTGAGGAACGAATTCGTGGTGCTATGGACAAGATTGATGGTTTGGAGGGTACCGTCAACGCCAAGTTCGACGACGTCAACACCACCTTGGCTGAATTGTCCGGCAAGTTTGATCGCTTATTGGGACAGTTGCAGCAACCCCGCATACCGCCTCCCGTGGTGCAAGGCGCCGCAGTTCCACGGGCAGCTCGTGTACCTCTACAGGACCCTCAAGCTTCGGTAGCATCTGCTGCTGGCCATGTCGTCAATCCCGTCGAGCATGGTGACGGATACGCAGCGGACGCCGACTATCCACCGGGTCGTCCATATGTACATCCACGCAACCTTGCACACCGGCAGCAAGCGCAGGTACGCGAAGACGACCATGTTGCTAAACTGAAATTAGTTATTCCACCTTTTGAGGGTCGCTATAATCCTGATGCTTATCTTACATGGGAACTAGAAGTAGAACAACGTTTTGCATGTTTACAGTATCCCGAGGATAGACGTGTTTGTGCCGCCACTTGGCTTTGCTTCTGTTTAGTGGTCTGAACATTGTCGTCTTTATCATGATAATATTCCTACTACTTGGGCTGCTTTAAAATATGCTATGCATACTCATTTTGTACCTCCTTATTATCAGCGTGAAATGTTACAAAAACTCACCCGTTTACAACAAGGTAAAAAATCTTTAGAAGAGTATTATCAAGAATTGCAAACAGGTTTGATTCGTTGTGGTATTATTGAGGATAATGAAGCTATGTTTGCACGCTTTTTGGGTGGGTTGAATAGGGAGATTCAAACAATTCTTGAATATAAGGAGTACAATACTATCACCCGTTTATTTCATCTTGCTTGCAAAGCTGAACGTGAAGTGCAGGATCGTCAACCGCAGACAAGGCCTAATTTTTCTACAGGTCGTACGTCTTCATGGACGCCACGCCAACCGGAGGCCAGCTCCCGTGGTCCTGCACCTCCTCCTTCGACCAACAAGTCTAGCATGCCACCATCACGCACACAGGCACCGAGTCCTCCATCAACATCTAATGGGCCAGCTCGGAGTTCGGTGTCCACGGGAAGAACAAGTGATGAGGCCATAACTAGGCCGGATACGACCAACAAGACCATAGTTGATCAAGAAATGATGGGAACACGAAGATACATGATTAGGTGTTATTCAAGAAGTTCTCCCACGTCACCTTGGTTCCAAAAGGAGTTAGAGATCAAGTTACGTTCGGGACGCAGATTCGGACTGCAGAAATATACCTGACTTCAAACGAGGATAACTTTTGCATCCGGACTCCGAATTGGGTGATTCTTGTTTTGTTGGAAAGAGGAACTCGTGAACTTTCCAACACAATTGGCCGCACCTCTAAATTCATTACGAGCATAAATTGGCGTCCAAAACAGTACAAGGCTGTTGCAGAAACTGGAACAGATTTCGAGTCAAAAGGTGCTGCGTCACCTCTAATTGGGCCCAAAGGCCTTGTACGAATTAGGGTTCAGTTTTGGCTGTCTTGGGGCGTGCTCCCACCTCCTTGGCCGCCACCCAAGGCTCTCCTCCTTATATACCCCCCATAGGTCATCGTTTAGACTTGGATTTTGTTTAGTTAAAAAGAACTCAGCTTTTACTAGTCTTCGCCATAGGCACGAGTGTCGGCTAGACCTCCTGTACTACGCACTTGCAAGATCCCACCTTCATCAATAAAGTTCATCTTCCACCCGCAATTCTTGATTGCATTATTGGTTCTTACTTGTTTCTCGATTGCAGGAAGAACTAGATCTTTTAGATCAGGACGATCGTGCTTTCGCAGGATTGGTAAATCCCGGAGATTTGTTTAGCGATTGCATTGGCGCTGCGTACGTGTGCGTAGAAGTCGGATCGCCAAGGTCGAACTCCACCTAAATCGACTTATCACATCTCATCGAAAGATCGGACTACCTTTGCCCTATCAACAAGGGATGTGCAATGCCGCCGTTGTTGGGGATATGGTCACATCAAGAGAGAGAGTGCAAGACACAGCGTGTGATGATCGTGCGTGAAGATGGAGAGTATGATTCTGCAAGTGATTATGATGAAGAGACTCTTGCGCCTATTTCTGCACAACAGGAAGATAATGAGGATTCTGAGCAGGACATAGAGGTCATGGGTGCTGAGGATGCTGATAATTATAGGAGCTTGGTTGCACATCGTGCTTTGAGTGTGCAGCTTAGTCAAGAACAGAATCAGCGCCACAACTTGTTTGACACACGCGGTGTTGTGAAGGACCGTGCTATTCGAATCATCATTGATGGTGGAAGCTGCGATAATTTAGCAAGCATTGAGATGGTGGAGAAGCTTTCTCTCCCTACACGGCAGCACCCCCACCCATACCATATTCAATGGTTCGACAGCACAGGTAGACTAAAGGTAACACGAACTACACGTGTGCATTTTAATATTGGGACATATTCTGATTTTGTTGATTGTGATGTTGTGCCCATGCAAGCTTGTTCATTGTTACTTGGTAGACCATGGCAATATGATAAAGAATCTGTGCATAATGGTAGAACTAATCATTACACTCTTATGCATGATGGAAAGAAAATTGGTCTTAAACCTATGACTCCTGAACATATTTTGAAAGATGATCTTGCTAGAGCTAGTAGAGCAAAAAATCAGGAGAAACAAAAGAGTGAAAACCAGATTGTTGCTAATGAAGTGATGCCACATAAGAATACTACTAAATCTGGTTCTAAATTACCTAATGAAATTCGTTTGAAGCATCCAACTTTACTTGCTACCAAATCTGATATTTCTGACTTGGATGTGAATACTTCTGTTTGTTATGCAATCATATGCAAAGAGGTCCTGTTTTCTTTTGAGGATATGCCTTCCTCTTTGCCACCCGCTGTTGCTAACATTTTGCAGGAGTATGCGGACATTTTTCCCAAGGAGATGCCACCGGGGCTGCCACCCATTCGAGGAATAGAGCACCAAATTGATCTCATACCGGGTGCTTCGCTTCCAAACCGTGCAGCCTACCGTACCAACCCTGAGGAGATGAAAGAGATTGAACGACAAATTCAAGAACTACTCGACAAAGGTTATGTTCGTGAGTCTCTTAGTCCATGTGCTGTCCCTATTCTTTTGGTACCAAAGAAAGATGGTTCTTCTCGCATGTGTACTGATTGTAGGGCTATTAATAATATCACAATTCGTTATATACACCCTATACCACGTTTGGATGATATGCTTGATGAATTGAGTGGCTCTACCATGTTCTCTAAAGTTGATTTGCGTAGTGGTTACCACCAAATTTGTATGAAATTAGGAGATGAATGGAAAACAGCATTCAAAACAAAATTTGGTCTCTATGAGTGGTTAGTGATGCCTTTTGGTTTAACTAATGCTCCTAGTACTTTCATGAGATTAATGCATGAAGTTTTGCGTGCTTTCATTGGACGTTTTGTGGTGGTCTACTTTGATGATATATTGATTTACAGCAAATCTTTAGAGGATCATGTGACTCATTTGCGTGCTGTTTTTTATGCTTTGCGTGCTGCACGTTTATTTGGTAACCTTGAGAAGTGCACCTTTTGCACCGATCGAGTTGTGTTTCTTGGCTATGTTGTTACCGTGCAGGGCATTGAAGTGGATCCCGCAAAGATTGAGGCGATTTTGAGTTGGCCGACTCCACTAACGGTCACCCAAGTGAGGAGTTTCCTTGGCCTCGCTAGGTTCTAACGGCGTTTTGTCAAAGACTTTGGGTCTATTGCAGCGCCGCTGAATGAGCTAACAAAGAAGGACGTGCCCTTTGTTTGGGGCGATGCACAACAGGAGGCTTTCATGCTATTGAAAGATAAGTTAGCACATGCTCCTTTGCTCCAACTTCCTGATTTTAATAAGACTTTTGAGCTTGAATGTGATGCTAGTGGAATTGGGTTGGGAGGTGTGTTATTACAAGATGGAAAACCTGTTGCATATTTTAGTGAAAAATTGAGTGGGCCTAGTCTGAACTATTCTACTTATGATAAGGAATTATATGCTCTTGTTCGGACGTTAGAAACTTGGCAACATTATTTATGGCATAAAGAATTTGTTATACATTCTGATCATGAATCTTTGAAGCATATTCGTAGTCAAGCAAAACTGAACCGTCGTCATGCTAAGTGGGTTGAATTTATTGAGACTTTTCCTTATGTCATTAAACACAAAAAGGGTAAAGACAATGTTATTGCTGATGCTTTATCACGACGCTATACTATGTTGTCTCAGCTTGACTTCAAAATTTTTGGATTGGAAACCATTAAAGAACAATATATACATGATGTTGATTTCAAAGATGTGTTGCAGAATTGTAAAGAAGGGAGAACTTGGAACAAATTCGTCCTCAATGATGGATTTGTGTTCCGCGCTAACAAACTTTGCATCCCAGATAGTTCCTTTCGTCTTTTGTTGTTGCAGGAAGCGCATGGAGGAGGATTGATGGGACATTTTGGTGTAAAGAAGACGGAGGACGTCCTTGCTGCACACTTCTTTTGGCCACGGATGTGTCGGGACGTTGAGAGATTTGTTGGTCGCTGCACTACATGTCAAAGAGCTAAGTCACATCTTAATCCACATGGTTTATGTATGCCTCTTCCTGTTCCTAGTGTGCCTTGGGAGGATATTTCTATGGATTTTGTTTTGGAATTACCTCGCACACAAAAGGGGTGGGATAGTATTTTTGTTGTTGTGGATAGATTTTCGAAAATGGCACACTTTATTCCCTGTCACAAAACTGATGATGCTACACATGTTGCTGATTTCTTCTTTCGTGAAATTGTTCGTTTGCATGGTGTGCCAAATACTATAGTTTCAGATCGTGACACTAAATTTCTTAGCCATTTTTGGAGATGCTTATGGGCAAAGTTGGGAACTAAGTTGCTGTTTAGTACTAGATGTCATCCCCAAACTGATGGACAAACTGAAGTGGTTAATAGAACTTTGTCTACTATGCTAAGGGCTGTGTTAAAACAGAATTTAAAAAAGTGGGAAGAATGCTTGCCTCATATCGAATTTGCTTATAATCGTTCAATGCATTCTACTACTAAAATGTGCCCTTTTGAAGTTGTGTATGGTTTTATTCCTCGTGCACCTATTGATCTATTGCCTCTTCCATCCTCGGTGCCAAATGATCTAGATGCTACACAACGTGCTGATTTGGTGTTAAAGTTCTATGCCACTATTAAAGAAAATATTGAACGCATGAATGCAAAATATAAAATGTATGGGGATAAGGGGAGAAAGAAAATTGTGTTTGAACCTGGAGATCTTGTATGGTTACATTTGCGCAAAGACCGTTTTCCTTATTTGCGCAAGTCCAAGTTAATGCCACGGGCTGATGGTCCTTTTAAGGTGTTAGAGAAAATAAATGATAATGCATATAAACTTGAGTTGCCTGCAGATTTTGGGGTTAGTCCCACATTTAACATTGCAGATTTGAAGCCACACTTGGGAGAGAATGATGAGATGGCGTCGAGGACGACTTCAATTCAAGAAGGGGAGGATGATGAGGACATCCCTACTGTAGATGCAACCACAGCTACTACACCATCTCCATTACAAGGACCTATCACTAGAGCTCGTGCACGTCAACTTAATCAACAGGTACTTTCGTTCTTGCAAGCTACTCATAATATTCATGAGAATATGATGCTGCCTAAATCAAATGTGTTTGTCTCTCTTAGGAATGATGGACCAAGCATGGACGCGAGGGACAAGTTATGGAGCATGTACGTCAATGGAGATGGCAGCAGGAGTGCACATGAGGAAGGAGATGACGCTGCCAATGGAGACTATGATGATTAAGGACTTGGACGAAATATTCATGCATATACTTCATATTTTCGTCCATAGTCACATATGGTGTTGCGCCACCTTTATTTATGGGCCAGGGCCCATGTAATTTTGTATCAGACTTAATAGTGCGTTTTTTGAGTCCGTATTGAGGGAGGAAAGTCCACCAAGGGTTGGATTTGGCCACCACCTCTTGGCTGGCCGAAACCCCTTCCTTTCCTCCTTATATACCCCCCTTAAGTAATCGTTTAGACTTGGATTTTTTTAGTTAAAAGTTAGCCAACTGCTGCAACTTCGTGTACTCGGTTTGTGTCCAACGACCAGATCAAGACCGCTTACGGAATCCCGTCTTTTCAATAAAGCTCATACTTCATCCGCAATTACGTGATTGCATCTTTGGTTCTTACTTGTTCCTCGGTCGCAGGTAGAACTAGACCGATTGGTCAGGCTGATCGTGCTGCTGCAGGATCGGTAACTCCCGGAGATTGGTTTAGCGATTGCATTCATGCTAGTACGTAGAAGTCGGATCGCCAAGGTCGAACTCCACCAGAATCGACGTATCTCTATCTCATCGAAAGATCGGACTACCTTAGCCATATCAACACACTAGAGGTAGAGGGTAAGTTGTTAGAAATTAAAATGGCCTCACTTGACCTATCAACTACCTCTCGCAACTCAAGTGGTGTATCACTCATGCCCACAAAGTGGAAGCACTCAATCTCGCATATGGTGGAGGCACTCAACTCACTTGCACTCTCACTCAAGTGGGCTAGGTTGCTCTCATGCTCACATGGGATTGGTACCAACTCATCATTCAAGCACGTAGGGATAGGCTCGATATTTTGAACTCCATTCGCCTCCTTGGTTGAAGGGAAACTCCCATGCTCAACCACCTCAACCTTGTCGCCTCCAAAGATGAATGCCATAGGATGGGCATCATCATTTGACTCCTTTGCCGAAGGGAACATCCCATGCTCGGCTTCTCCACTTGACTCGACGTCCATAGTAGTAGCATCCTCCATGCTCGCCTCCTTGGTCGAAGGGAAAATCCCATGCTCGACCATCTTCTCGCCATCTTGATCCATCGTGTCTTGGCTCTTGGGGCAATCCCACATGATGTGATCATGGCCATTGCACATAGGACATAGGAGGTCTTCATCTTGATGTAGAGGTGGAAGTAGGCTCAATCCGGCATCATCATCATATATGGGGCCTTGTCTTCCTCCATCTTCATGTGTAGTGGACCATATGCTCGTAGAAGTGTCGCCGAAGGTCTTGCCATTGTTGATGTCTTCATGGAGCTCCTTGCGGAAGGTGTCGATTTGTGTCATGAGCTTGGCGAGGATGTACTTGGCCTTCTTGTGGCGTGAACTTCTCTTGGACGCCTTTTTGGTGGTGGCATGAGGAGGAGACACCATATGATGAGGGTCATCCTTCGTCGACCTTGACTTGAGCTTTGGCGCCATAGATGTGGGAACTTGATTGTCCTTCTTGGAGCTTGAGCTTCGCTTGGGTTGTTGTTGGCATGAGGAGGGGACACCATATGATGTGACGGTCTTGATTCCTCCATGTGTCGTCGATGACGTTCTTGTGGGGAGGGGTGTCGTCGAAAATCCTTTGGGTGCCTTGGCGACCTTGACTTGTGGCTACGTCTTGGGCTTGGAGAAGTACGGTGAAGCTTGGCGAGTGTGTCGATCTCGGCTTCAAGCTTGGCGTAGTTGGGAGCCATCTTGGAATTCTTCTTGGGCCGCCGCATGTATGAGGAAGTGACGACCTTGGCGATTTTGGTGATGTCCTCCTTGGGGCGCCGTCTTGATGGTGATGGAGCTTGATAGCATGACCTCATGGTGGTCCTCATGTTGCTCCGTCTTGGGCTTGGTGGGTCGTATGTGGCACCTCTTGCAAGTTTGGGGTAGTTGACCTTGTGGATGGTAGCACCATCGTCTATCTCCTCTTGCATGTTGTCGACGTAGTCGTAGTAGTCACTCATGCATGGGAGGTCGTTGTCGTTGAAGCTTGCCGCCATGCTTGAGGTGTCATTGTCGATGTAGTGCTCCATCAAGTCGTCGGAGTTGTAGTCCTAGGAGTGCTCCATCATGTTGTTGATGCTCATGGAGTCAGGGTCGGTGTAGTGCTCCATCATGTCATGAGGCTCATTGTCAGTGTAGGAGTCGTTCCCCATGTCTTCTATGCTTGTAGCGTCGTGGTCGGTTTAGCTCATCGTCTCGTCATCATCATGGCCTCCATAGTATGCTCCACTCTCACTAGACATGATCACTCACAAGACAAGTGTATATATGAAGTGGAAGAAAACTAGAACACAATCTCACCTCGTTGATAGTATTGGACGTCGTGGACGACCAAGGGCAACAACGCGCAAAGTAAAGAAGCTTGTGTTCAAATGTCCAAACGCAAACTCCAAAACACACGGCTTTGAGTGGATAGGTATGGAATGTGGAAAGCAAATGGAACAACTGGAAACCAAGATATTGTAATGGCAAGTAGAGAACCACGATGACCACAAAGCAAATACAAGACGATCTCAAAGGATATGAGTGAAGCTCATGGAAACACACGCTTTGAAGAGTGGGACTCGTGCAACCAAAAATGAGCTAGTGATGAACCTAGCGAAGACTATAAGCTCAAGTTGCACAAGTACAAGAGAAACCAACTCGATTGCAAATTATTGATGAGCTGCAAGATTTGCACAAAGATACCACACCTACAAAATTTGCATCGAGCTTGCGCATCTACTATAAGAGATTAGGAAATGAGGCTCTTTTCTTTTTATTTTTCTCTCTTTTGATTCTTTTTCTATTCTCTTTTTTCTATTTCTCTCTTTTTGCCTCTCACTTTGCTTGCCAACAAGAACTATATCAACTAGCGCATACAAGTTTGCTCGGAACACTACGAGGTATCAAGTGTGCAAAGCCCAAGCAATCATAGATGAGCAAGTTTCAATAGGATAGATAGGCATAAATGGCTTGGCTAACAAGTGATGCAAGGTGGGAGAAGAATTGGGGATGTTATACCTTTTGTCGACGATCTTCACCCTTGGAGTCGAATGCCTTTTCCTTGCTCACGAAATATGGTGGCAATAGATGATGGATCAACCGCAATGGTGATGTAGAGCTTGTCCGTAGCTTCGATTAGAGACGAAAATCACCAAAAACGGAGTCCGGAGTGAAAAGATATGGCCAAAACAAATTTCAGAATTTGCAGGGAGGTCGGCCTAGGCCGGGACGAGGCCGGGCTGAGGCCGGACGTCTCGGGTGGGAGGCCGGCCAGGCCGGGTGGAGGCCGGGCTGAGGCCGGGCTGTCGGGTTGACCTTCCGGGACGCGAAAAATGGACGATTTGGGCGGAAAGCGGCCCGAAAAACACCAAATCGGAGGGGAAATCAAAGGAATTTGGCCATGAGAACGCAAAGGGAGGTAGATCAACAAGTATAGCAATGGATCCACGGATCAAAACCTACCAAAACTCACAAGAATCTCAGATTGACCAAAAGCAATTTGAGGCTATTTTTTGTGGAATTTTCGAAATTGGCAAAATCAAAGAAAAATTTGGGGGAATTGGTGGAAACACAAGTCAAATCCATGGCAACCTAAAGCTCTGATACGATATGATGCGGGCTGAGCCCTCTAGGGTGGCCCGATCTTCACGGATTGACGAACGAGGGGACGAACGCACGTAAGAACACGAAGAACACAAGAACACAAACCCGATACAATTGACGCGTTGCCCTCACCGGTTGGTCCAACCGGCCCAATAGAATCACACAAGGGAGAGACCGCGAGGTAGAATCCCTATGTGAAAGATCGGTGAGCGCGAGGTAGAATCTTGTGAGTGAGAGACGGTGAAGTAAAATCACATACGAGAGAGACTCCGCACAAAGAGGGGCCTTGATTCACTCCAATAGATACATATAAGGAGGAGCCTTGAATCCACAAGGGGATCTTCTCCACAAAGGGAGGAATGAGCACAAGCCCAAGTGTCTAGTCCAATTCTATCATATTACATGTCTAGATCTGAAGGGGGTAGGTGCCTATATATAGGTTTGACCACAAAGAGGTAGGTGGGAAGGGATACAAGGGCAGTCTCTAGGAGGCCGGCCTGGCTGGGTTGAGGCCGGCCTCAGGCTGGCTGCTTCGGCAGGGTGCTCGGCCTGGGCTGGGTGGAGGCCAGCCCCAGGCCGGCGGCTTCGGCTGGGTGCCCAGCCTGGGCTGGCTGGAGGCCGGCCCCAAGCCGGCCTGACTGGCTTTTCTTCGTCTTCATCTCCGCTTCTTCCTCCTCTTCCATGCGTACACCTTGGATGGCTTCGACTCTTGGGCATCATTTGCATCTCCCCTCGGCTCCGTAGCGACCATGTCAAACCAATGAATGCAAGAGGGTCGATGGTCAAGTAGTATACCATCCACAGGCAACGCATTGAGGTTCGTAGAGAGGATTGAGTTCACCTTTGACGTCCGTGGTGACATGGCATATGTTGGAATGCTTGATATGGTGGTGACGTTGGGTTGGGCTACATCAACCTCTCCCCGGAGGGCTGCGTCATGTCAAAGTGGAACCCATAGCAAGAGAAGTTGACAATGCAGAAAGTATATATATTGATATACAAGTTATAACTGTTTAAGTCCAAATTGCAATTGTGGTGGTTACGATAAGTATTTGATACTCATTCTGTTTTATGAAAACAGAACCTGCTGCTTGAGATTTGCATAAAGGGTATTGGAAGCCATTGCGGAATGGTGGCAATCAAGTAGTTGATGCTGGCAACGATCTACTTCTACATTTATCGTTTTTGATTAGCGGATTTGAATGACTTTTTGTAATCGAATTAAGTGTGATCTTTAAATTAGTGTGTCTCGGTTTGTGAGACGGTTATTCATGTTAAAGACAAGTGGTTGTTCTATTTTCATGAATAATTTTTTTGATGATCACGTTTCGATTATGAGATTATTGTCCTTAGTTTAATCTAAACGATGATTAGTTAAACATTTATAAAATATGTGACATACTAAAATATCCAAAACTTAATAATGACAATTGTTTTAGTCGTGCTAAATATTGAATAAACATTTTGATGTTTTATCAATGCGCCTTATTGTAAGGAGTATGACTAAAATGCCACCCTTTGGAAGAGTGCCATGAGTTGCCGAAAATAAACACAAGTGTTGGTTGTATTTTCAGCAAATGTTAGATGTCATTATTTTGTGTATTCCATCATAAATGAAATGATTAAATAGGTGTATTTATTCAAGTTATGATATTTGATGAGATCAAATAAAATTTCTGGAGTTTAGGATATTAAGTTAACAAGAAAATTGAGTCTTTATGATTTGATCAAAAGAGACAAAATATTTTAGTTATATGTTGGTATGTGGACTTGTGAGAAGTTTTATCACAAATTACAATGTTTAGAATATTTCAAAGGCGTTTGATATGTCCTAAGATATTGTAATCACACACTATTTGATATTGTGTGGTCTCAAGGAAAGGTTTTATTTCGGGGGTTTAATAATAGCATTTAGATTTATTTGATAAACACTCTGTTTTATAAATAAGGGTCTATGTATGATTCGCATTATTTTTCATATGAGTTATGAGAAAAGGTGGTTTCATTAATTATGAGATAATTAGAGACTATTGCGAATAATGTTTTAGTATATTCATAAGTATGACAATGAATGTGATTCCACAATATGAGACTAAAAGGGGCAAACCAATTTGTTGGTTGTGCTAAGTATTTTAGTGGTTTATCGTGAAAAGGTTTCACTGATAAAAGAATTGATGGAATAAAATGGAAAAGCTAAAACCTTGCTTGTTTATGTATCAAGTGGCACATATGTAAAGTGCTATGTTAGTTAAAACTTGACACATAAAGGAATTAATGATGGTGATCATTGAATTTCGGTTTAGCTTGTCTAAAGAAAAGTAGGATTCAAGAATATAAAAATTTCTGGTTACAAAATAATATTCATGATTTATTTGTCATGTTTCAGAAACAAGACATACCTACGAAACTACAAAGAAGAAATAGAAGCCTTAAATACGAAAGTGACTAAGAGTCATCCTATGTTAAGTTTAAATCACAAAGTAATTGTTGCTTGACTTTGTGAAAGTGATGTTTCGCATATTTATTCCTCAAAAGGGGTTTTGTAGAGAATAAATAAAACTTAAAGCTAGCAAAGTACTAGCGTTTCGTATATGAGTTCTCGAATTTTAAAAGTTAATTCAGAATTTTGGAGGTCCAAAATATCGAGAAATTGCATAAGAAACTGAGTGAGATCTAATTAAGATATGTGGTGACATATGTTAAGTTAGAGCAAAGACTATATTCCATGATCAAAATATGTGGAGACATATGTTTGAGTGGGAGCTAGTTAAATCATGGTCAAATATAAGGATAACATATTTCTGAGTGGGAGCCAAAGTGGTTTCACAATATAATATGTGGGGTGTATATTTGAGTGGGAGTTTACAACATCTTGTCTGAGTGAAATGGAGATTTCATAAATGTTCTAAATAAGTTAGGAACCAACGTATAACTTATGAAGTTAGTTTGAACGTCAAATATCCATGAAGATGGATGTATCTATGGAGGGTAGATATATTTGATAAGCATTATGTCAGGATGTTTAACCTAAGTAAGATTTTGAAGGAGTTCAAAATAAAACAAGAGAAGAAAGGTTCATCTGCTTGTGTGAAATAGGTGAAACATTGAGTTGATAACTCAGTACAAGAATAATGGTTGGAGGATATGTTGGTATTCACTATGAATTGTTCATAGGTCTAAACATATAAGAACCATGTATTTTGTATTTGACGATATGTGACCCAAGTTCTTGGTTAGAAGAACGTGTTAGAACGAGGAGTCATTTTAACATGAAGATGAGATAAATTGAATCTAGAGTGTGGTAGACTTGGTTGAAGTCATAAAACCAAACTAGATTGGGGATCTCATAATAGCAGAAGCGCAGCGAAAGCATGATCGGAAATATCGAAGTGAAAAGTATAGCACTGTCGATTTGTGAGTCTACAACATATAGGAGTATATGATTAATTCAAGGATTAAAAGATATAATATTTTGGTTTGAGAAATTTTATTTCAAGACTGGGTGAGTTCCGGGTGCACATGCTATGTGAAAGTCCTCTTGACTGATCATACGTCATGTAGGCTTAAAAGGGAAATGAAAATCTCACTCTGTAACCAAATATATTATATTCGTCATATGATGATGAGGTTTATAATGTGATGATATAAGGTTTATCATGTGATGATAAAGTAATGTCAACTTAGGTGACATTAATGTTTTGCAAAGAACATAAAGAACTGTATAGTACAGAACACGGATAGAACCTCTTCCACGAGCAAACATGATCAGCACTAAGACTCCATGAGTGTTAGACACCATGAGTGTTGGATCGAGAAAATGTAAACTAGATTATTGACTCTAGTGCAAGTGGGAGACTATTGGGAATATGCCCTAGAGGCAATAATAAAATGGTTTATTAGCATATTCATGTTTATGATAATAGTTTATTCTCCATGCTATAATTGTATTAACCGAAAACATAATACATGTGTAGAATATAAACAACCAGATGTCCCTAGTGAGCCTCTACCGGACTAGTTCGTTAGTGAAGAGATGGTTAGAGTTTCCTAACCATGGACTTGTTATAGTCACTTGATAATGGAGTCATATCATTAGGAGTAATGATGTGATGGACAAGACCCAAATAATAAAGAGTCGCAATTGGTCGTGTCACCCAGTTTCATTGCCAACGCTTTTAGGATATGCCAAGTATAGTTTCCTTAGACCATGAGATTATGTCACTCCCGTTTACCGGGGGAATACTTTGTGGACATCAAACGTCACTTTGTAACTGGGTGATTATAAAGGTGGCTTTCAGTTATCTCCGATGGTATTTGTTGGGTGACATGAATCAAGAGTGGGATTTGTCCTTCCTTGTGACGGAAAAAGATATCTCTGGGCCCTCTCGGTAATATAGCATCAGAAAGGTTGCAACCATGTGATTAGGAGTAATCACGGAGATCCTATATTACGGACGAGTAAAGAGAATTTGCCAGGTAACGAGATTGAACCAGATATGGAGATATCGATGATCGAATCTCGGGCAAGTTAAATATCGGTGAGACAAATGGAATCGTATACGAGATTAAGAATCTCCGGCATCGTGGTTCAATCGATAAGGAACTTGTTGAATATGTAGGAGTCAATATGGGCATCCTGGTCCCGCTATTGATTATTGATCTGATCATGTCTGCATGTTCTCGAACCCGTAGGGTCACACACTTAACGCTCCGATGTAGCTAGGGACATCACGAGGAGTTCCGGAAGAGTCCGGAGAATAAGATTCATATAAGGAAAGTGTTTCCGGAGGTATCGGAAAGATTCCGGATTTTACTGGTAGGGTACCGGAATTATCTGGAAGGTTCTAGAAGTGTCTAGAAGTGGGACACACATTGTGTGGGGCCCACATGGACTAAAGGGGAGGTGCAACCCCTACGTGGGCTGGCCGCACCACCCTATAGCCCATATGGGCCAATTTGGTTTGGGAAGGCCTAGTCCTAGTAGGACTAGGAGGCAAGCCCCTTTCTTTTAAGGAAAGGCCCAAATTGAGTCCTAGAGGGACTCAACTTGGGGGCCAAGGCAAGTGGCCGGTGATGTAGCCCCACATGCGGACAACACCATGGACACCACGCCAAATGGCCCAATGACAAGATCAAGAGTCAAGGCTCTTCATGAAAAGGTGACCTCGCTCCTCTCGATGTGTGACCTCAATCTTCCTTCGAATGGTTTGCTACTTCATGCCGGTACCTTGTGCATACTCAGGATCCACCCGGATGATGACCCACAATGGAGTCAAGGAGATGGCCAAGAGAAGGTCCAAGATGATAGAGAAGAATGAACTAGAGTTGAGCGTTGCTCCTTCCCGTGATGGGTTCCTCCGAGGAGGATGATGAATCTCTTGTTGTAGCTACTCTTTCACTTAGGTGTCTCTAGTAGTGCAAACCAATCTTTCACTGTGGTGATTCTATTGGATCGGTGGACCGGCCGGTAAGAGAAATCGGTTTCATTAACCGTGTTGTTGACTTGGGTTTTGGGATCCGGAGGCTGCTCCGCTGGGGGTTTGTTGCCGGGTGATTCTCCCTTGTAGGCTTCGCGAGTTATCCCCACGATTTGCCCTTTTTCCCCTCGTGTTCTTCGTTTCCACCTCCGTGTTCTTCGTGTTCATCCTCTTTTCCCCTCAAATCCGTGAAGATCGGGCCAACCCCCTACATCATTTGGTATCAAGAGCAAGGGTTTCCAAGGATTTGGATCGTGTTTCCACCTTTTATTAGCCATTTTTCCACCAAAATTTTTCTTTCCCATACCAATTTCGAAAATTCAAAAAAAAAAAATTAGCCCATATGGATTTCGTTCGATCTTTCGATTTGGTGAGCAATTTGTGGTTTTGATCCACGGATCTCGTGCTTAAGACCTTTTCCCCACTTTCCGTTGGTGTTTTTCGGAGGCCTTTTCCGCTCCAAGTCCAAGCGTGCCGCGCAATTCGTCGCCGGCGGTACTACCGTCCGAACGGCCGGTACTACCGCCCGCAATCGGTCCTACCGCCTGTTCGGCCGGTGCTACCGCCGCATGACTATTCACCGAGTTCATCTTCGTGTCGCTTCATCGCTACCTCGACGGCATCAAAGGTATAGCTTCCGACACATCCCTTTCCATTTCGCGAAACTTTTTCTTAGGAGCTAGCTCTTCATAGTGTGAGCATTGCACTAGTGTGACACCAAGTGACCATATCATAATCTTGTGAGCATCTAGTTGTAGCGGACTCGGCTCGGGCAAAAGCATAAAGCAAAAGAGAAATAGAAAAGATTCAAAAAAAAAAGAGAAAAGCCGAGCCGTGATCCTAGTCATCCTCAAGCTCCAATTACCAATAGAGAAATGGGTACACTTGTGCAAATCGGGTGCTCCTTCCCATACACTTGAGCTAGTTGTTCTTCGAGAGGTGGTGCGGCACGAGCATAGTCTTCGCTAGGTCCAAGTTGCTCCTCCCTATAGTCGCACCATCCACGTTTGTCTCCACGTGTGAGTCTCCTTTGTTTCTCGGATTGTGTGGTTAGTCTCTTTTGTTTCTTGATCTTTGTGGTTATCCTCCACTTGTTGCAATAGCCTTTTCATTGGTTTCGTTTCGATTTCTTGCCACTTTACCATACCTAAGCTCCTCATAAGTGTGTGTTGGGTCGCTTTTGGATGGCTAATCAAACACTCTTACTCTTGTGACACCATTGTCTCGGACGGCAAGCCCACTTGTCCAATACTATCAACCAAAGGTAAGAGCGGTTTTTAGCCACCACATATTCCACATATCACTTGTGTTTGCTGATCATGGCTAGGGAAGAACAAGACGCCGACTTCGGCAAACAAGCGGAGTCCCTTAGGAGGTACATCGACGACAACTTACGCCGCTACGAGGAGCGCCACCACGCCGCACAACGTGAAAACACCGAGCATTTCGCTCATATACAAGAAGCCCAACGCGAGAACAATGACCGCTTCGCTCAAATACAAGACGACCAACGTGAGAACAAGGTGCGTTCCATTCGTCTCGAGGAGTTACTTCTCGAACGACGACACCGGCACTCTTCGAGATCAAGCTCAAGGTCTTCACATCGTTCAAACGCAAGAAGCAAAGGTCCAAGTGAGATTGGTCAAGGTCAACAACACGACATGCCTCACCCTCAAGCGAACTTGGACCATCACCAACACCAAGACCAACATCGTCAAGAAGCGCCTCACCCTCAAGCGAACATCAACCCTCCACTACCTCAAGCTCGTCCTCGACAAGAAATTCCAATTCCAAATGTTAACTTGGATCCCCTACACCTACATGAGGACAATCGACATCATCGTGCTTGCAGACCACCGCCTTCCATCCACCAGTCCTTCCGCCGCCACTACCAACACCCACCACTACTCTCCGCCGCCAAACTCCCTCCAGAGCTACTCCATCACACCACTGCCTCGCCGCTATACCCTCTCGCCGCCACACCGTTTGTTGTGCCGCCGTACCAAGTAGGGTTAGGGTTTTGGAGACTCGTTTTCAGTTTGTTTCCTTATCCGCCAAGTCTACGCTAACGAGGTAGAGTTCAACTCGGTTACTCCTTGGTCGCGTAGCACTCCCCATCCTCATCCGCAAAAAAAAAAAGTCTGGCACGCTTTGCAGAGCACTTTCAGAAAAAAAATTGAGCCTACCCTCGTTTTTCAGTACGGGGATTCTTTTGAGACAGTTGTCATCATAGTGATATTTTTTGCGACTTTTTTGCGTTTTCAGCGCGTCGCACGCTTCACAGAGCATACCATCTCGCTTTCAGTGCATATTGTTGTGGGTATCTTACTCACGTATCTGTTAGTTTTCTATGATCTTCACATATATCTTGCTGTTATGAGCTATCCATTTGTTCTTGTTGTTGCAACGCCTTGACTTTGTTGGTGATATCGGCTCGCGTCTCTAATACGGTCTAGCCTAGGACCAGCACAGTACCATCTTTGAGCATTGCTTCAACTTGCACTCCTGTTTTGATTATTGCTATACCATATATAAAGTCGTCCTAAAGCTCCACAGATTTCTCCTACGTACTTTGTACCTCGCCTGGTGATCGCTTTGTCCAATCTTCGGAGTGCTGATCTTTCTGGTCGCCGTGATGCCCTCCTGCTTGGTAAGGAATTTGTAAGAGCCTTGTATTTTGCCTCACGGATTGCGTGTCTCCCACCACTTCCTAGTAGTTCATAGGAACATATTCTTCTCTTTGTTTCTTGTTTTCTACTAATCATGTCAGGGGACGAGAAGACCGAGATGACCAACAAGGAGCTGCAGGAGAACTTTGAGAAGATGGTTACGGACCATGCTTTGGACACTGAGGAACGAATTCGTGGTGCTATGGACAAGATTGATGGTTTGGAGGGTACCGTCAACGCCAAGTTCGACGACGTCAACACCACCTTGGCTGAATTGTCCGGCAAGTTTGATCGCTTATTGGGACAGTTGCAGCAACCCCGCATACCGCCTCCCGTGGTGCAAGGCGCCGCAGTTCCACGGGCAGCTCGTGTACCTCTACAGGACCCTCAAGCTTCGGTAGCATCTGCTGCTGGCCATGTCGTCAATCCCGTCGAGCATGGTGACGGATACGCAGCGGACGCCGACTATCCACCGGGTCGTCCATATGTACATCCACGCAACCTTGCACACCGGCAGCAAGCGCAGGTACGCGAAGACGACCATGTTGCTAAACTGAAATTAGTTATTCCACCTTTTGAGGGTCGCTATAATCCTGATGCTTATCTTACATGGGAACTAGAAGTAGAACAACGTTTTGCATGTTTACAGTATCCCGAGGATAGACGTGTTTGTGCCGCCACTTGGCTTTGCTTCTGTTTGGTGGTCTGAACATTGTCGTCTTTATCATGATAATATTCCTTCTACTTGGGCTGCTTTAAAATATGCTATGCATACTCATTTTGTACCTCCTTATTATCAGCGTGAAATGTTACAAAAACTCACCCGTTTACAACAAGGTAAAAAATCTTTAGAAGAGTATTATCAAGAATTGCAAACAGGTTTGATTCGTTGTGGTATTATTGAGGATAATGAAGCTATGTTTGCACGCTTTTTGGGTGGGTTGAATAGGGAGATTCAAACAATTCTTGAATATAAGGAGTACAATACTATCACCCGTTTATTTCATCTTGCTTGCAAAGCTGAACGTGAAGTGCAGGATCGTCAACCGCAGACAAGGCCTAATTTTTCTACAGGTCATACGTCTTCATGGACGCCACGCCAACCGGAGGCCAGCTCCCGTGGTTCTGCACCTCCTCCTTCGACCAACAAGTCTAGCATGCCACCATCACGCACACAGGCACCGAGTCCTCCATCAACATCTAATGGGCCAGCTCGGAGTTCGGTGTCCACGGGAAGAACAAGTGATGAGGCCATAACTAGGCCGGATACGACCAACAAGACCATAGTTGATCAAGAAATGATGGGAACACGAAGATACATGATTAGGTGTTATTCAAGAAGTTCTCCCACGTCACCTTGGTTCCAAAAGGAGTTAGAGATCAAGTTCTTCACGTTCGGGACGCAGATTCGGACTGCAGAAATATACTTGACTTCAAACGAGGATAACTTTTGCATCCGGACTCCGAATTGGGTGATTCTTGTTTTGTTGGAAAGAGGAACTCGTGAACTTTCCAACACAATTGGCCGCACCTCTAAATTCATTACGAGCATAAATTGGCGTCCAAAACAGTACAAGGCTGTTGCAGAAACTGGGCCAGATTTCGAGTCAAAAGGTGCTGCGTCACCTCTAATTGGGCCCAAAGGCCTTGTACGAATTAGGGTTCAGTTTTGGCTGTCTTGGGGCGTGCTCCCACCTCCTTGGACGCCACCCAAGGCTCTCCTCCTTATATACCCCCCATAGGTCATCGTTTAGACTTGGATTTTGTTTAGTTAAAAAGAACTCAGCTTTTGCTAGTCTTCGCCATAGGCACGAGTGTCGGCTAGACCTCCTGTACTACGCACTTGCAAGATCCCACCTTCATCAATAAAGTTCATCTTCCACCCGCAATTCTTGATTGCATTATTGGTTCTTACTTGTTTCTCGATTGTAGGAAGAACTAGATCTTTTAGATCAGGCCGATCGTGCTTTCGCAGGATTGGTAAATCCCGGAGATTGGTTTAGCGATTGCATTGGCGCTGCGTACGTGTGCGTAGAAGTCGGATCGCCAAGGTCGAACTCCACCTAAATCGACTTATCACATCTCATCGAAAGATCGGACTACCTTTGCCCTATCAACAAGGGATGTGCAATGCCGCCATTGTTGGGGATATGGTCACATCAAGAGAGAGAGTGCAAGACACAGCGTGTGATGATCGTGCGTGAAGATGGAGAGTATGATTCTGCAAGTGATTATGATGAAGAGACTCTTGCGCCTATTTCTGCACAACAAGAAGATAATGAGGATTCTGAGCAGGACATAGAGGTCACGGGCGCTGAGGATGCTGATAATTATAGGAGCTTGGTTGCACATCGTGCTTTGAGTGTGCAGCTTAGTCAAGAACAGAATCAGCGCCACAACTTGTTTGACACACGCGGTGTTGTGAAGGACCGTGCTATTCGAATCATCATTGATGGTGGAAGCTGCGATAATTTAGCAAGCATTGAGATGGTGGAGAAGCTTTCTCTCCCTACACGGCAGCACCCCCACCCATACCATATTCAATGGTTCGACAGCACAGGTAGACTAAAGGTAACACGAACTACACGTGTGCATTTTAATATTGGGACATATTCTGATTTTGTTGATTGTGATGTTGTGCCCATGCAAGCTTGTTCATTGTTACTTGGTAGACCATGGCAATATGATAAAGAATCTGTGCATAATGGTAGAACTAATCATTACACTCTTATGCATGATGGAAAGAAAATTGGTCTTAAACCTATGACTCCTGAACATATTTTGAAAGATGATCTTGCTAGAGCTAGTAGAGCAAAAAATCAGGAGAAACAAAAGAGTGAAAACCAGATTGTTGCTAATGAAGTGATGCCACATAAGAATACTACTAAATCTGGTTCTAAATTACCTAATGAAATTCGTTTGAAGCATCCAACTTTACTTGCTACCAAATCTGATATTTCTGACTTGGATGTGAATACTTCTGTTTGTTATGCAATCATATGCAAAGAGGTCCTGTTTTCTTTTGAGGATATGCCTTCCTCTTTGCCACCCGCTGTTGCTAACATTTTGCAGGAGTATGCGGACATTTTTCCCAAGGAGATGCCACCGGGGCTGCCACCCATTCGAGGAATAGAGCACCAAATTGATCTCATACCGGGTGCTTCGCTTCCAAACCGTGCAGCCTACCGTACCAACCCTGAGGAGATGAAAGAGATTGAACGACAAATTCAAGAACTACTCGACAAAGGTTATGTTCGTGAGTCTCTTAGTCCATGTGCTGTCCCTATTCTTTTGGTACCAAAGAAAGATGGTTCTTCTCGCATGTGTACTGATTGTAGGGCTATTAATAATATCACAATTCGTTATATACACCCTATACCACGTTGGATGATATGCTTGATGAATTGAGTGGCTCTACCATGTTCTCTAAACTTGATTTGCGTAGTGGTTACCACCAAATTCGTATGAAATTAGGAGATGAATGGAAAACAGCATTCAAAACAAAATTTGGTCTCTATGAGTGGTTAGTGATGCCTTTTGGTTTAACTAATGCTCCTAGTACTTTCATGAGATTAATGCATGAAGTTTTGCGTGCTTTCATTGGACGTTTTGTGGTGGTCTACTTTGATGATATATTGATTTACAGCAAATCTTTAGAGGATCATGTGACTCATTTGCGTGCTGTTTTTTATGCTTTGCGTGCTGCACGTTTATTTGGTAACCTTGAGAAGTGCACCTTTTGCACCGATCGAGTTGTGTTTCTTGGCTATGTTGTTACCGTGCAGGGCATTGAAGTGGATCCCGCAAAGATTGAGGCGATTTTGAGTTGGCCGACTCCACTAACGGTCACCCAAGTGAGGAGTTTCCTTGGCCTCGCTAGGTTCTACCGGCGTTTTGTCAAAGACTTTGGGTCTATTGCAGCGCCGCTGAATGAGCTAACAAAGAAGGACGTGCCCTTTGTTTGGGGCGATGCACAACAGGAGGCTTTCATGCTATTGAAACATAAGTTAGCACATGCTCCTTTGCTCCAACTTCCTGATTTTAACAAGACTTTTGAGCTTGAATGTGATGCTAGTGGAATTGGGTTGGGAGGTGTGTTATTACAAGATGGAAAACCTGTTGCATATTTTAGTGAAAAATTGAGTGGGCCTAGTCTGAACTATTCTACTTATGATAAGGAATTATATGCTCTTGTTCGGACTTTAGAAACTTGGCAACATTATTTATGGCCTAAAGAATTTGTTATACATTCTAATCATGAATCTTTGAAGCATATTCATAGTCAAGCAAAACTGAACCGTCGTCATGCTAAGTGGGTTGAATTTATTGAGACTTTTCCTTATGTCATTAAACACAAAAAGGGTAAAGACAATGTTATTGCTAATGCTTTATCACGACGCTATACTATGTTGTCTCAGCTTGACTTCAAAATTTTTGGATTGGAAACCATTAAAGAACAATATATACATGATGTTGATTTCAAAGATGTGTTGCAGAATTGTAAAGAAGGGAGAACTTGGAACAAATTCGTCCTCAATGATGGATTTGTGTTCCGCGCTAACAAACTTTGCATCCCAAATAGTTCCTTTCGTCTTTTGTTGTTGCAGGAAGCGCATGGAGGAGGATTGATGGGACATTTTGGTGTAAAGAAGACGGAGGACGTCCTTGCTGCACACTTCTTTTGGCCACGGATGCGTCGGGACGTTGAGAGATTTGTTGGTCGCTGCACTACATGTCAAAGAGCTAAGTCACGTCTTAATCCACATGGTTTATATATGCCTCTTCCTGTTCCTAGTGTGCCTTGGGAGGATATTTCTATGGATTTTGTTTTGGAATTACCTCGCACACAAAAGGGGTGGGATAGTATTTTTGTTGTTGTGGATAGATTTTCGAAAATGGCACACTTTATTCCCTGTCACAAAACTGATGATGCTACACATGTTGCTGATTTCTTCTTTCGTGAAATTGTTCGTTTGCATGGTGTGCCAAATACTATAGTTTCAGATCGTGACACTAAATTTCTTAGCCATTTTTGGAGATGCTTATGGGCAAAGTTGGGAACTAAGTTGTTGTTTAGTACTAGATGTCATCCCCAAACTGATGGACAAACTGAAGTGGTTAATAGAACTTTGTCTACTATGCTAAGGGCTGTGTTAAAACAGAATTTAAAAAAGTGGGAAGAATGCTTGCCTCATATCGAATTTGCTTATAATCGTTCAATGCATTCTACTACT
This sequence comes from Puccinellia tenuiflora, assembly GCA_012064385.1. Classification (NCBI taxonomy): domain Eukaryota; kingdom Viridiplantae; phylum Streptophyta; class Magnoliopsida; order Poales; family Poaceae; genus Puccinellia; species Puccinellia tenuiflora. The sequence goes on along the minus strand of QRDG01001214.1, from coordinate 780,536 downwards.
AAAATGTGCCCTTTTGAAGTTGTGTATGGTTTTATTCCTCGTGCACCTATTGATCTATTGCCTCTTCCATCCTCGGTGCCAAATGATCTAGATGCTACACAACGTGCTGATTTGGTGTTAAAGTTCTATGCCACTATTAAAGAAAATATTGAACGCATGAATGCAAAATATAAAATGTATGGGGATAAGGGGAGAAAGAAAATTGTGTTTGAACCTGGAGATCTTGTATGGTTACATTTGCGCAAAGACCGTTTTCCTTATTTGCGCAAGTCCAAGTTAATGCCACGGGCTGATGGTCCTTTTAAGGTGTTAGAGAAAATAAATGATAATGCATATAAACTTGAGTTGCCTGCAGATTTTGGGGTTAGTCCCACATTTAACATTGCAGATTTGAAGCCACACTTGGGAGAGAATGATGAGATGGCGTCGAGGACGACTTCAATTCAAGAAGGGGAGGATGATGAGGACATCCCTACTGTAGATGCAACCACAGCTACTACACCATCTCCATTACAAGGACCTATCACTAGAGCTCGTGCACGTCAACTTAATCAACTGGTACTTTCGTTCTTGCAAGCTACTCATAATATTCATGAGAATATGATGCTGCCTAAATCAAATGTGTTTGTCTCTCTTAGGAATGATGGACCAAGCATGGACGCGAGGGACAAGTTATGGAGCATGTACGTCAATGGAGATGGCAGCAGGAGTGCACATGAGGAAGGAGATGACGCTGCCAATGGAGACTATGATGATTAAGGACTTGGACGAAATATTCATGCCTATACTTCATATTTTCGTCCATAGTCACATATGGTGTTGCGCCACCTTTATTTATGGGCCAGGGCCCATGTAATTTTGTATCAGACTTAATAGTGCGTTTTTTGAGTCCGTATTGAGGGAGGAAAGTCCACCAAGGGTTGGATTTGGCCACCACCTCTTGGCTGGCCGAAACCCCTTCCTTTCCTCCTTATATACCCCCCTTAAGTAATCGTTTAGACTTGGATTTTTTTAGTTAAAAGTTAGCCAACTGCTGCAACTTCGTGTACTCGGTTTGTGTCCAACGACCAGATCAAGACCGCTTACGGAATCCCGTCTTTTCAATAAAGCTCATACTTCATCCGCAATTACGTGATTGCATCTTTGGTTCTTACTTGTTCCTCGGTCGCAGGTAGAACTAGACCGATTGGTCAGGCTGATCGTGCTGCTGCAGGATCGGTAACTCCCGGAGATTGGTTTAGCGATTGCATTCATGCTAGTACGTAGAAGTCGGATCGCCAAGGTCGAACTCCACCAGAATCGACGTATCTCTATCTCATCGAAAGATCGGACTACCTTAGCCATATCAACACACTAGAGGTAGAGGGTAAGTTGTTAGAAATTAAAATGGCCTCACTTGACCTATCAACTACCTCTCGCAACTCAAGTGGTGTATCACTCATGCCCACAAAGTGGAAGCACTCAATCTCGCATATGGTGGAGGCACTCAACTCACTTGCACTCTCACTCAAGTGGGCTAGGTTGCTCTCATGCTCACATGGGATTGGTACCAACTCATCATTCAAGCACGTAGGGATAGGCTCGATATTCTCAACTCCATTCGCCTCCTTGGTTGAAGGGAAACTCCCATGCTCAACCACCTCAACCTTGTCGCCTCCAAAGATGAATGCCATAGGATGGGCATCATCATTCGACTCCTTTGCCGAAGGGAACATCCCATGCTCGGCTTCTCCACTTGACTCAACGTCCATAGTAGTAGCATCCTCCATGCTCGCCTCCTTGGTCGAAGGGAAAATCCCATGCTCGACCATCTTCTCGCCATCTTGATCCATCGTGTCTTGGCTCTTGGGGCAATCCCACATGATGTGATCATGGCCATTGCACATAGGACATAGGAGGTCTTCATCTTGATGTAGAGGTGGAAGTAGGCTCAATCCGGCATCATCATCATATATGGGGCCTTGTCTTCCTCCATCTTCATGTGTAGTGGACCATATGCTCGTAGAAGTGTCGCCGAAGGTCTTGCCATTGTTGATGTCTTCATGGAGCTCCTTGCGGAAGGTGTCGATTTGTGTCATGAGCTTGGCGAGGATGTACTTGGCCTTCTTGTGGCGTGAACTTCTCTTGGACGCCTTTTTGGTGGTGGCATGAGGAGGAGACACCATATGATGAGGGTCATCCTTCGTCGACCTTGACTTGAGCTTTGGCGCCATAGATGTGGGAACTTGATTGTCCTTCTTGGAGCTTGAGCTTCGCTTGGGCGCCATGTTGTTGTTGGCATGAGGAGGGGACACCATATGATGTGACGGTCTTGATTCCTCCATGTGTCGTCGATGACATTCTTGTGGGGAGGGGTGTCGTCGAAAATCCTTTGGGTGCCTTGGCGACCTTGACTTGTGGCTACGTCTTGGGCTTGGAGAAGTATGGTGAAGCTTGGCGAGTGTGTCGATCTCGGCTTCAAGCTTGGCGTAGTTGGGAGCCATCTTGGAATTCTTCTTGGGCCGCCGCATGTATGAGGAAGTGACGACCTTGGCGATTTTGGTGATGTCCTCCTTGGGGCGCCGTCTTGATGGTGATGGAGCTTGATAGCATGACCTCATGGTGGTCCTCATGTTGCTCCGTCTTGGGCTTGGTGGGTCGTATGTGGCACCTCTTGCAAGTTTGGGGTAGTTGACCTTGTGGATGGTAGCACCATCGTCTATCTCCTCTTGCATGTTGTCGACGTAGTCGTAGTAGTCACTCATGCATGGGAGGTCGTTGTCGTTGAAGCTTGCCGCCATGCTTGAGGTGTCATTGTCGATGTAGTGCTCCATCAAGTCGTCGGAGTTGTAGTCGTAGGAGTGCTCCATCATGTTGTTGATGCTCATGGAGTCGGGGTCGGTGTAGTGCTCCATCATGTCATGAGGCTCATTGTCGGTGTAGGAGTCGTTCCCCATGTCTTCTATGCTTGTAGCGTCGTGGTCGGTTTAGCTCATCGTCTCGTCATCATCATGGCCTCCATAGTATGCTCCACTCTCACTAGACATGATCACTCACAAGACAAGTGTATATATGAAGTGGAAGGAAACTAGAACACAATCTCACCTCGTTGATAGTATTGGACGTCGTGGACGACCAAGGGCAACAACGCGCAAAGTAAAGAAGCTTGTGTTCAAATGTCCAAACGCAAACTCCAAAACACATGGCTTTGAGTGGATAGGTATGGAATGTGGAAAGCAAATGGAACAACCGGAAACCAAGATATTGTAATGGCAAGTAGAGAACCACGATGACCACAAAGCAAATACAAGACGATCTCAAAGGATATGAGTGAAGCTCATGGAAACACACGCTTTGAAGAGTGGGACTCGTGCAACCAAAAATGAGCTAGTGATGAACCTAGCGAAGACTATAAGCTCAAGTTGCACAAGTACAAGAGAAACCAACTCGATTGCAAATTATTGATGGGCTGCAAGATTTGCACAAAGATACCACACCTACAAAATTTGCATCGAGCTTGCGCATCTACTATAAGAGATTAGGAAATGAGGCTCTTTTCTTTTTATTTTTCTCTCTTTTGATTCTTTTTCTATTCTCTTTTTGCTATTTCTCTCTTTTTGCCTCTCACTTTGCTTGCCAACAAGAACTATATCAACTAGCGCATACAAGTTAGCTCGGAACACTACGAGGTATCAAGTGTGCAAAGCCCAAGCAATCATAGATGAGCAAGTTTCAATAGGATAGATAGGCATAAATGGCTTGGCTAACAAGTGATGCAAGGTGGGAGAAGAATTGGGGATGTTATACCTTTTGTCGACGATCTTCACCCTTGGAGTCGAATGCCTTTTCCTTGCTCACGAAATATGGTGGTAATAGATGATGGATCAACCGCAATGGTGATGTAGAGCTTGTCCGTAGCTTCGATTAGAGACGAAAATCACCAAAAACGGAGTCCGGAGTGAAAAGATATGGCCAAAACAAATTTTAGAATTTGCAGGGAGGTCGGCCTAGGCCGGGACGAGGCCGGGCTGAGGCCGGACATCTCGGGTGGGAGGCCGGCCAGGCCGGGTGGAGGCCGGGCTGAGGCCGGGCTGTCGGGTTGACCTTCCGGGACGCGAAAAATGGACGATTTGGGCGGAAAGCGGCCCGAAAAACACCAAATCGGAGGGGAAATCCAAGGAATTTGGCCATGAGAACGCAAAGGGAGGTAGATCAACAAGTATAGCAATGGATCCACGGATCAAAACCTACCAAAACTCACAATAATCTCAGATTGACCAAAAGCAATTTGAGGCTATTTTTTGTGGAATTTTCGAAATTGGCAAAATCAAAGAAAAATTTGGGGGAATTGGTGGAAACACAAGTCAAATCCATGGCAACCTAAAGCTCTAATACGATATGATGCGGGCTGAGCCCTCTAGGGTGGCCCGATCTTCACGGATTGACGAACGAGGGGACGAACGCACGTAAGAACACGAAGAACACAAGAACACAAACCCGATACAATTGACGCATTGCCCTCACCGGTTGGTCCAACCGGCCCAATAGAATCACACAAGGGAGAGACCGCGAGGTAGAATCCCTATGTGAAAGATCGGTGAGCGCGAGGTAGAATCTCGTGAGTGAGAGACGGTGAAGTAAAATCACACACGAGAGAGACTCCGCACAAAGAGGGGCCTTGATTCACTCCAATAGATACATATAAGGAGGAGCCTTGAATCCACAAGGGGATCTTCTCCACAAAGGGAGGAATGAGCACAAGCCCAAGTGTCTAGTCCAATTCTATCATATTACATGTCTAGATCTGAAGGGGGTAGGTGCCTATATATAGGTTTGACCACAAAGAGGTAGGTGGGAAGAGATACAAGGGCAGTCCCTAGGAGGCCGGCCTGGCTGGGCTGAGGCCGGCCTCAGGCTGGCTGCTTCGGCAGGGTGCTCGGCCTGGGCTGGGTGGAGGCCGGCCCCAGGCCGGCGGCTTCGGCTGGGTGCCCAGCCTGGGCTGGCTGGAGGCCGGCCCCAAGCCGGCCTGACTGGCTTTTCTTCGTCTTCATCTCCGCTTCTTCCTCCTCTTCCATGCGTACACCTTGGATGGCTTCGACTCTTGGGCATCATTTGCATCTCCCCTCGGCTCCGTAGCGACCATGTCAAACCAATGAATGCAAGAGGGTTGATGGTCAAATAGTATACCATCCACAGGCAACGCATTGAGGTTCGTAGAGAGGATTGAGTTCACCTTTGACGTCCGTGGTGACATGGCATATGTTGGAATGCTTGATATGGTGGTGACGTTGGGTTGGGCTACATCAACCTCTCCCCGGAGGGCTGCGTCATGTCAAAGTGGAACCCATAGCAAGAGAAGTTGACAATGCAGAAAGTATATATATTGATATACAAGTTATAACTGTTTAAGTCCAAATTGCAATTGTGGTGGTTACGATAAGTATTTGATACTCATTCTGTTTTATGAAAACAGAACCTGCTGCTTGAGATTTGCATAAAGGGTATGGGAAGCCATTGCGGAATGGTGGCAATCAAGTAGTTGATGCTGGCAACGATCTACTTCTACATTTATCATTTTTGATTAGCGGATTTGAATGACTTTTTGTAATCGAATTAAGTGTGATCTTTAAATTAGTGTGTGTCGGTTTGTGAGACGGTTATTCATGTTAAAGACAAGTGGTTGTTCTATTTTCATGAATAATTTTTTTGATGATCACGTTTCGATTATGAGATTATTGTCCTTAGTTTAATCTAAACGATGATTAGTTAAACATTTATAAAATATGTGACATACTAAAATATCCAAAACTTAATAATGACAATTGTTTTAGTCGTGCTAAATATTGAATAAACATTTTGATGTTTTATCAATGCGCCTTATTGTAAGGAGTATGACTAAAATGCCACCCTTTGGAAGAGTGCCATGAGTTGCCGAAAATAAACACAAGTGTTGGTTGTATTTTCAGCAAATGTTAGATGTCATTATTTTGTGTATTCCATCATAAATGAAATGATTAAATAGGTGTATTTATTCAAGTTATGATATTTGATGAGATCAAATAAAATTTCTGGAGTTTAGGATATTAAGTTAACAAGAAAATTGAGTCTTTATGATTTGATCAAAAGAGACAAAATATTTTAGTTATATGTTGGTATGTGGACTTGTGAGAAGTTTTATCACAAATTATAATGTTTAGAATATTTCAAAGGCGTTTGATATGTCCTAAGATATTGTAATCACACACTATTTGATATTGTGTGGTCTTAAGGAAGGGTTTTATTTCGGGGGTTTAATAATAGCATTTAGATTTATTTGATAAACACTCTGTTTTATAAATAAGGGTCTATGTATGATTCGCATTATTTTTCATATGAGTTATGAGAAAAGGTGGTTTCATTAATTATGAGATAATTAGAGACTATTGCGAATAATGTTGTAGTATATTCATAAGTATGACAATGAATGTGATTCCACAATATGAGACTAAAAGGGGCAAACCAATTTGTTGGTTGTGCTAAGTATTTTAGTGGTTTATCGTGAAAAGGTTTCACTGATAAAAGAATTGATGGAATAAAATGGAAAAGCTAAAACCTTGCTTGTTTATGTATCAAGTGGCACATATGTAAAGTGCTATGTTAGTTAAAACTTGACACATAAAGGAATTAATGATGGTGATCATTGAATTTCGGTTTAGCTTGTCTAAAGAAAAGTAGGATTCAAGAATATAAAAATTTCAGGTTACAAAATAATATTCATGATTTACTTGTCATGTTTCAGAAACAAGACATACCTACGAAACTACAAAGAAGAAATAGAAGCCTTAAATACGAAAGTGACTAAGAGTCATCCTATGTTAAGTTTAAATCACAAAGTAATTGTTGCTTGACTTTGTGAAAGTGATGTTTCGCATATTTATTCCTCAAAAGGGGTTTTGTAGAGAATAAATAAAACTTAAAGCTAGCAAAGTACTAGCGTTTCGTATATGAGTTCTCGAATTTTAAAAGTTAATTCAGAATTTTGGAGGTCCAAAATATCGAGAAATTGCATAAGAAACTGAGTGAGATCTAATTAAGATATGTGGTGACATATGTTAAGTTAGAGCAAAGACTATATTCCATGATCAAAATATGTGGAGACATATGTTTGAGTGGGAGCTAGTTAAATCATGGTCAAATATAAGGATAACATATTTCTGAGTGGCAGCCAAAGTGGTTTCACAATATAATATGTGGGGTGTATATTTGAGTGGGAGTTTACAACATCTTGTCTGAGTGAAATGGAGATTTCATAAATGTTCTAAATAAGTTAGGAACCAACATATAACTTATGAAGTTAGTTTGAACGTCAAATATCCATGAAGATGGATGTATCTATGGAGGGTAGATATATTTGATAAGCATTATGTCAGGATGTTTAACCTAAGTAAGATTTTGAAGGAGTTCAAAATAAAACAAGAGAAGAAAGGTTCATCTGCTTGTGTGAAATAGGTGAAACATTGAGTTGATAACTCAGTACAAGAATAATGGTTGGAGGATATGTTGGTATTCACTATGAATTGTTCATAGGTCTAAACATATAAGAACCATGTATTTTGTATTTGACGATATGTGACCCAAGTTCTTGGTTAGAAGAACGTGTTAGAACGAGGAGTCATTTTAACATGAAGATGAGATAAATTGAATCTAGAGTGTGGTAGACTTGGTTGAAGTCATAAAACCAAACTAGATTGGGGATCTCATAATAGCAGAAGCGCAGCGAAAGCATGATCGGAAATATCGAAGTGAAAAGTATAGCACTGTCGATTTGTGAGTCTACAACATATAGGAGTATATGATTAATTCAAGGATTAAAAGATATAATATTTTGGTTTGAGAAATTTTATTTCAAGACTGGGTGAGTTCCGGGTGCACATGCTATGTGAAAGTCCTCTTGACTGATCATACGTCATGTAGGCTTAAAAGGGAAATGAAAATCTCACTCTGTAACCAAATATATTATATTCGTCATATGATGATGAGGTTTATCATGTGATGATATAAGGTTTATCATGTGATGATAAAGTAATGTCAACTTAGGTGACATTAATGTTTTGCAAAGAACATAAAGAACTGTATAGTACAGAACACGGACAGAACCTCTTCCACGAGCAAACATGATCAGCACTGAGACTCCATGAGTGTTAGACACCATGAGTGTTGGATCGAGAAAATGTAAACTAGATTATTGACTCTAGTGCAAGTGGGAGACTATTGGGAATATGCCCTAGAGGCAATAATAAAATGGTTTATTAGCATATTCATGTTTATGATAATAGTTTATTCTCCATGCTATAATTGTATTAACCGAAAACATAATACATGTGTAGAATATAAACAACCAGATGTCCCTAGTGAGCCTCTACCGGACTAGTTCGTTAGTGAAGAGATGGTTAGAGTTTCCTAACCATGGACTTGTTATAGTCACTTGATAATGGAGTCATATCATTAGGAGTAATGATGTGATGGATAAGACCCAAATAATAAAGAGTCGCAATTGGTCGTGTCACCCAGTTTCATTGCCAACGCTTTTAGGATATGCCAAGTATAGTTTCCTTAGACCATGAGATTATGTCACTCCCGTTTACCGGGGGAATACTTTGTGGACATCAAACGTCACTTTGTAACTGGGTGATTATAAAGGTGGCTTTCAGTTATCTCCGATGGTATTTGTTGGGTGACATGAATCAAGAGTGGGATTTGTCCTTACTTGTGACGAAAAAAGATATCTCTGGGCCCTCTCGGTAATATAGCATCAGAAAGGTTGCAACCATGTGATTAGGAGTAATCACGGAGATCCTATATTACGGACGAGTAAAGAGAATTTGCCAGGTAACGAGATTGAACCAGATATGGAGATATCGACGATCGAATCTCGGGCAAGTTAAATATCGGTGAGACATAGGGAATCGTATACGAGATTAAGAATCTCCGGCATCGTGGTTCAATCGATAAGGAACTTGTTGAATATGTAGGAGTCAATATGGGCATCCTGGTCCCGCTATTGATTATTGATCTGATCATGTCTGCATGTTCTCGAACCCGTAGGGTCACACACTTAACGCTCCGATGTAGCTAGGGTTAGCGATGAGATAATTGATGGTATGAATAAATGGTGATTCGGAGTCTCGGATAGGATCCCGGACATCACGAGGAGTTCCGGAAGAGTCCGGAGAATAAGATTCATATAAGGAAAGTGTTTCCGGAGGTATCGGAAAGATTCCGGATTTTACTGGTAGGGTACCGGAATTATCTGGAAGGTTCTAGAAGTGTCTAGAAGTGGGACACACATTGTGTGGGGCCCACATGGACTAAAGGGGAGGTGCAACCCCTACGTGGGCTGGCCGCACCACCCTATAGCCCATATGGGCCAATTTGGTTTGGGAAGGCCTAGTCCTAGTAGGACTAGGAGGCAAGCCCCTTTCTTTTAAGGAAAGGCCCAAATTGAGTCCTAGAGGGACTCAACTTGGGGACCAAGGCAAGTGGCCGGTGATGTAGCCCCACATGCGGACAACACCATGGACACCACGCCAAATGGCCCAATGACAAGATCAAGAGTCAAGGCTCTTCATGAAAAGGTGACCTCGCTCCTCTCGATGTGTGACCTCAATCTTCCTTCGAATGGTTTGCTACTTCATGCCGGTACCTTGTGCATACTCAGGATCCACCCGGATAATGACCCACAATGGAGTCAAGGAGATGGCCAAGAGAAGGTCCAAGATGATAGAGAAGAATGAACTAGAGTTGAGCGTTGCTCCTTCCCGTGATGGGTTCCTCCGAGGAGGATGATGAATCTCTTGTTGTAGCTACTCTTTCACTTAGGTGTCTCTAGTAGTGCAAACCAATCTTTCACTGTGGTGATTCTATTGGATCGGTGGACCGGCCGGTAAGAGAAATCGGTTTCATTAACCGTGTTGTTGACTTGGGTTTTGGGATCCGGAGGCTGCTCCGCTGGGGGTTTGTTGCCGGGTGATTCTCCCTTGTAGGCTTCGCGAGTTATCCCCACGATTTGCCCTTTTTCCCCTCGTGTTCTTCGTTTCCACCTCCGTGTTCATCCTCTTTTCCCCTCAAATCCGTGAAGATCGGGCCAACCCCCTACATCAGCCGGCCAGCCCCTTACTCAAACCCTAGCCGCCCCATATATAAAGGGGAGAGGGGACGGGTGCGGCATACCCTTGGCTGCCCCTCACCTTGTACCACCCCTCCTCCACCCTAGCCCTAGCCGCGCGCCACCTCTCCCCGAAGGGCTGCCGCCTCCTAGATCTACACCTCTAACCGCACCAACCCCCTTGTCCTAAGGGGTTGATGCGCCTCCTCCTCTCCCTCTCCTCTTGCTTGGCTTGGCGAAGCCCTGCTCGTGGAGATCTACACCATCAACGCCACCACAACCGTTGTGGTGTCGAGATCTATCTAGCCACTCCCTCCTTGCTTGCGGGATCAAAAGGCGGAGTCTACATCGAGCCGTACGTGTGGATACCGCGGAGGCACTGCTCGTGTGGTGCTCCATCAGATTGGATCGCATGGATAATACATCTCCTCACGACTAGATGAGTCTAGTTGCGGGGATCGACAGACCAACCCCTGCATCGACAAAATGCTTTGGACGTTCTTCAAGGGTAAGAGATTGGATCTCATCTTCGCTACCTCCGTCTAATAGATCTAGATCTTGTGTTTCTTCCGCTTGTTTCGTAGGAAAAATTTTGTTTTCTATGCAACGAACCCCTTCACACTGGTGGTGGACCCAATTTGACCGCATCAGGGGAACCCCGTGTTCCACTGTTGCGATAGTTCCAGTCGATCATTCGAACATTGTATACTTAGAGGCAATTGCCATTTTTTCCCGGATCCCACTCGTTCAGCTCCTCATCTCCTATCGATCCCACATCCCTGCCCGCCATGAACACTTGCCATGGACGACGACAAACAAACAACGAAGACTTATGATGTAGGGGTTGGCCCGATCTTCACGGATTTGAGGGGGAAAAGTGGATGAACACGAAGAAGACGGAGGTGGAAACGAAGAACACGAGGGGAAAAGGGAAAATTCGTGGGGGATAACTCGTGAAGCCTACGAGGGAGAATCACCCGGCAACAAACCCCAATGGAGCAGCCTCCGGATCCAAAACCCAAGTCAACAACACGCTTAATGAAACCGATTTCTCTTACTGGTCGAAGGGAAAATCCCATGCTCGACCGTCTTGTCACCGTCTTCATGGTCACCATCGTGTAGTGGAGTCGACAATAAGCTCGGTGAAGAGTCATGTGAGGGCGTGAAGACTTGGATAAACCAGCGATGAAGTCCTCGCGGATGGTCTTGAGCTCGGCTTGCTCGATCTCGAAGTTGGCATTGTCGGTGTCGAGCTTGGTCTTCCACTCGTCGAGGTTGGCCTTGAGGTTTTCCAATTCCTTCATGAAGCTTGATCGACGCTTGGATGCCCTTTTGGTTGTGGCACGCGGAGGAGACTCCATATGATGTGTACTTGCCGCCATCTTGGAAGTTGATGTAGATGCGTGATGGAGTGGCCTCGAGTAGCTTGTGTCCTCATAGTGACGTCGATGATGATCATGATTAGACATACGCCGATAAAGATCCTTGGTGTTCCTTGACGAAGACTCATGTGCATAGGCACTTTGCGTTGGCCGCCGTCTCGAGGGTGAGGTAGCTTGACATCGAGGAGGAGGCCGTGTCTCCTTATCCTCTAGGCGAAGATGCCTTGAGCTCTGTCTCCTTGAGCTACAAGTAGGTGCTTGACGGTGGTGGCGCTCTTGAGTTCTTGGCCTTGAGGATCGCCGAGATGGGTACTCATCGTCGGAGTCGTCATCAACAAGGTTTGTAGAGCCTTGTGGAAGGTCCTTGACGTGCCTTGGGGAGCCGTAGTCGATGTAGGGTTCCACCACCTCATTGAAGTTGTAGTCGAAGTAGTGGTCCTCCATGGCATTGATGCTTGAAGGCTCGAAGTCGGTGTAGCTCTCCATGTCGTGGACGGTCGCGGCATCATAGTCGTCGTAGTGGTGGTGCTCCGCCATGAGATCCATGCTTGGGGCGCCGTATTCGTTGTCGCTCATGATGTCATCCATGCTTGGCGCGCCGTAGTCGTTGTCGCTCATCATGTTCTCATCATCATGGCCTCCATAGGATGCTCCGCTCTCACTAGACATGGTCAATCACAAGACAAGTGTATATATATGTGGAGTGGCAAGAACTAAGAAACCAACCTCACCTAGTAGATAGTATTGGAACTAGTGGACCATGCCAAGAGAAACCGATACACAAGAATGCGGGTGACTTGAATTTCAAAGATCCAAACGCAACTCCAAAACACACACGGCTTATGAGTGGATAGGTATGAATTGTGCAAAGCAAATGGAACAACCGGAAACCAAGATATTGTAAAGGCAAGTAGAGAACCATGATGACCACAAGCAAATACAAGTCGATCTCAAAGGATATGAGTGAAGCACATAGAAACACACGCTTTGAAGAGTGGGACTTGTGCAACCAACAATGAGCTAATGATGGACCTAGCGAAGACTAAAGCTCAAGTCGCACAAGTACAAGAGAAACCAACTCGATTGCAATTTATTGGTGGGCTACAAGATTTGCACAAAGATACCACACCTATGAATTTTTCATCGAGGTTGCGCGACCTACAAGAGCTATGGCAATGAGGCTCTTTCTTTTTCTTTTCTCTCTTTTGATTCTTTTATGTTCTCTTTTGGCCTCTTATTCTCTTTTTCTATTTTGCCTCTCACTTTGCTTGCCAACAACAACTATATCAACTAGCGCATACAAGTTTGCTCGGAACACTACGAGGTATCAAGTGTGCAAAGCCCAAGCAATCATAGATGAGCTAGTCTCAATAGGTAAGATAGGCACAAATGGCTTGGCTAACAAGTGATGCAAGGTGGGAGAAGATTTGGTGATGTTATACCTTTTGTCGACGATCTTCACCCGTGGAGTGGAATGCCTCTTCCTTGATCACGAAATATGGTGGCAATAGATGATTGATCAACCGCTATGGTGATGTAGAGCTTGTCGGTAGCTTCGATTAGAGACGAAAATCACCAAAAACGGAGTCCGGAGTGAAAAGTTATGGCCAAAACAAAATTTCTGCAAGGGGGTCGGCCTGGGGCCGGCCTGGGCCGGGCTGGAGGCCGGCGGCTTCTGCCGGGGGTCCGGCCTAGGGGCCGGCCGGACTACCTTCCCGTGACGCGAAAAATTGCGATTTGGGTAGAAAAACGGCCCGAAAAACACCAAATCGGAGGGGAAATCAAATGAATTTGGCCATGGGAACGCAAAGGGAGGTAGATCAACAAGTATAGCAATGGATCCACGGATCAAAACCTACGAAAACTCACAAGAATCTCAGATCGATCCAAAAGCAATTTGGGGCTATTTTTGGTGGAAATTTTCGAAATTAGCAAAATCAAAGAAAAATTTTGTGAATTTGGGGGTGGAAACAAAGGCAAATTCGTGGCAACCCTTGCTCTGATACCATATGATGTAGGGGGTTGGCCCGATCTTCACGGATTTGAGGGGAGAAAGTGGATGAACACGAAGAACACGGAGGTGGAAACGAAGAACCCGAGGGGAAAAGGGCAAATTCGTGGGGGATAACTCGCGAAGCCTACGAGGGGAGAATCACTCGGCAACAAACCCCCAACGGAGCAGCCTCCGGATCCCAAAACGCAAGTCAACAACACGCTTAATGAAACCGATTTCTCTTACCGGCCGGTCCATCGATCCAATAGAATCCACAAGGGAAAGATTGGTTTGCACTACTAGAGACACCTCGGTGAAAGAGTAGCAACAACAAGAGATTCATCATCCTCCTCGGAGGAACCCATCACGGGAAGGAGCAACGCTCAACTCTCTATTTCATTCATCTCTAGTCTAGAATGGAAGGGGGGAAAACTATTTATAGTTTAGTACAAAACGAGGGGGGTCCGGCCTGGGGGCCGTCCTAGGCCGGCCTGGAGGCCGGCTTGCGCTGGTGGGGATCCGGCCTGGGGGCCGGCCTAGGCCGGCCTGGAGGCCGGCGGCGTCTGTTGGTGGTCCGGCCTGGAGGCCGACGGCGTCTGTTGGTGGTCCGGTCTGGGGGCCGGCCTGGGCCGGCCTGGAGGCCGGCGACGTCTGGTGGGCGATCGGCCTGGGAGCCGGCTGGGAGGCCGGCAACGTTGGGATGGAGCCTGGCCTGGGGGCCGGCCTGGGCCGGCTGGGAGGCCGGCGGCCTTGGGTTGGAGCCCGACTAATAAGGATCAAGGTGATGATCCTTTAGTTTTTGCCCGATCTTTCACAGCGAGTAAACCAAATAGCAAATCTCCCAATCACGCGATGAACGCAACCTGAAGAAGAGGAAAGAATTCCAGCAAGCAACGTGATGATGGTCAACACGCCTCAAACCTCAGCCTGATAATTCTTGATTCACACAAGAACCTTCACGCAACTTTATTAAATCTGGATACACGGCGGCGCCGTCCCCGGAGGGATGATACACACGTCGACACAATTGTCTCAATCTAAAATTCAACTCCCTCTAAACCTAGCCGCCGGCTCCTTTATATAGGAGGCCAATCAACTAGTCGGTTGGTGATGAGGACATCCCTAGTCCTTTACCATCTTTTCCTGGTGATGATGTTGCTGCACAAGACAAGCCTAATGAAGTGAGGATTGGACCAATGACAAGAGCTCGAACCAAGCTACTCGAGCAACAGGTGAACTCACTCTTAATTGAATCTGATGTTTGTGTTGATGAGAACTTTATACTGCCTAAGTCTATGCATTTATGTATGATCAGGTTTGTTGATAACACAAGCATTGGAGGTGAAGACAATTGCACCAAGAACTGATTCCAACATCAGAAGATGCGCGAGGGAGGAGAGGGAGGCAGGCGCACAAGCTTCATTGGAGGGAATCACCAAAGGCCACGCTAGCACATCAAGTGGCGTACCAAGACTTCAATATTTTGGTGCAACGCAAGTTGGGCCTGCGTGCCTAGTAATTGGACCGAACCCACTATAGGTCGGTTTGTATCGTAGGAGTCCAAGTCCAAGTCGAGTTAGACTTTGTGTTGCTGGTTGTGCCGCACCCCCTCCTCTCCTTAAATAGATGAGGGATGCGACATAGAGAGGTTAGACTACGTTAAAACATAAACCCTAGAGTTTTAGACCGAATTGCTTTCAAGCATTCATCTGAAATTATCATCACCAATTCGCATCGATCTGGTGATTCTTCTGCTACAAAGTTTGCGTGTTATCTGCTGTTCCATTGGGAATAAGGAGGTACAGGACCGTTTCGTAGTCGACGGCTGCGTTGCGCAAGTGTGTAAGGCTGCGAATATCCATAGGGTTCGGATCTGTTGCATTGGCAACGGGGACTAGCCAAGGATAGATCACAGTGTTCCACAAGTTATCAGTCTTCCACCATCAAGCTCACGAGAAGATCGGGCCACCCCTTATCATCTTGGTATCAGAGCCAGGTTTCCTCGGTGAGCAATCAATCTCATAGATTAGTTTTACTGTTTTTATCCTATCCAGAAAAAGCCTCACAAAAATATTAGGGTTAGAATTTTTCGCCATAGCCTAGATAGCACCGAATTTTTCTTTTCCTAGTTGCTGATCGTTTCCCCTCCTTGTGTTGCCTTTTTCTCGTGTTTAGGAGTTTAGGTTTTTTGCTTCCGTGTTCATCATCTAGTTTGAGTCGGAGTCCAACTATCAAAAATCCAAAAAAAAAAAATTTAGTCAATTCGAGTTCAAGTTAGAGTTTGAATCGATCTGCCGCGGCACGCAATCTCGCTGTTTTCTCTGCCGCGATCACCGTTTCCTACTTGGATTCTGCCGCGCACGCCCTGCCGCGACACGCTTTTCTTTCCTTGCGCCGCGGGTTGGGCCAGGGTTGGGCTGCCCCTTGCGCCGCGGCGCAATGACGAAGGCGTCGTCATCGACTTCCATGCCCACGGGACCACTCTCTTCTTCGACCACGAGCGGTGCCCGGGGGCTCGTCTTCGGACTCGGGACCATGGCGGGTCCCTCAGCTGGGTGTGGGGAAGAGTCCTTTTCTCCCGCTTCCTCGTCTTCGTCGCGGGCGGCCTCGTCGTCGTCGTCATCGTCGCTTCCTCGGTGGAGCGGGTGAACTCCACCTCGGAGTCCTCCGTGCTCTCTGCCCCGGATTCGGAGGCCTCCTCTTCCTCGACGGAGCTAGAGGGGACCTTAACCTTGCGAGCTCTGACCTTGGGATTCTGGGGCCCGACGTCGTTTCGGCCCACGATTCCGAGGGCGTTGCACTCCGGCATCTCTGCAAGGATCTCTGCCTTCTTTGGGTCCTCGCTCAGGGGCAGGACCCCCTCTGGCAGCTGATATGGCGTATTGGGGGGAAAGATCTTCCTTATGGCGTCAAAGAGGGCTTCGTAGCTCATGTCGGAGTTCCGCAGTAGAGAAGGGTCCTGGAGACCCCGAAAGTCCCAAGCCGGGTAAGGCCTCTTCTGCAAGGGGGCCAGGCGGTTGCGCAAGGCGTGCGGAACAATGGCGGCCCCGGAAATCCCCTGCTCCCGCATAAGCTTGAAGCGGGACACCGCCGCCGAGAGAAACACGTCCTAGTGGCTCAGGCCCCTCTAGAGTTCGTGGCTCTCCGGGTGCTTCTTCGGTTCTTGGAGGCACTCGTGGGCCTCCGGTATGACGACGAGGAACCAGCTGTTCCTCCATTCCTCCTACTTGGACTTCACCACCATCTCGGGGTAGAATTGCTTAACGTTCTGGCGGAAGCAAAACGTGACCCCGCCTACCAGCCATCCCTCTTTCCCCACGCTGGGATAAAAGAAGTGTCGGAACAATGCCACGGAGGGCATTACCCCGACGAATGCCTCGCAGGCATGAGCGAAGACGGCCAGATCCAAGATGGCCCCTGGAGTCAGATGCAGGAGCCTCAGATCGTACGCATGCAGGATCTCATGGAGGAAGGCTGAGAATGGGCGAACTACCCCCATCCTGACGAAGATGTCGAAGACGGGGACCTGAGTGGGTTCCCGGTACTCGGCCGGCGGCAGAACCTCCGTCGCCTCGCGGGCCGGCATGTCCCCCCTTGCCTGTGACGCCATCGCCCCGAATCGAGCCTTCGTCAGCAACGCAGGATCTGAGGCGTAGATGCTCGGGAACAGGGCCGTTTGGCGGCACATGTCCGCCGTTTCGACGGCGCTTTCCGACCTCTTCATCGACTTCTCGTACCTCGAAGGCGGCTGCCTCCTAGCGAGCGAGGCACCGACGGCCTTCTTCCGAGCACTTTGTTTGGTCCTGGCCATCGGAGCAGAGGTGTTCAGCGTTTGGTGTCGCGGCGACCAAGAAGATTTGCGATGTGCTACAAAAGGTGAAGACGAAGTGCTCTCCGGCAGCGCTTCGAGATCTCTGTGTTTGGGAAGGAGTGACGGCTACAGTTCCTTGGAACCGTGGCTTATAAGGCTCCCCATGCGTCGCGTCATGGTCCCACCGCTCCGGCCAGCGCGGGGACCGAGGAGGCTTTCCGTTCAATCATCTCCTCCCTGTGGATTCAAGGCGAGCGTTGGCGGTCCGCGCGGATCGCAACGTTCAGAAGACCCGTGGGACGCGCACCTCCGTAGTGCGTGGCTCTGACGGATTTGACAAGACGTTCAAGACCTGACGCCAGGGACCCACTTTGACTCTTTTTTTTTGGTCATAGCCCCGGCGGCAGAAGGGCGTGGCCGCCGGGACTATGCCCGGGGGCTACTGTCGCAACAGTGGAAGTGGAACATGGGGTTCCCCTGATGCGGTCAAAGTGGGTCCATCGCACATGGGCCCACCAAGGAGGCACTCAAGGCCAAGGCACAAGACTTGCAGATGGGCCCCCATCTGCCCCACGGCGTCCCGACGCGCGCGACATCGACAACCAAGTCAAAGGACCCGGGGATCCTCCGGGGCCCCCTCGACCCGGAAGCAGGCATTGAGGTCCCGGGACCCCAACGCCCGGCAGGAGGCCAGGCTCACCCCCGGGAACCAACCTCTAGTGCGCAAAGAGGATAAGCTTGCCAGCCCTGGCTGGAGGCTCCAAAAGAGTTGGGCGCCAAGAAGATGGAGGCGCCAAAGGGGGGTAGAGGCGAAAAAGCTGTCAGCCTCTTTCCGCCCTCCCTGGAAAAGGTGGGCGACCTCACCTACCCCCTCTGAGAAGAATACTTGGACGAGAAGAGGCCACGTCGCTGTAGCGCCCCGACCCCAGAACTATACAATAAAGCTTTGTGCAACCGGTCATGCTACACAATCGAAGGTTACTGGGTTTACCAATCCCAGGCCAAAACCTTTGGCAGTCGTGCTCGGAATGGATCATTGGTAACGCAACACTTCGATCATGCCATAAGCTCAGACATAGCTATCATGTATAGTAGAGAGATCAAGACTGCGAAACATCTGGCACATCACAGACTCTATGACACAAAGAGATCATAGTTCAACTCATATAATGAGAAAGATAGCAAATAACACTCCAGAGGTCACAGACCCAACATTACAGCAAGCGGAAGCAAATTTAGTTGTCTAAACAACAAGATCCAAATTATGGCCTAAGAGGCCTACAGATAAACATCCTGTGCCAGCCTGTTCCAAGACGTCCCAAGCTGCCACCTGGGAACCCCAGACTATTCGTCGAAGTCAACGAAGAACCCACCTTCATGTTCGGTGACGTCCTTTGAAACAAAAATATAAAAGCAGCAAAGAGAGACTGAGTACGACGTACTCGCAAGTTTAGTAGGGCGATATAGGCCCAATGATGACGGAGGCTCTAAAGCTGTATCGTAGTGGTTTTGCATAAAGCTAGTTTCATGAACAAAGATATAAATGACCCAAAGGCATCGACTACTCAGAGTATCTTTCATAAAGCGGATAAGAGAGTAAACGTTCATCTTTGGTTCTCATCGAACCATTGTAGCCAGAAACCTCTCATCTCCACCAAGGCACTCCCTCGAATCACCCTCGAGGAAATGAACCTTTTATCACACGTTGAGTTGCAACCTTTAGCTGCCAAATTTAATTAAAAGGTTATATTTATCTATGAGCTGATCCGCCTTTCCCAAGATTTGTCCATAACCGCGGACACGGCTTTTCGAAAAGATTTAACCCTGCAGGGGTGTACTAATTTACCCATCGGTACCGTCCGGCTCACCTGATTGGCCCTCTTCCGGGGAAGGCCGGCGAGTGGGCGCGGTTAGACCTTTACATTGAATGAGGCTTACTCAAGGACCATCAGTGTGCGGAAGGACAGGTTCAGCGCCTCCAACGCCCTGCCCCGCGGCCACATCCTAAACACCACAGTCCTCGTCGTTTCTTTTTCCACCCACACACTCACACGCAAATGGAAATAGCAAACTAGAGGACCCTTGACAAGCCCCTCACAACTTATTCGGTCACAGGGGATTCCATATGTCCCCACCTTTGGAAGCACGCTCGGTTCTTGGTTCTAGCTAAAAGCACTCTCAGCCTACGCGGCAAGAATGAGGCAACACACCATCCCAGATGGCAACTCATCCAGGCCTTTAAACAAGTTAATTAAGTACCACTAGCATCCTCCACCTTGTCCGAACATTCCATCTCTTTCATATATCATGGAAATAAATAACGGACAGCTAAGCATTCTACTAAGCATGGCTAAGCATAGCTAGGCAATTAAAATACAACAATAATAACTTTGTCTCAGGCCAACACTTCATACCTACGGTTCATAGGTGGGGATACATGTATTGGTTTGGGGAAAGACATGCATTGATAGGATACTCTACATCTTGATCAAAAGTGACATTTGGAATCGCATGCAATATTATGGTGGACAAAAATAAGTTTATAAGCAATAGGATGCTAGATGCCAAGAAGGTTAGGTTATCTCTTGCCTTGCTGATAGTACTGGTCGCGCTGATCGTCGAGGTATTGTGGTGGAACCTCGACTCCTGAATCTACCGATACACAACAATAACAGGAAAACGAAATAAATAACACGAATACAAAGGTGCAATGCACAATCATGATGAGATGGTCAATTATGCACTGAAATGGTATTGGGCATGTCCCACAAGTTAAATGGAACCCCTAAATTAATTATCGCAATTAACGGGTTATAACTCCATATTTAACTTAGTGAATTTAGCATTTACCAAAAAGGTCCAGTACTAAAATATGAGTTCTTCAGGCATGAAAATGACATTATTTGGTAGGTATTGTTCTCATGATCAAATTAGTACTTCGTTTGCAATTTTCCGATTAACGATGAAGAGATGGTGATTTAAACGGTTATGCAATTTAAATCATTTTAACCAATTCGAAATTAACATCAAAGGAAAAATTATTTTCATACTGGATAGAATTTGAGAGCTCATTCATAAATTTTGGATGAATATTCTTCAAGTTATGCATTTTCCAAATAATGATTATAATCTTCCATTTTAGTATTGTTAATTAAAGGCACATTAATTTAACCAATTAATTCAACTAAAGGCACTATCATGTAGATATCTCTTCCCTGAGCATTTTGACATATTATTTGCATTTTTCTGAATTGTGGTTCAAAAGATATTGAATTTCAAATTTCATATGATTTTTCTGTTTGAATTTTAAATTCCAGAGAAAACGCCGAAACATTTTGTACCGGCCAGCGGGCTAGCCATGGTCACTGACCACCCGGGCCCAGGCCACGCTGGCATCCACATCATAGCGCCGGCCCACGGTCAGGTTTGACCCCGGCGCGAGCCACGACCGGCGCGGCGCGTGCACGGTGATCACCGACGGTGCCGAGCACCGATCCGTCGGTTGAGGGCATGCGGGGGCAAGCACGGGGGCGTCGCTCGCGTGCCTATCTACGGGGAACCCAGAACGGGTGGCGCCGTGACCATCCGGTCACCGGAGCGACGGGCAAGACGGCGACAGGCGGTGGCCGGCGTCGGCCTACGGGGCGAGGAAGAACTAGAGGGAGAGGGAGAGGATGAAGAGGTCCCGGAGGACGGGGTGCTCACCCTGATCACGTCTAGGTGCTCGCCGGGGACAGAGGTGGGCAGCAACGGCGGCAACCGGCTTGGCGAGCGGCGGCCGGAGGGGAAGAAGGCAAAGACAAAGGCGACGACTCCCGGGATCCCGGCACGATTCCGCAGACGAGGGAGGAGAGGAGGCCACGGCGGAGCTTGTGCGCCTGCTCGATTTGCTCTGGGCGGTCCCTATCGACGGCGGCGAGCGGCGGCGGCTCGGCTAGGTCACGGCCATGTCAGGCAGCTGCTAGGGTTTTGCTGCAGGGGAAAAAAGGAGGGGGAGAGAGAGCAGGGCGGCTTCGGTTGCTTCTTATCCACCAGCGAGCTCGACGCAGCGAGAGGGTGCGGCGGGGACGCGAGAGAAGCGCTCGGTCGCTACAGCCATGGCACGCTACAGGAGGAGGACGACG
Organism: Puccinellia tenuiflora; assembly: GCA_012064385.1. Lineage (NCBI taxonomy): Eukaryota > Viridiplantae > Streptophyta > Magnoliopsida > Poales > Poaceae > Puccinellia > Puccinellia tenuiflora. The sequence continues at coordinate 759,103 of QRDG01001214.1, read as the reverse complement.
ACAGTTTTGCAGGTAACCCCCTGGCTCACTTTTCTATTTTCTGTTTTTATTTTTAATTGAGAACAGCAGCCTTTTTCTATTTAATTGAGGCATCAAAACACTCCCAAAAATTGTGAGAAAATTCAGGGAGGTTTAGCAGAACATAAGGAAGCTGACCATATTTATTTTGAATTTTTCGGACATTTTATGTTGATTGGAAATTCAAAGTGATTTGCTTCAATTTGGATGCTCCCAATTTATAATTTCCATTTGCATTAAAAATGCCCTTGCTAAATATTTATAAATTACCTTTGGGACTTCCTGGACAAATATGTAAGTTCAAATTGAATTTTTGTTTAGCCATTCACATCACCATCCTTGGTTTAAAATTTGTTGCTTCACCGTTATTTTATGTTAAGCAAAAATTAAGATAGAGATGCCATGATGCAAGATGAGATGCAAAAAGTGATGAGGACATCCCTAGTACATTTGTTATTCCTCCTATTGATGATGATGTTGCTGTTCAAGAGAAACAAGATGAAGTGAGGATTGGTCCAATGACTAGATCAAGAACCAAACTAATAGAACAACAGGTGAATTCACTCCTATTAAATTATGATGTTTGTTCTTATGAGAATTTTATACTACCTAAATCCCTGCATTTATGTATGATTCAGGTTATTGATAACACAAGCATTATTGGAGGCAAGGAGCATGAAGCCATGGAGCAAAGCTTGGGAGAACACAAGGAGAGAGTTGATCATGGCAGCACAAGCAAGAAGGAGAAGCCAGGAGCTGAATTGGTTGGAGTTGGAAGCGCTGAGGACATGCCCTATGGTGCACCAGCCCACAATTAATTGTGCTGCGTTTTATATGTTATTGGGGGCACCAAGGACATGTCCTAGGTCCTCCCACACGTGTGGAATAAGGGCTTGTGTGCTCAAGTGGCCGAATCCCTCTATGGGTCGGTTTGTACCCCTTAGGTTGAGTCCAAACATGAGTTGGTTCGAGTCCTAGTTAGGTTAGGGGCTGGTGTTTGCGCAACCCTAGTTGTGGCCGCACCCCTCCCCTCTCATATATACCTCTTCACCTGCGTGAGAGAGGTTTTAGACTACCTTTACTCATAAACCCTAGAACTCCATTGTTGATTGCTGAACCATTCATCTGGAATTAATATTCTGCAAGTTTTGCGTGTTATCTGCTATTCCACTGGGAATTAGTTGATACAGGACCACTAGTAGTCAGTGGCTGCTCGTGCAAGTGTGTGGATTTACGAATATCCAAGGGATTGGTTGCTGCTGCAATTGGCATCAGGAATTAGCCGGAGAGTTCGTGGAGAGACACAATTTATCCAATCCTTGTTATCGTGTGAGTTCATCGAGAAGATCGGGAAACCCCTTATCATCTTGGTATCAGATTTACAGGTTAACTCGGTGAGCTATCGTGATCTAGTAGATTAGTTCTTGTTTTCTTTACCTATCCAGGAAAAAGCCACAAAAAAATAAGTTTAGTTCGAGCCATAGCCTTAGATCATCACTTCTATCAAGTTTTCGTTGCTGTTTGTGGTTGATTTTCGTGTTCCTTTTCCTTTTATTTTGAGTCCTTTGTTTTCGGTCTAGGTTTAGGGTCTAGGTGCTCTTGGAGTTCTCCCCGTCGTGTCCACAAATTTTCATCCAAAAAGACCTTTCCGATCCAAAGTTCTACCCAATTTGGGTTGTGTTCGGTTTCCTGCCGCGGCACCAATTTCGCAAAGTTTCTCTGCCGCCGCCGTGCCCTAGCCGGAGTCGGAGTCCGCCCCGTACGTGAAAAACGGCCCGCGCGCTCGACTTTTTCGCGGTTCGCTCACACAGCGCGCTGCCGCGACAGCAATTTCGGCTCGTTTCTCTGCCGCGGTACGACTTTTCTGCCGAGAGGTGTGTTTTTAGCTCTAGTTCTTTTTCGGTTTAGTTTTCTTTTCCAATTTCTTTAGGTTTTCTTTTCCTATCTTTGTGAGACTTAGCCACAGCCATTCTACAGCAACATATAGGTATCTTTCCCAAAAAGAATAGCTACTTATTGCTCACTCCAGGCTGCTCTTTATCACATACATTGTGTCACATTGATACTTTTGTGTTTATTTTTGCTCCTAGCTAGTTTGGCCAGTTTTAAAAGTATAAAAAAAAAGAGAAAAACAGAAAATAGAAAAAGAGAAAAACAGAAGTGAGAAAAGAGAAAAAGGCCTTGCGATACTTTGCTATACTGTTTTTGGAGCTGATTCATCACTACTATATTGACACTTTCCTTTGAGCAATCTTGTGCCTGTGATATTTTTGAGCATAGCTAGTGTCTTTCGAGTGCATTGCAATATTCCCATCCATATAATTGCATTGCCACATTTGTCTCCACTTTGGGGTGAGTTTCCTCGGTGTTACTTTCTGTCATCACAAACAGCAAATAGGACTTGTTATTGGTGTTGTTAGGTATCCATACCAAGCCCCACTATATATCCTGCTTTGCCTTGCATAGCTAAAATCCCTGGGTATTCTTTTATTCACACCAAGCCATAGTAGTGCTGTTTACTTGTGGTAAGTATTGCTATTCATTTTGGAACAGTAAGTTAACCTCATTGCTTTGCTGTTTTGAGTGAGTTGTGAGAGAACACCACATCCCATATTTTTGTTGTCACTAACACATTAATCCATGGAGTCTGTGGCTAGTGATGTGCAGGGGGATAACATTGATGGGAAAGCTCCGGCGGCCACTTATGAGAAGACTGTGGATGATATTCTCACATGGGGAGATCTATCCAAATTTAGAGACATGATCACTGCCAGATTTGATAAGAAGCTTGATGCTTATGATGAGAGCTTGAGGGGGGATTTACAGCAGATGGAGCTTAACATTGAGAAAGCTGCTACTCAAGAATCTGTTGATCTTCTGCAAGAATCTGTCACTAATTTGACTAGACAAGTTACACACTTGTCTACTCAACTAGAACAAAGAGGTCATGATGCTGATTGGGAACCAGGCCGAGCCCACGCTTACCAAGGCCGTGGAGGTTTTGCTGCTCGCAGAATACAAGCTCATGATAATCATAGAGAAGATGATGGTTTGGGCAAACCAAAATTTTCCATTCCTCCTTTCACTTTTGATACGGATGATGTAGAGGAATATTTGATGTGGGAGCTTAAAATTGAGAAGCTATGGAGATTGCATGATTACAATGAAGATAGGAAGATTAAATTGGCTTCTTCTAGTTTAATGGTTATGCTCTATTGTGGTGGGATAATATTACACAATTGAGGGCAGAAAATGGTGATCCTGAAGTGGTTACTTGGGCTACTATGAAGCAGCTTATAAGAAACAGATTTGTTCCCAAGAATTATGTGAGAACATTATATGATAAATTGCAACAATTGAAGCAAGGCACATTATCTGTTGATGCTTATTATAGAGAGATGGAGTTGATTATTCAGAGGGCCAAAGTGAGAGAGGAACCAGAACATACTATGCAGCGTTTTCTCTCAGGTTTGCAGTTTAAAATCAGAAGCATTGTGAGGCATCTCCAATATAATGATATGAATGAATTGCTACATCATGCAAGGGAGGCAGAATCACAGCTAGCCGAGGAGGCAAAGATGAGTGCTAGGAGGTTGTTTTCACCTCGAAATAATAATTTTTCTTCTCCATCATCTCAACCAGCACCTAGCCGTGGGGTTTCTACACCCAAGGCCGAGAGCACACCCTCCACTTGAGGTGGCAAGTGCAACCAGCAGCAAGTGCTAGTGGATCCACTTCTTCCACAGCACGCAATAGAGACATGGAATGTCACACATGTGGTGGCAAAGGCCACTTTAAGAGAGAATGCCCAAATAAAAAGATCATGCTTATTAATGAGGATAATGAGTATGAGACTGGAGATGATGCTGATCCTAATGAGGAGGATGATTGTGATGAGCAAGGAGGTCCAGTTGATGCTTATGCCACACATTACCCTACTATTGTTTGCTCCCAAAATGCTGCTGCTTTGAGTGTTATTCCTTCTCCAGAAAATCAGAGGTGCAATCTTTTCCAAACCAAAGCAATTGTAGGTCCTAAAATGGCTTGCAAAGTTATTATTGATGGAGGGAGTTGCAGAAATCTTGCTAGTAAAGAGCTATGTGCCAAGCTGAAACTGAAATATATTCCGCACCCTCATCCTTATTATATACAATGGCTGAGTGATAAAGGAGAGATGAAGGTGAGCTACATGGTGCGAGTGGAATTCCAAATTGGGCCATATACTGATACCATTGAGTGTGATGTTGTGCCCATGTCCGTTTGTCACATGTTGCTTGGAAGACCATGGCAGTTTGACAGGAATGTTACACATAATGGGAGAGCTAACACATACCAGTTGAATTGGCATGGGAAGGATATTATTTTGAGACCTATGACACCACAGTAAATTGTAAATGAGTCTCGTCAAAAACAGAAGTGAATTTAGAGAAGGAGAGTGCGAAAGAAAAACAAGAGAGTAATCCTTCTGTGAGTGAAAAAAATAAGCCGAGTGGTAAAAATAAAAGTGAGGTCGTGAGCCTTTTATGTATGCTAGCCACCAAAGAGGATTTGAGAGAGTTTAGTGAGGATCCTAGTATGCTTCCTATAGTGCTTATGCACAAGGGAGAAATTTTGGTTTCTTCTGACATGACCCCTATTCCTCTTGGTGTTTCTCATGTGTTACAGGATTTTGATGATGTTTTTCCAGAGGAGGTACCAGCAGGGCTGCCACCATTGCGTGGCATTGAGCACCAAATTGATTTGATCCCTGGAGCAACATTGCCAAACCGAGCCCCTTACAGGACAAATCCCCAAGAAACAAAGGAAATTCAGAAACAAGTGCAGGAGCTACTCGACAAAGGTTATATTCGAATTAGCTTATCTCCATGTGTTGTTCCTGTTATTTTAGTGCCTAAGAAAGATGGTACTTGGCGCATGTGTGTAGATTGTAGAGCAATTAACAACATCACCATTCGTTATCGTCACCCGATACCTCGTTTGGAGGACATGTTAGATGAATTAAGTGGTGCTGCTGTTTTCTCTAAAATTGATTTGCGTAGTGGTTACCATCAAATAAGGATGAAAGAGGGGGATGAATGGAAAACTGCTTTCAAAACTAAATTTGGTTTATATGAATGGTTAGTGATGCCGTTTGGTTTAACTAATGCACCTAGTACTTTCATGAGACTTATGAACCATGTTTTGAGAGAGTTTATTGGAAAATTTGTGGTAGTTTACTTTGATGATATTCTCATTTATAGCCACAATGAAACTGAGCATGTTGCTCACATTAGACAAGTTTTGCATGTTTTAAGAGCAAATCAATTATATGGTAATCTTGCTAAATGTTCTTTTTGCAAAGACAAGGTCATTTTTCTGGGATATGTTGTATCTAAACATGGCATTGAAGTTGATGAATCTAAAATTGAAGCTATTAAAAATTGGCCTATTCCAACTAATGTTAGTCAAGTGAGAAGTTTTAATGGGTTGGCTGGTTTTTATAGAAGATTTGTCAAGGATTTTAGTACTCTTGCTGCACCATTAAATGATTTAACTAAGAAGGGTGTTGATTTTATATGGGGGGTAGCACAAGATATTGCTTTTGATGAGATCAAGAACAAGCTGATTTCGGCCCCATTATTAATCTTGCCTAATTTCAACAAACAATTCGAAATTGAGTGTGATGCAAGTGGTATTGGTATTGGTGGTGTGCTTATGCAAGAAAATAAACCTGTTGCTTATTTTTCTGAGAAATTGCATGGTGCCCAATTGAACTATTCTGTTTATGATAAAGAATTGTATGCACTTGTTAGAGTTCTTGAGGTTTGGAAACATTATTTGTGGCCAAAAGAATTTATCATACATTCTGATCATGAAGCATTGAGATTTTTAAAGAGTCAATCTAGCCTTAATAAAAGACATGATAAGTGGGTTGAATTCATTGAATCATTCCCATACATAATTAAATATAAGAAAGGCAAAGATAATGTTGTTGCTGATGCTCTCTCTAGGAAAAGTATGCTTTTAACTCAATTGGATGTGAAAATTCCTGGTTTGGAGAGTGTTAAAGATTTGTATGCTCAAGACAATGATTTCAAAACTGCCTATGCAAATTGTACTAATGTGAAAGCATGGGATAAATTTCATTTGCATGATGGATATTTGTTTAGAGCTAACAAATTATGTGTGCCCGAGTCGTCCTTGTGTTTGCTCTTATTGCAGGAATCACACAGTGGTGGATTGATGGGACACTTTGGGAGGGAGAAAACATTGATGATGTTGGCTGATCACTTCTATTGGCCACGTATGAGAAGGGATGTGGAGAGGTTTGTGAGACGTTGCATCACTTGCAACAAGGCTAAGTCTAAACTGAAACCTCATGGTTTATATACTCCTCTTCCTGCACCTAATACACCTTGGCAAGACATTAGTATGGATTTTGTGTTAGGTTTGCCTCGGACTAAAAGAGGACATGATTCAATATTTGTGGTAGTTGATAGATTCTCTAAAATGTCACATTTTATTGCATGCCACAAGAGCGACGATGCGTCGCACATTGCTAATCTGTTTTTCAGGGACATAGTGAGATTACATGGAGTACCCAAGACTATTGTTTCTGATCGTGATGTCAAGTTCATGAGTTATTTCTGGAAGACACTATGGGGGAAGCTGGGGACAAAGCTGCTGTTTTCTACTACTTGTCACCCCCAAACTGATGGACAAACGGAGGTGGTGAATCGCACATTATCCACATTGCTGCGAGCCATGATTAAAAAGAATCTACGGGAGTGGGAAGAGTGTTTGCCTCATGTTGAGTTTGCATACAACAGGGCTGTACATTCTACTACTCAGCTATGCCCGTTTGAGGTGGTGTATGGTTTCAAGCCCATAACACCACTTGATTTATTGCCACTTCCTGTACAAGAGAGAATTAATATGGAGGCTTCAAAACGAGCTGATTATGTGAGGAAGATCCATGAGAAGACCAAGGAAGCAATTGAGAAGACAGGAAGACATGTTGCTGCGAGGATTAACAAGAAGAGGAAGGAGGTACTTTTTCGGCCAGGTGATTTGGTGTGGGTACATTTTCGTAAGGACAGATTTCCTACATTGCGCAAGTCCAAGTTGATGCCACGAGGTGCTGGCCCATATAAAGTGCTTCAAAAGATTAATGACAATGCATACAAGATTGATCTTCCTAGTGATGAGTTTGGTGTGAGTAATTCATTCAATGTTGCTGATCTATCACCATACCATGGAGAGGACCTTGATGCGTCGAGGTCGACGCCTTTTCAAGGGGGGGAGGATGATGAGGTCATCCCTAGTACATTTGTTATTCCTCCTATTGATGATGATGTTGCTGTTCAAGAGAAACAAGATGAAGTGAGGATTGGTCCAATGACTAGATCAAGAACCAAACTAATAGAATAGCAGGTGAATTCACTCCTATTAAATTATGATGTTTGTTCTTATGAGAATTTTATACTACCTAAATCCCTGCATTTATGGATGATTCAGGTTATTGATAACACAAGCATTATTGGAGGCAAGGAGCATGAAGCCATGGAGCAAAGCTTGGGAGAACACAAGGAGAGAGTTGATCATGGCAGCACAAGCAAGAAGGAGAAGCCAGGAGCTGAATTGGTTGGAGTTGGAAGCGCTGAGGACATGCCCTATGGTGCACCAGCCCACAATTAATTGTGCTGCGTTTTATATGTTATTGGGGGCACCAAGGACATGTCCTAGGTCCTCCCACACGTGTGGAATAAGGGCCTGTGTGCTCAAGTGGCCGAATCCCTCTATGGGTTGGTTTGTACCCCTTAGGTTGAGTCCAAACATGAATTGGTTCGAGTCCTAGTCAGGTTAGGGGCTGGTGTTTGCGCAACCCTAGTTGTGGCCGCACCCCTCCCCTCTCATATATACCTCTTCACCTGCGTGAGAGAGGTTTTAGACTACCTTTACTCATAAACCCTAGAACTCCATTGTTGATTGCTGAAGCATTCATCTGGAATTGATATTCTGCAAGTTTTGCGTGTTATCTGCTATTCCACTGGGAATTAGTTGATACAGGACCACTAGTAGTCAGTGGCTGCTCGTGCAAGTGTGTGGATTTACGAATATCCAAGGGATTGGTTGCTGCTGCAATTGGCATCAGGAATTAGCCGGAGAGTTCGTGGAGAGACACAATTTATCCAATCCTTGTTATCGTGTGAGTTCATCGAGAAGATCGGGAAACCCCTTATCATCATCCTTTTGCAATCTTTGGATCCTCAATATAGTTTGATTTCCTCTACTATTCGTCAATGAATATGTGCATTTGATTTCACTCATATCGTGAGAAATGCATACCTTATGGAGGAACTCATATTATATTGGCCTTCTAAATTTTTCTTCCCATTTCGGCAATCGATGCCAATGGGGGAGAAGTTTTAGAGGGTTTAAGGGAATTTGGTCTTATGCCTTCGTTTGGTTCTTAAGCATTTGCCTCTCATGCTCATGCATCCTTGTCTTGCAAGGTTGCTTAATTCATTATATAAACCCTCTCAAAAGGGATTGTCATCAATTACCAAAATGGGGGAGATTGAAAGAGCATGGTTGCCCCCATGTGTTGTTTTGGTAATTAATGACAATCTCTATGGACTCATGTGTGCTTTGAGTTATAATTGCAGTGTTGGTCCATAAGGAATGCTTGGACTCCATATGTTGGAGTCAGGGCTAAAAGAAGAAGACTATATGTTGATCAAGGCTAAGTGCAAGCTGATCAACGTACAAGATTAGGGCATGTGAAGAAGAAGATCATTTGTTGATCAAGGCCAAGGTGTTTCTCCATGAGCATGAATCAAGAGGAAGATCCTATGTTGTCCATGGAGGATGGCGTCACGTGGTGATCGTCATCAAGATAAAGGCCAAGTGAAGATATGTCGAAGAGTGTCTCTCCCATCTTGGTGTATGGGGGAGCAATATGCGATTCTTCACCAAGCGGAGCACAATCAAGAAAGGTGATCCACTTGAGAGTAGATCAAGATTGTCATCATCTAGATCAAGTGGAATGCGCAAGGCAAAGGTATGATTTTGATAGAGTTTCTATTTTACCGGTCTCGCGTTGTAGTTGGGAGACCGGGTTTTTAGATAGGTAACCGTACTATCAAGAGGGGCTCTCAAATGAGCTTTAGCGTATCGGTTGTAGAGAGCTCAAACCTTTGCATCCTTGGCATCATCTTTATTGGTTCCTATTTGGCTCTTATCGTGGTGTGGTATTGGTGCTTGTCATGCTTGTCATGACAAGGCCAAGATCACCGAAAACGGTTTTCATGTGTGTCTCCTATTGAGTTTTCGGTGGTGGAGATTTTGCCGGTCCATCTATGCGGAAGGTTTCACTCTTCCATTTATTATCAAAATCTCCCTTGATTGGTTTCAATATTATCACATGTTATTGGGTAGCATTTTTCGTCCTCTTTCAAACAAAAGTGGTTTTGTGTCATTCGGACTTCATATGCAAAAGATATGGTTTTCCGGTTTTCAATAAAAGGTTTTTACCTCTCATCATTTGGTTTTACCATATCTTGTTGAACAATGATGTTTCTATGTATATTCTTGTTGTGCTCGTTGTGACGATTCCAACGAGTCCAAGATTACCGAAAACGGAGTTCGTATGTGAAAGATATTACGTTTTCGGTATCGGAAGTTTTTAAGACAGAATATTAAAAAGGAAAAAGAAAATGGGGGGGGGGGGGCTGCCGGCCTCACCTCCGGCCTGGGCCGGCTCCCAGGCCGGCCCGTTCGGGCGTCAGCCCGGCCCCCATGCCGGCCTCGTCCGGTTTCCCGGTCGGACACCTCGGGTGGGCCTCCGGCTTCCGCGCCGGCCTGGGCCGGCCCACCCGGGTGCGACTCACCCTCTCCTGCCGCCCCGGCCTTGCTGCCAGCCTGGGCCGGCTCCCAGGCCGGCCCACTCGGGTGGTGCCCCGGCCTCCCCACCGGCCTGGGCCGGCTGCCAGGCCGGCCTGCCTAATTTGCTTTTTTCTTTCCCTTTTTGGCTGCAGGAAAATGATCCAACGGCTCTATTTTTGGAGCCCCTATTTAAGGGGCTTCTTCCCCAAAAATAAAAGTAAACTTTTGCCAAACTCTTGAGCTATTTTCTCCCTCCATTGTTGACCTTCTCAAGCTTGGCTTTCTCTCAATCTCTCCGATATTTCTTGCTACTTTTTGAGAGAAAAGAGAGAGGAGATTTAGATCCTTGTTTCCACCAATTGTTTTCTCCTCTAAGTGAGGAGAACACTTTGGATCTAGATCTTTGGAGTTTCTTGGTGTTCCTCCTTTGTTCTTCCTCTCTAATCCCTCCCAAGCATTAGTTGCTTTGGTTGGATTTGGGTTGGAAGAACTTGATCACTTAGTGTGTTCTTGCCATTGCATCGGTTGCATCGGTTTGAGTTCTCCACGGTGATACGTGGAAGTGAAGTTGAGAAGCTTGTTCCTCTTGGGTGCTTTGGTGCCCTAGAGCTTGTTCCTCTAGGGCACGTTGGTACCCTAGACGGTTGTTGATTTCTCGGAGTCTTGGTGGCTCACGGGATTTGTTGGGAGCCTCCAATTGTGGAGTGTGGCTCAACCTTGTTGCTTTGGAGCTTTGGTAGCTACGAAGACATTGCCGGGAGCCACCAATTGAGTTGTGGTGTGTGCCTCGGCCTTGGGCATCGAGTCTTGGTGGCTTGGTGCATTTGGTGAAGACCCTCCAACTTGTGGAGTGAGCTTCACCCTTGTAAAGGTTCTAGTTGTCAACCTCAACGGCAACATAGTGACAAGTGCCTCGCCACATTGGTGGTAAGACACAACGGAGATACGGCGTGCCATATCAAGGCTACTCGGTGTTTCACATTGGTGAACACTGCGCCGCTCCAACGGAGACTAGCTTCCGTTGGGAAGTGAACTTCGGGATAAATCATCGTCTCCAAGTGCCTCGGTATTTCTATACCCGAGCTTCTTACTTATGCTATTTACTTTGTGATAGACATCGAGCTTAAAGTCATATATCTTGCTATCACCTAGTTGATTATATTGTTTAGCATAAGTGTTGGTGCACATAGGTGATCCTAGCTAGTTTAGGTTTTGGCTTGATAAATTAAACGTTAGTTTTATTCCGCATTTATTCAAGCCTTAACCGTAATAATTTTAAATCGCCTATTCACCCCCCCTCTAGGCGACATCCGTGTCCTTTCACTCTTCCTAGCAGCAAAAACGCTCTGCGTGGAATCTTGAGGTTTAGCAGTTGAACCGGTTGATCCAAGGAATCGTGAGAGAGGTACCTTTGGAACAGCCTCTCGAGACCCATTCCTAGTGGGAGCTGGGGGAGATGAGGAGCGGCTCTTTGCGCCGGAGGACTCCTCAGATGAGGTTGGCTGGGCAGCGGCAGGGCTTGAAGCCGTACATCCCTGCCTAGTAACAGGAACCTCCTGGGAGGACTCATCCTCATCATCATCTTCAACATGAGCCTCTTGAGAGGACTCCTCCTTGTCATCATCTTCAACACCTTCTGTCCCGGCATTTTGCTCCGTGACAGAAGCCTCCTCCTCTGCCTCCTCATCAACCTCAGCTTCTGTTTCAGTTTCAGAAGCTGGCTTCCAGAAGGAGTCAGTTAGCTGTAAAGGAGATAGAAAGATAAGTTAGCAAATAAAGTAGAGAAAGCAGATGAAAGTGAATCAAATGAAATGCTTACAGCAGGAGCTTGATTGGTGGAGCAAAAAGTGATATGGCTAAGGTAGTCCGATCTTTCGATGAGATGAGATACGTCGATTCTGGTGGAGTTCGACCTTGGCGATCCGACTTCCACGTACAAGTACGCAGCGCCTATGCAATCGCTAAACCAATCTCCGTGAGTTACCAACCTTGCAGCAGCACGATCGGCCTGACCAAAAAGGTCTAGTTCTACCTGCGATCGAGAAACAAGTAAGAACCGAAATTGCAATCACGAAATTGCGGATGAAAGATGAGCTTTATTTAAAAGGTGGGATTCCGAGAAGCGGTCTTGATCTGGTCGTTGGACACAAACCGAGTACACGAAGTTGCAGCAGTTGGCTAACTTTCAACTAAACAAAATCCGAGTCTAAAGGACGACCTAACGGGGGTATATAAGGAGGAGAGGTGTGGGATTTCGTCCAGCCATGGGGTGGCGGCCGAATCCTACCCTAGGAAGGCTTTCCTCCTTAGATACGGACTCTAAAACTACCTATTAAAAGGTATCTCGAAAATACATGGGCCTGGCCCAAAAACGAGGTGGCGCAGCACCTATGAAAAGCCTTGGACGAAATTCATTAATTGATATCTTCTAAAATTCGTCCAAGCCTTCAAGCATCTTTATGGTGGCTTCAAATCACGGTAGTCTCCATTGGTAGCGTCATCATCTCCGTTGGTTGCACTCCTGCTGCCATCTCCTCCAACGTACATGCTCCATAGCTTGTCCCTCTCATCCATGCTTGGTCCATCATTCCTAAGAGAGACAAACACATTTGATTTAGGCAGCATCATATTCTCATGAATATTAGGACTAGCTTGTAAGAACGAAAGTACCTGTTGATTAAGTTGACGTGCAAGAGCTCTAGTCATCGGTCCTTGTAATGTAGGTGGTGTAGTAGTGGCAGTTGCATCTATAGCAGGGATGTCCTCATCATCCTCCCCTTCTTGAATTGAAGTCGTCCTCGACGCCATCTCATCATTCTCTCCCAAATATGGCTTCAAATCTGCAATGTTAAATTCGGGACTAACCCCAAAATCTGCAGGCAACTCAAGTTTATATGCATTATCATTTATTTTCTCTAACACCTTAAAAGGACCATCAGCTCGTGGCATTAACTTGGACTTGCGCAAATCAGGAAAACGATCTTTGCGCAAATGTAACCAAACAAGATCTCCAGGTTCAAACACAATTTTCTTTCTCCCCTTATCCCCATACATTTTATATTTTGCATTCATGCGTTCAATATTTTCTTTAACAGTGGCATGCAACTTTAACACCAAATCAGCACGTTGTGTAGCATCTAGATCATTTGGCACCGATGATGGAAGAGGCAATAAATCAATAGGTGCACGAGGAACAAAACCATACACAACCTCAAAAGGACACATTTTAGTAGTAGAATGCATGGAACGATTGTAAGCAAATTCGATATGAGGCAAGCATTCTTCCCACTTTTTTAAATTCTGTTTTAAAACAGCCCTTAACATAGTAGACAAAGTTCTATTAACCACTTCAGTTTGCCCATCTGTTTGGGGATGACATGTAGTACTAAATAGCAACTTAGTTCCCAACTTTGCCCATAAGCATCTCCAAAAATGGCTAAGAAATTTAGTGTCACGATCTGAAACTATAGTATTTGGCACACCATGCAAACGAACAATTTCACGAAAGAACAAATCAGCAACATGTGTGGCATCATCAGTTTTGTGACAGGGAATAAAGTGTGCCATTTTCGAAAATCTATCCACAACAACAAAAATACTATCCCTCCCCTTCTGTGTGCGAGGCAATCCCAAAACAAAGTCCATAGAAATATCCTCCCAAGGCACACTAGGGACAGGAAGAGGCATATATAAACCATGTGGATTAAGACGTGACTTAGCTTTTTGACATGTTGTGCAGCGGCCAACAAATCTCTCAACGTCCCGATGCATCCGTGGCCAAAAGAAGTGTGCAGCAAGGACGTCCTCCGTCTTCTTCACACCAAAATGACCCATCAATCCTCCTCCATGTGCTTCCTGCAACAACAAAAGACGAACGGAACTATCTGGAATGCAAAGTTTGTTAGCACGGAACACAAATCCATCATTGAGGACGAATTTGTTCCAAGTTCTCCCTTCTTTACAATTCTGCAACACATCTTTGAAATCAACATCATGTATATATTGTTCTTTAATGGTTTCCAACCCAAAATTTTTGAAGTCAAGCTGAGACAACATAGTATAGCGTCGTGATAAAGCATCAGCAATAACATTGTCTTTACCCTTTTTGTGTTTAATGACATAAGGAAAAGACTCAATAAATTCAACCCACTTAGCATGACGACGGTTCAGTTTTGCTTGACTACGAATATGCTTTAAAGATTCATGATCAGAATGTATAACAAATTCTTTAGGCCATAAATAATGTTGCCAAGTTTCTAAAGTCCGAACAAGAGCATATAATTCCTTATCATAAGTTGAATAGTTCAGACTAGGCCCACTCAATTTTTCACTAAAATATGCAACAGGTTTTCCATCTTGTAATAACACACCTCCCAACCCAATTCCACTAGCATCACATTCAAGCTCAAAAGTCTTATTAAAATCAGGAAGTTGGAGCAAAGGAGCATGTGTTAACTTATCTTTCAATAGCATGAAAGCCTCCTGTTGTGCATTGCCCCAAACAAAGGGCACATCCTTCTTTGTAAGCTCATTCAGCGGCGCTGCAATAGACCCAAAGTCTTTGACAAAACGCCGGTAGAACCCAGCGAGGCCAAGGAAACTCCTCACTTGGGTGACCGTTAGCGGAGTCGGCCAACTCGAAATCGCCTCAATCTTTGCGGGATCCACTTCAATGCCCTGTGCGGTAACAACATAGCCAAGAAACACAACTCGATCGGTGCAAAAGGTGCACTTCTCAAGGTTACCAAATAAACGTGCAGCACGCAAAGCATCAAAAACAGCATGCAAATGAGCCACATGATCCTCTAAAGATTTGCTGTAAATCAATATATCATCAAAGTAGACCACCACAAAACGTCCAATGAAAGCACGCAAAACTTCATGCATTAATCTCATGAAAGTACTAGGAGCATTAGTTAAACCAAAAGGCATCACTAACCACTCATAGAGACCACATTTTGTTTTGAATGATGTTTTCCATTCATCTCCTAATTTCATACGAATTTGGTGGTAACCACTACGCAAATCAACTTTAGAGAACATGGTAGAGCCACTCAATTCATCAAGCATATCATCCAAACGTGGTATAGGGTGTCTATAATGAATTGTGATATTATTAATAGCCCTACAATCAGTACACATGCGAGAAGAACCATCTTTCTTTGGTACCAAAAGAATAGGAACAGCACATGGACTAAGAGACTCACGAACATAACCTTTGTCGAGTAGTTCTTGAATTTGTCGTTCAATCTCTTTCGTCTCCTCAGGGTTGGTACGGTAGGCTGCACGGTTTGGAAGCGAAGCACCCGGTATGAGATCAATTTGGTGCTCTATTCCTCGAATAGGTGGCAGCCCCGGTGGCATCTCCTTGGGAAAAACGTCCGCATACTCCTGCAAAATGTTAGCAACAGCGGGTGGCAAAGAGGAAGGCATATCCTCAAAAGAAAACAGGACCTCTTTGCATATGATTGCATAACAAACAGAAGTACTGAAACTCAAACAACCTACTAGGCTAGGCTGGCTAATCCAGACGAAGAAGATAGCGAGAAAACGACTCCTCAAGCCGAAGTAAGGGCGGGATTCACATCCAAGTCAGAAATATCAGATTTGGTAGCAAGTAAAGTTGGATGCTTCAAACGAATTTCATTAGGTAATTTGGAACCAGATTTAGTAGTATTCTTATGTGGCATCACTTCATTAGCAACAATCTGGTTTTCACTCTTTTGTTTCTCCTGATTTTTTGCTCTACTAGCTCTAGCAAGATCATCTTTCAAAATATGTTCAGGAGTCATAGGTTTAAGACCAATTTTCTTTCCATCATGTATAAGAGTGTAATGATTAGTTCTACCATTATGCACAGATTCTTTATCATATTGCCATGGTCTACCAAGTAACAATGAACAAGCTTGCATGGGCACAACATCACAATCAACAAAATCAGAATATGTCCCAATATTAAAATGCACACGTGTAGTTCGTGTTACCTTTAATCTACCTGTGCTGTCGAACCATTGAATATGGTATGGGTGGGGGTGCTGCCGTGTAGGGAGAGAAAGCTTCTCCACCATCTCAATGCTTGCTAAATTATTACAGCTTCCACCATCAATGATGATTCGAATAGCACGGTCCTTCACAACACCGCGTGTGTGAAACAAGTTGTGGCACTGATTCTGTTCTTGACTAAGCTGCACACTCAAAGCGCGATGTGCAACCAAGCTCCTATAATTATCAGCATCCTCAGCGCCCATGACCTCTATGTCCTGCTCAAAATCTTCATTATCTTCTTGTTGTGCAGAAATAAGCGCAAGAGTCTCTTCATCATAATCACTTGCAGAATCATACTCTCCATCTTCACGCACGATCATCACACGCTGTGTCTTGCACTCTCTCTCGATGTGACCATATCCCCAACAACGGCGGCATTGCACATCCCTTGTTCTTCCCGTGGACACCGAACTCCGAGCTGGCCCATTAGATGTTGATGGAGGACTCGGTGCCGGTGTGCGTGAAGGTGGCATGCTAGACTTGTTGGTCGAAGGAGGAGGTGCAGAACCACGGGAGCTGGCCTCCGGTTGGCGTGGCGTCCATGAAGACGTACGACCTGTAGAAAAATTAGGCCTTGTCCGCGGTTGACGATCCTGCACTTCACGTTCAGCTTTGCAAGCAAGATGAAATAAACGGGTGACAGTATTGTACTCCTTATATTCAAGAATTGTTTGAATCTCCCTATTCAACCCACCCAAAAAGCGTGCAAACATAGCTTCATTAGCCTCAATAATACCACAACGAATCAAACCTGTTTGCAATTCTTGATAATACTCTTCTACAGATTTTTTACCTTGTTGTAAACGGGTGAGTTTTTGTAACATTTCACGCTGATAATAAGGAGGTACAAAACGAGTACGCATAGCATCTTTTAAAGCAGCCCAAGTAGTAGGAATATTATCATGATAAAGACGACAATGTTCAGACCACCAAACAGAAGCAAAGCCAGTAAATTCACAAGTGGCAGCACAAACACGTCTATCCTCGGGATACTGTAAACATGCAAAACGTTGTTCTACTTCTAGTTCCCATGTAAGATAAGCATCAGGATTATAGCGACCCTCAAAAGGTGGAATAACTAATTTCAGTTTAGCAACATGGTCGTCTTCACGTACCTGCGCTTGCTGCCGGTGTGCAAGGTTGCGTGGATGTACATGTGGACGACCCGGTGGATATTCGGCGTCCGCTGCGTATCCGTCACCATGCTCGACCGTATTGACGACATGGCCAGCAGCAGATGCTGCCGAAGCTTGAGGGTCCTGGAGAGGTACACGACCTGCCCGTGGGACTGCGGCGCCTTGCACCACGGGAGGCGGTATGCGGGGTGGCTGCAACTGTCCCAACAAGCGATCAAACTTGCCGGACAATTCAGCCAAGGTAGTGTTGACGTCGTCGAACTTCGCATTGAAAGCAACCTCCAAGCCATCGATCTTGTCCATAGCACCACGGATCCGGTCCTCGGTGTCCAAAGCATGGTCCGTAACCATCTTCTCAAAGTGCTCCTGCAGCTCCTTGTTGGTCATTTCGATCTTCTCGTCCCCTGACATGATTAGTAGAAAACAAGAAACAAATACAAGTATATGTTCCTATCGACTACTAGGGTGTGGTAGAAAACACGCAATCCGTAAAGCAAAATATAAAGCTCTTACAAGTTCCTTACCAAGCAGGAGAGCGTCACGGCAACCACAAAGATCAGCACTCCGAAGATTGGACAAAGCGATCACCAGGCGAGGTACAAAGTACGTAGGAGAAATCTGTGGAGCTTTAGGACGGCTTTTATATATGGTATAGCAATAATCAAAACAGGAATGCAAGTTGAAACAACGCTCAACGACAGTACCGTGCTGGTCCTAGGCTAGACCGTACTAGAGACGCGAGCCGAGGGCACCAACGAAGTCACGGCACGGCACAATGAGGCCACACAAAAACAGCTCTCAGCAGCAAGATATAAGTGAAGATCACAGAAAAGGAACAGGTACGTGAGTAAGATACCCACAACAATATGCACTGAAAGTGAGATGGTATGCTCTGTGAAGCGTGCGACGCGCTGAAAACGTGAAAAAGTCGCAAAAATATCACTATGATGACAACTGTCTCAAAAGAATCCCCGTACTGAAAAACGAGGGTAGGCTCAAATTTTTTTTTCGAAATTGCTCTGAAAAGAGTGCGAAATTTGTTTTTTTAATTTTTTAATTTTTTTGATTTTTTTTTTATGGATGATTGGGGCGACGCGAGCAAGGATTAACCGAGTTGAACTCTACCTCGTTACGTAGAATTGGCGGATAAGGAAACAAGGGGAAAAGTACTCTCCCAAACCCTAACCCTAATTGATCTGGCGGCGCAACAAGGGGTGTGGCGGCAAGGAGGGTATGGGGGCGAGGGTATGATGGAGTAGGGGTGGTCGGTGTTGGCGGCGGAAGGTTGTGGCGGATGGTGGTGGCGGACAGGTGGTGGCGGAAGTTGAACTGCGACGTGCAAAAGGTGCAGCGGCGGTGACTAGATGTGACACGAACTCGAAACTCTAAAGGAAGTAGACGCTACGACCAGCACTTTGACACGACGATGCAGACGAAGATTCAACAATGCAATACACTGGAAAGATTATGCAACAGGCCCGGATTGGTTTTAGGACGGGATGATCTAACCCTAATATTTTTTTTTTGGCTTTTTCGTGGACTGTAGGTATGAAGAAAACAGATGCAATCTACACTAGTAAAACTGTAAATCTCACCGATCAACCTGAAATCTGATACCACTTGATATGGCTAAGGTAGTCCGATCTTTCGATGAGATGAGATACGTCGATTCTGGTGGAGTTCGACCTTGGCGATCCGACTTCCACGTACAAGTACGCAGCGCCTATGCAATCGCTAAACCAATCTCCGTGAGTTACCAACCTTGCAGCAGCACGATCGGCCTGACCAAAAATGATGAGGACATCCCTAGTCCTTTACCATTTTCTTCTATCGATGATGTTGCTGCTCAAGACAAGCCCAATGAGGTGAGGATTGGACCGATGACAAGAGCTCGTGCCAAGCTACTTGGACAACAGGTGAACTCACTCTTAATTGAATATGATGTTTGTGATAACGAGAACTTTATACTGCCTAAGTCTATGCACTTGTGTATGATTAGGGTTGTTGATAACACAAACATTGGAGGAGTACCAGAGGAGCGGCAAGGAATGGAGTACAACGTCACCTATGGCGCGAGGGAGGAGCGGGAGGAAGGCGCAAGAAAGGAAGACGAGGAAAACCAGGCAGCCCGGCCTGAGGCCGGCCTCAGCCCGGCCAGGCCGGCCAGCCACCCGAAGCACCCGGCCTCCAAGACGCAGGAAGGCCGGCCCAAGCCCGGCCTAGGCCGGCCATGTGCCCGAAGCGGCCGGCCTCAGCCCGGCCTTAGGCCGGCCTAGGCCGGCCATGCACCCG
Organism: Puccinellia tenuiflora; assembly: GCA_012064385.1. NCBI lineage: Eukaryota > Viridiplantae > Streptophyta > Magnoliopsida > Poales > Poaceae > Puccinellia > Puccinellia tenuiflora. Next base: position 739,745 of record QRDG01001214.1, on the reverse strand, counting down.
AAGCGGCCGGCCTCAGCCCGGCCTCCGCCCGGCCAGGCTGGTTTGCGTGGCATGCAAATCCCAGCCCGGCCTAGACCCGGCCTAAGCCCGGCCTGGACCCGGCATGCGCGCCAGATTTTGGGCCGAACCCACTTTTGGGTCGGTTTGTATCCGTTCGAGTCAGAACCAAGTTAGGTTTTCCATGTAGTTCGGTTTGGCCTCCTATATAAGGATAGGGGCGGCTGTAGTAGAGGGGTTAGACCACGTTTTGATTAAACCCTAGATTGGATTGCTACAAGCATTCATCTTTTGCCGTGTTCCTCTTTGTTGCGATCAGGAATACAACCCCTCCACTTTGTTTCGATCTGGAGGTTCTTGCTACCAAAGTTAGAGTGTGATCTGTTGTTCCATTGGGAATTAGTAGATCGCAGAAACCGCTTCGTGGCCGGCGGCTGTTTACGCCTTTTCGGCGGTCTCGGAATCCCCAAATTCGTCCGGGAACATCGAGTTTTTGGCCTTTGAAGTTTCAGTTTCGGCAAAAACCGGACTTTTTGGTGAAAAACTTAGACACAGCCTTTCTACAGCACGTGATAGGAGCTCACCCATATAAGACTAGCTACGTTTTGTGCTCACAGGCTGCTCTTGGACGTGTGTCTTGTTGCTTTTCAAAGTTGTTGGTCATAAATAGTCAAAAAAAAAAAAGGAGATAGTTTAAAAAAAAAAAGAGAGATAAAAGTGCAAGTTTCTGTATCGTTTGTGACACTGATAGTCCTTGAGCAATCGTGTGCCTATTAATCTGAGCTACTTGCTAGTGTCTTTCTAGTGCTTTGTGACACTCTTGTTCATAGTCACTTTGCCCCGTTTATCTCCACCGTGTGCGTTTCCAGTGTGTTATACGACCAGCACTAGGGTTTGCCTTTTGGTGTAGTTAGGTTTCCTTACCAAGCTCCACTATAATACCCTGGTTTTGTTGTGTAACACTTTGAGACCCATAATATTCGCTTCACCCCATCCGTGCACGTTCTGTCCATACAAGTGGTAAGCTATACTATTCACTTTGGAACGGTAAGATACACAATTTCTTTTGGTTTGAGTGAGTTGAGAGTTTTCCACATACATATTTCTATATACCCTTGTGTGCACTAATCATGTCTTCAGGAGATGAGGATGATGGTGTTGTGAGGCAAAAGAAGGACGGCAACGCTCCTGTTTGTTGGGCTGAATATGAAGCTCTTCGAGGTCACCTGACACGTCAGTTCACCGCTCAATGTGACAGGTTACAAGCTGATTTGACTGCTACGGATATAAAGGTTGACAATGTGCTACAAACGGCAACTGAGTCTGCAGCTGCCTTGACAGCAATTCAGAATTCTATTGGTGCATTGAACCGTGCCGTGCAAGTGTTGACGCAGCGAAATGAGCAACCTGTTGATGATGCAAGTGTTCATGGTGATCACGGTGTTGATTTTGATGCTGAGGAGGATGATGAGCAAGCAGCTGCTCGTCATGAGAGGTTGCAACGGCAACAACAGCCACAACCACATGCTAATGGTGGACGTGGAGGTGGCCGAGGTGGTGCTATACCTCCTGGTCGTGGTTTTGCGCCTCTTGGTGCGCGCCGTATGCTCGGCGACAATCTTGGTCATGCAGCCAACCGTGATGATGATAGCGTTGGTAAGCCCAAATTCACAATTCCCAAGTTTGAAGGTTCCGTTGATGTGGAAGAATATATTAACTGGGAGTTGAAGATGGAACAATTATGGCGTTTGCATGACTACACTGAGGATAGAAAGATCAAGCTTGCATCTTCTGAGTTCGATGGCTATGCTTTGCTATGGTGGGACGGTCTTGTGAGTGCTAGGCGTGAAGCACATGATGTACCTATTTTGTCTTGGCGAGAGATGAAGGCGGAGATGCGTCATCGTTTTGTTCCTCGCAATTACATCCGTTCTTTGTATGATAAGTTGCAGAATTTGAAGCAAGGTGCCAAGTCCGTTGATGAGTACTATAAGGAGATGGAGTTGATCATGCAGCGTGCTAAAGTGCGAGAAGAACCTGAACAAACTATGCAGCGTTTCCTTTCAGGTTTGAGCTTTAACATCAAGAGAATTGTACGTCATCATCAATATGGCGATGTGCAAGATTTGTTACATCAAGCACGTGAAGCTGAGTTACAGTTGGCCGAAGATGCCAAATATGTGACGCGTTCTTCCTATGGGCGAGGTAATGTGTCATCACGAGCAACACCTAGTGTGGTGCCGCCTAGTCCTGTTTCTAGTTTTCGTGGTGCTGCTCCTTCCAAGTCGGTTTCAGTTGCTCCTAATGCCAAGCAATCACCACAACCTGCTGCAAGTGCTACTGGCTCTTCCAATTCTACAGCTCGTACACGTGATATGAATTGTCATACGTGTGGAGGCAAGGGTCACTTCAAGCGTGAGTGTCCCAACAAGAAGGTCATGTTGATCAATGAGGAGACCGGTGAGTATGAGAGTGGTGATGAGGTGGATCCTAATGCTGAGTTTGAGGAGGAACTAGAAGATGAGTTGTATTATGCGGATGCCGAGCGTTTACCATCTATTGTGTGCACGCCTAAGGTGCTAAGTGTGGCCCCTAGTTCTTCGGAGCAGCGATGCAATTTGTTTCAAACAAGGGCTGCAGTTGGCAATGGACGTTCTTGCAAGGTAATCATTGATGGTGGAAGCTGCCGCAATTTAGCTAGTAAAGAGCTCTGTCAAAAACTAAATCTGAAATACTTGCCACATCCCCATCCATATTTTATTCAGTGGCGAAGTGAAAGTGGGGAGATGAAGGTTAATCACATGGTACAAGTTGAGTTTCAGATTGGGCCTTACAAGGACACCGTGGAGTTCGACGTGGTTCCAATGACCGTGTGTCACTTGTTGTTGGGACGTCCTTGGCAGTTTGATAGAGATGTGCGCCACAATGGGAGAGCAAATACCTATCAACTCAATTGGCATGGCAAGGAGGTGATGTTGCGGCCAATGACACCTCAAGAGATAGTAAATGAATCTCGCCAAAAAGTGGAAGTTAACCGTGAGGCTGAGCGTGAGAGATTAGCTAGGCGAGAGACTCCACCTTCGGTGAGCGAGAGCCACAAGCCAAATTTGAGTGGTAAAAAGAAAAGTGAGGGAGAGAACAAAATAGTAATGTTAGCCACCAAATCTGATTTGAGAGAGTTTCGTGAGGATCCCACTCTAGTACCTCTTGTGCTTGTGTGCAAGGGGGAAATTCTTGTTTCTAACGACATGACCCCTCTCTCTATTGGTGTTTCTAATGTCTTGCAGGATTTTGGTGATGTTTTTCCGGAGGAAGTGCCCGCTGGTTTGCCTCCATTACGGGGTATTGAACATCAAATTGACTTGATTCCCGGAGCAACACTTCCAAACCGAGCTCCCTATAGGACCAACCCGGAGGAGACAAAGGAGATACAGCGACAAGTTCAAGAACTTCTTGACAAAGGGTATATTCGTGTGAGCTTAAGTCCTTGTGCTGTTCCTGTTATTTTGGTTCCTAAGAAAGATGGTACTTGGCGCATGTGCGTAGATTGTAGAGCGATAAATAACATCACTATTCGCTATAGACACCCCATTCCTCGTTTAGATGACATGTTAGACGAATTAAGTGGTGCTGTTATTTTCTCTAAAATTGATTTGCGTAGTGGTTATCATCAAATTAGAATGAAAGAAGGAGATGAATGGAAAACTGCCTTTAAAACAAAATTCGGTTTATATGAGTGGTTAGTGATGCCTTTTGGGTTAACTAATGCACCTAGTACTTTCATGCGATTGATGAATCATGTTTTGAGGCATTTCATTGGTAAATTTGTGGTAGTTTATTTTGAAGATATATTGATTTATAGCTGCAATGAATCTGAGCATGCTGATCATATTAGACAAGTTTTGCAAGTGTTGCGTGATAATAAGCTATATGGTAATCTTGCTAAATGCACTTTTTGCAAAGATAAGGTCATATTTCTGGGTTTTGTTGTTTCTAAGGATGGTGTTGAGGTTGATGAATCTAAAATTGAAGCAATTAAAAATTGGCCTATCCCCATGACTATTAGTCAAATAAGAAGCTTTCTTGGTCTTGCTGGTTTTTATCGACGTTTTGTGAAAGACTTCAGTTCTATTGCTGCACCTTTGAATGATTTAACTAAAAAAGGTGTTGAGTTTGTGTGGGGCGCAGCCCAAGATGTCGCTTTTGATGAGCTGAAACGTCGTTTAATTTCTGCACCTTTGCTTATGCTTCCTGATTTCAATAAGCAATTTGATATTGAATGTGATGCTAGTGGTATTGGAATAGGAGGTGTGTTGATGCAAGAGGGAAAACCAATTGCATATTTTTCGGAGAAACTAAATGGTGCCCAATTGAACTATCCTGTTTATGATAAAGAATTGTATGCACTTGTTCGTGTTCTTGAGGTTTGGCAACATTATTTGTGGCCAAAAGAATTTATCATACATTCTGATCATGAAGCTTTGAAGTATTTGAAGTGCCAATCTAACTTGAATAAACGTCATGCTAAATGGGTTGAGTTCATTGAATCCTTCCCATACATTATTAAGTATAAGAAAGGCAAAGAAAACGTGGTTGCTGATGCACTCTCTAGGAAAAGCATGCTTTTGACACATTTGGATGTTCAAGTTCCTGGTTTAGAGAGTTTGCGTGATTTATATGCTAATGATACTGATTTTTCCATGCCTTTTGCTAAGTGTTCTGCTGTGAAAGCTTGGGAAAAATACCATATGCATGATGGATACTTGTTTAGAGCTAACAAATTATGTGTGCCAGAATCGTCCGTGCGTTTGCTGTTGTTGCAGGAATCTCATGGTGGCGGTTTGATGGGACACTTTGGACGTGAGAAGACGTTACTGATGTTGGCTGATCACTTTTATTGGCCAAGGATGAGGCGGGATGTGGACAGGTTTGTTAAGCGTTGCATCACTTGCAACAAGGCAAAGTCCAAGCTGAAGCCTCATGGTTTGTATACTCCTCTTCCTGCACCTACAACTCCATGGGAGGACATAAGCATGGATTTTGTGTTAGGATTGCCTAGAACTAGGAGAGGACATGATTCTATTTTTGTGGTAGTGGATCGTTTTTCTAAGATGTCACACTTTATTGCCTGCCACAAAAGCGACGATGCGTCGCATATTGCTAATCTGTTTTTCAGGGACATCGTGCGCTTACATGGAGTACCCAAGACGATTGTTTCTGATCGAGATGTCAAGTTCATGAGTTACTTTTGGAAGACACTTTGGGGCAAGCTGGGAACAAAGCTGCTGTTCAGTACCACTTGTCATCCCCAAACTGATGGACAAACGGAGGTGGTGAATCGCACACTATCAACGTTGCTGCGAGCCATGATCAAGAAGAACTTGCGTGAGTGGGAAGATTGTTTGCCGCATGTGGAGTTTGCATATAACAGGGCGGTACATTCTACCACACAACTGTGTCCGTTTGAGGTGGTGTATGGTTTCAAACCCATTACTCCGCTTGATTTGCTGCCGCTTCCATTACATGAGAGAGTCAACATGGAGGCATCGAAGCGTGCAGATTTTGTGAGGAAGATACATGAGAAGACTAAAGAGGCAATTGAGAAAAAAGGCAAGTACAATGCAGCTCGTGTCAACAAGAAGAGAAAGGAGGTGATCTTTCAGCCCGGCGACATGGTTTGGGTGCACTTTCGTAAAGACAGATTTCCTGTTCAGCGCAAGTCCAAGTTGATGCCGCGGGGTGATGGTCCATTCAAGGTTCTTGCCAAGATAAATGATAATGCATACAAGATAGATCTTCCTACAACTGAGTTTGGTGTCAGTAATACTTTCAATGTTGCTGATTTGACACCATATGCTGGAGAAGACCTTGACGCGTCGAGGTCGACGCCTTTTCAAGGGGGGGAGGATGATGAGGACATCCCTAGTCCTTTACCATTTTCTTCTATCGATGATGTTGCTGCTCAAGACAAGCCCAATGAGGTGAGGATTGGACCGATGACAAGAGCTCGTGCCAAGCTACTTGGACAACAGGTGAACTCACTCTTAATTGAATATGATGTTTGTGATAACGAGAACTTTATACTGCCTAAGTCTATGCACTTGTGTATGATTAGGGTTGTTGATAACACAAACATTGGAGGAGTACCAGAGGAGCGGCAAGGAATGGAGTACAACGTCACCTATGGCGCGAGGGAGGAGCGGGAGGAAGGCGCAAGAAAGGAAGACGAGGAAAACCAGGCAGCCCGGCCTGAGGCCGGCCTCAGCCCGGCCAGGCCGGCCAGCCACCCGAAGCACCCGGCCTCCAAGACGCAGGAAGGCCGGCCCAAGCCCGGCCTAGGCCGGCCATGTGCCCGAAGCGGCCGGCCTCAGCCCGGCCTTAGGCCGGCCTAGGCCGGCCATGCACCCGAAGCGGCCGGCCTCAGCCCGGCCTCCGCCCGGCCAGGCTGGTTTGCGTGGCATGCAAATCCCAGCCCGGCCTATACCCGGCCTAAGCCCGGCCTGGACCCGGCCTGCGCGCCAGATTTTGGGCCGAACCCACTTTTGGGTCGGTTTGTATCCGTTCGAGTCAGAACCAAGTTAGGTTTTCCATGTAGTTCGGTTTGGCCTCCTATATAAGGATAGGGGCGGCTGTAGTAGAGGGGTTAGACCACGTTTTGATTAAACCCTAGATTGGATTGCTACAAGCATTCATCTTTTGCCGTGTTCCTCTTTGTTGCGATCAGGAATACAACCCCTCCACTTTGTTTCGATCTGGAGGTTCTTGCTACCAAAGTTAGAGTGTGATCTGTTGTTCCATTGGGAATTAGTAGATCGCAGAAACCGCTTCGTGGCCGGCGGCTACGTTGCATCGGTGTGAGGCGTCGCGAATATCCATTGGGTTGAAGAGCTGTTGCATTGGCAACAGGGGAGCAGCCGGAGAGTTCGTCGGAATCTCGCAAGTTATCTACCATCATCAACCATCTACCACCGCTCACAGAGAAGATCGGGCCACCCCTTATCAAATTGGTTGCGATACCAATGTATCGCCTACAGAGTCGCTCACGAAAATCACCTCCCTAGTGAGTCTTGGCGACTCATGGGGCTTTCCTCCTTAGATACGGACTCTAAAACTGCCTATTAAAAGGTATCTCGAAAATACATGGGCCTGGCCCAAAAACGAGGTGGCGCAGCACCTATGAAAAGCCTTGGACGAAATTCATTAATTGATATCTTCTAAATTCGTCCAAGCCTTCAAGCATCTTTATGGTGGCTTCAAATCACGGTAGTCTCCATTGGTAGCGTCATCATCTCCGTTGGTTGCACTCCTGCTGCCATCTCCTCCAACGTACATGCTCCATAGCTTGTCCCTCTCATCCATGCTTGGTCCATCATTCCTAAGAGAGACAAACACATTTGATTTAGGCAGCATCATATTCTCATGAATATTAGGACTAGCTTGTAAGAACGAAAGTACCTATTGATTAAGTTGACGTGCACGAGCTCTAGTCATCGGTCCTTGTAATGTAGGTGGTGTAGTAGTGGCGGTTGCATCTATAGCAGGGATGTCCTCATCAAAAAGGCTCAAGTCCAAACAGAACTTGGTCCTTCACCGGCTTGCCCATCAACTTCTTGATGTAGGGCTAGGCCCGATCTTCACGGATTTGAGGGGGGGAAACGGGGATGAACACGAAGAACACGAGGGGAAACGAGGGATATTCGTGGGCAAAACACAAAAATAACTAGCAAATCCTGCTAAGAACTCCACCCAACAACAAACCCTCAAAAAGGTAGCCTTTGGATCGAAGAATCAAAGCCAAACTTACTCTTGTTGAAACCGATTGCTCTTACCGGCCGGTCCACCGATCCAATAGAATCACCGCAGTGAAAGATTGGTTTGCACTACTAGAGACACCGCAGTGAAAGAGTAGCAACAACAAGATCTACCTCAACGAGGCACCCTAGCTACGAGGGAGGAGGAGCATAGCTCACACAAGTCTCAGATTCAGCCTAACCTCGAAATGGGGAAAGTGGAAAGCTATTTATAGTCTATTACAAAACGAGACAGGAAAGGTGGGGAACCGGCCTGGGGGCCGGCCTAGGCCGGCCTGGAGGCCGGCTGGCTCTGGCGGGGAACCGGCCTGGGGGCCGTCCTAGGCCGGCCTGGAGGCCGGCCGGCTCAGGTGGGTGACCGGCCCGGGGGCCGGCCTAGGCCGGCCTGGAGGCCGGCAGGGAGGCCGGCGTGTGGGCCGGCGGCGTCGGGGTGTGGCCCGGCCTGGGGGCCGGCCTGGGCCGGTATGGAGGCCGGCGGCTTCTGGTGGGTGCCCGGCCTGGAGGCCGGCCTGGGCCGGTTGGGAGGCCGGTCGCCTCGGGTTGGAGCCCGGCCTTGGGGCCGGCCTAGGCCGGCTGGGAGGCCGGCCACCCTGTCTTCGCATCTTCCCTCCTCTTCCTGTCCATCTTCTTGGATCTCCTCTTGGTCATCTCCTTGACTCCATTGTGGGCCATCATCCGGGTGGATCCTGAGTATGCACAAGGTACCGGCATGAAGTAGCAAACCATTCAAAGGAAGGTCGAGATCACACATCGAGAGGAGCGAGGTCACCTTTTCATGAAGAGCCTTGACTCTTGATCTTGTCATTGGGCCATTTGGCATGGTGTCCATGGTGTTGTCCACATGTGGGGCTACATCATCTCCCCCCCCCCTTCGGAAAGAGTCGTCTTCGACTCGTCATCCTCTTGAACGCTTGCATCTCCGTGGAAAGGGGATAGGTCGGCGACGTTGAACGTGTCATGCACCAAGTACTTTGAGGTTGGTATGTCTATCTTGTATGCATTGTCGTTGATGCGCTTGAGCACTTTGAAAGGTCCGTCACCGCGAGGAGCAAGCTTGGATTTTCTTTCATCCGGAAAACGGTCCTTGCGGAGGTGTAGCCACACAAGGTCTCCTTCTTCGAATACCATGGGCTTCTTCAACTTGTTGATCTTGGTGGCTTGGCGCTTTGTGTGCTCCTCTAGAGTTGCTCGTGTTGACTCATGTAATGTCTTCATGTAGTCTGCTCTTTTGTCGACGTCCATGTCGGTGCGCTCGTGTAGAGGAAGTGGTAGGATGTCTAGGGCGGTGTTGGGGTTGAACCCATAGACAACCTCAAACGGGCTTCGCTTGGTCGCCCGGTGGGAGGCACGGTTGTAGGCGAACTCGGCGTGCGGTATGCATTCCTCCCAACCCTTGATGTTTGGCTTGATTAATGCGTGAAGGAGAGTTGATAAGCTTCGATTCACCACCTCGGTTTGGCCGTCTGTTTGTGGGTGGTAAGCGGTGGAGAAGAGGAGCTTGACTCCTAGCTTTGCCATCAATGCCTTCCAAAAGTAGCTTGTGAACTTGACATCGCGGTCCGAAACAATGGTCTTCGGCACTCCATGTAGACGAACGATTTCCCTAAAGAACAAAGTTGCAATGTGTGAAGCATCGTTGGTCTTATTGCAAGGAATAAAGTGTGCCATTTTAGAGAAGCGATCGACAACAACAAATATTGAATCTTTGCCATTCTTTGTGCGAGGTAATCCTAAGACGAAATCCATGCTAATGTCGGACCAAGGTGTGTGTGGTATTGGTAAAGGCATATAAAGACCATGAGAGTTCAACGTGGACTTAGCTTTGAGGCAAGTTGGGCAACGGCGCACCAAGCGCTCCACATCACGCGTCATCCGTGGCCAAAAGTAGTGTGTAGATAGCATGGCGAGTGTCTTGTCACGTCCAAAGTGTCCCATGAGTCCTCCACTATGTGATTCCTGTAGAAGTAACAAACGGAGCGAGGACTCGGGAATGCATAGTTTGTTAGCCTTAAACAAGAAACCCTTGTGCAAGTAGAAATCATCGCAACCTTTGTCAATTGTGCACTTGGTAAAGATAGGACCAAAGAAAGAATCGGAAGCATAGAGTTCTTTAAGGTCATCAAGACCCAAAACATTGATTTCAAGTTGGGTGAGTAAGATCATCTTGCGGGAAAGAGCATCCGCAACGATATTGTCCTTGCCTTTTTTGTATTTCACCACATAGGGAAAAGACTCGATGAATTCAACCCATTTGGCATGCCTTTTGTTCAAATTGGCTTGGGTTTTCAAATATTTCAAAGATTCATGATCGGAATGGATAACAAACTCTTTGGGCCAAAGGTAGTGTTGCCACACTTCCTAAACACGTACTAAGGCATAGAGTTCCTTGTCGTATATTGGGTATTTTAGGCGAGCACCATCAAGTTTTTCGCTATAATAGGCAACAGGACGGCCACATTGCATGAGGACGCCACCGATGCCAAGGCCACTAGCGTCACACTCAAGTTCGAAAGTTTTGGAGAAATCCGGCAAAGCAAGTAAAGGAGCTTCGGTCAATCTCTTCTTGAGTTCATTGAAAGCCGATTCTTGAGCATTGCCCCAAATGAAGGGTACATTCTTTTTGGTAAGCTCATTCAAGGGGCAAGCAATTGTGCTAAAATCTTTCACAAAGCGACGGTAAAACCCAAACAAACCAAGAGCGCTACGAAGTTGAGCAAGGTTAGTTGGCGGTGGCCAATTTGTGATTGCCTCAATCTTAGAAGTGTCAACTTCAATTCCTTTTGAAGAAACTACATAACCCAAAAACACAAGCTTGTCGGTGCAAAAGGTGCATTTCTTGAGGTTGGCAAAAAGGGAAGCATTACGAAGGGCCAACAAAACTTGCTTCACATGGTCGACATGTTCATGCAAGGATTTGCTATACACAAGGATATCGTCAAAGTAGACAACCACAAACTTGCCAATGAAAGTGCGCAAGACATGATTCATAAGACGCATAAATGTTGAAGGAGCATTGGAAAGACCAAAGGGCATGACAAGCCACTCGTAAAGACCAAGTTTTGTTTTAAATGCGGTTTTCCATTCATCTCCTTCATGCATACGGATTTGGTGATAGCCACTTTTCAAATCAATTTTGGAGAAGATAGTGGCACCACTAAGCTCATCTAGCATGTCATCAAGTCGTGGGATAGGATGTCGATACCTCACCGTGATATTGTTGATGGGACGGCAATCCATGCACATTCGGAGTGTGTCGTCTTGCTTGGGGACGAGGATGACCGGAACGGCGCACGGACTCAAGCTTTCACGAACATGTCCCTTGGCAAGGAGTTCTTGAATTTGGCGCTCGATCTCCTTTGTCTCCTCGGGGTTGGTGCGGTATGGCGCTCTATTGGGTAGCGGGGCACCGGGAATGAGGTCGATGCGATGCTCGATTCCACGGAGGGGAGGAAGTCCTTGAGGTAGCTCATCCGGAAAGACATCTTTGAATTCCTGCAAAATAGACAACATAGACGGAGGAACTTGGGTTAAGTCGTTAGTGTCTTTGCCATCTCCTTTGCATCTCACTTTTGGTGGCTAACAAGACTACGCCTGGACTCACTCTTTTCCCTTTCTCACTCATATTTGGCTTGTGGCTCTCACTCACGTGAATGTGGTTCGCTCTCTCACCACTCAACTCACTAGGGGATTGTTTTTCTTGCGCTCTTACAATTGTCTTGGCGTTGTCGGCGATGATTTGGCTTGGCGTCATTGGGCGGAGCACTAGGATCTTATTGTTCCATTTGAAGCTATAGTAGTTGGTGCGCCCATCATGAGTAGCGGCCTTGTCAAATTGCCAAGGGCGGCCAAGAAGTAAGTGGCAAACCGACATTGGTACCACATCACAATCCACCGTGTCCTCGTAAGAGCCAATCTTGAAGGATACTTGAACCGTGTGTTGGATCCTCACGGTGCCGGAGTCACTAAGCCATTGCACATGGTAAGGATTGGGGTGCTTCTTGTACGTCAAGTTGAGTTTCTCACATAGCTCCTTGCTTGCCAAGTTGTGACAACTCCCACCATCAATGATTACCTTGATTGATTTGCCGTTGATGCCGGCCTTGGTTTGGAACAAGTTGCATCTTTGAGCGTCATCACCTTGGTTGATTGTAGTCAAGACTCGAGTGACAACTAGAGTGGGGTTGGGGTCACCATCACAATAGATGTAGTCATCGTCGTCATCCAAGCTTTGCATCGTGGCCACCTTGTTCAATGCGTGGTACTCATCTTCACTCATGGACTCATAGTCTCCATTGTCATTGACTATCATCACCTTCTTGTTGGTGCATTCAAATGACTTGTGCCCTTGACCTCCACACTTGTAGCAAGTGATATATGACTTGACGGCTTGTGGTGAGGGCGTCGTCTTCTTGGAAGTGGTAGTGGGTTGCGGTGTAGAACTTTTGGCATTGCCTTGAGCTTGGACTTGAGTCATGGGTTGTGTTGATGATGAAGCTCTAGTGGCGAAGAAGGACTTGGCCTTGACATACTTGAGCTCTTCGGCGACTTGGCGCTCGGCCTTCATGGCTTGATGAACGAGCTCAACAAGGTTCTCATAAGGTTGGAATTCCACTATCTTCTTGATGGGGTACGTGAGGCCGTTCAAGAAACGTGCCATTGATTGTTCCTCGGACTCTACAATGTGTGCACGGGAGAGAGTGGACTCCATCTCCTTGTAGTACTCGTCGACCGTCTTGAGACCTTGCTTGAGTTATTGTAGCTTCTTGTACAAATCGCGTGCATAATGATGTGGCACAAAGCGCTTGTGCATTTCCTTCTTCATGTCATTCCATGTGTCTATTGGGTCTTCAAAGGATGCTTGGAGTTGTTCCCACCATAGCTGCGCATAGCCTTCAAACTCGAGGGATGCGAGGTCAACTCGTTTGTCTTGCGGCACCTTGTAGACTCGAAATAGTTTGGAGACCTTGGATTCCCATGCAATATAGTCTTCCGGGTCGTTGGTGCCATGGAACTTAGGAATGACAAGCTTGGGAGGATTGAAACGGTTCTTGCGATCATCCTCATCATCATCATCATCATGGTGGCGATGGCGGTCTCGGTGACGATGTCTTGGGTGGGGGCGTGGAACATAATCCTCGTCATCTTCAATGTCAACATGATTGTCGGCCAATGGCACTCGGCGGGCTCGATGTGGAGGTAGCTCATGACGATGATGTCGATTGTCCCCATGTAGGTGTAGGGGGTCCAAGTTAACATTTGGAATTGGAATTTCTTGTCGAGGACGAGCTTGATGAAGTGGAGGGTCGATGTTCGCTTGAGGACGAGGCGCTTCTTGACGATGTTGGTCTTGGTGTTGGTGATGGTCCAAGTTCGCTTGTGGAGGAGGTATGCCGTGGTGTTGACCTTGACCAATCTCACTTGGACCTTTGCTCTTGCGTTGGAACGATGTGAAGACCTTGAGCTTGATCTCGAAGAGTGCCGGTGTTGTCTTTCGAGAAGCAACCCCTCGATACGCATGGAACGCGCGTTGTTCTCACGTTGGTCATCTTGTATTTGAGCGAAGCGCTCAGCGTTTTCACGTTGCGCGGCCTGATGGCGCTCTTCATAGCGTCGTGTGTTGTCGTCGATGTACCTCCTAAGGGCCTCCGCTTGTTTGCCGAAGTCGACGTCTTGTTCTTCCCTAGCCATGAGAAGCAAACACAAGTGATATGTGGAATATGTGGTGGCTAAAAACCGCTCTTACCTTTGGTTGATAATATTGGACAAGTGGGCTTGCCGTCCGAGACAATGGTGTTACAAGAGTAAGAGTGTTTGATTAGCAATCTAAAAGCGACCCACACACACACTTATGAGGAGCTTGGGTATGGTAAAGTGGCAAGAAATCGAAACGAAACCAACGAAAAGGCTATTGCAAGAAGTGGAGGATAACCACAAAGACCACGAAACAAAAGAGACTAACCACACAATCCGAGAAACAAAAGAGACTCACACGTGGAGACAAACGTGGATGGTGCGACTATAGGGAGGAGCAACTTGGACCTAATGAAGACTATGCTCGTGCCGCACCACCTCTCGAAGGACAACTAGCTCAAGTGTATGTGAAAGAGCACCCGATTTGCACAAGTGTGCCCATTTCTCTATTGGTTATTGGAGCTTGAGTATGGCTAGGATCACGGCTCGGCTTCCCCTTTTTTTTTTTTTTGAATCTTTTCTATTTCTCTTTTGCTTTTATGCTTTTGCCCGAGCCGAGTCCGCTACAACTAGATGCTCACAAGATTATGATATGGTTACTTGGTGTCACACAAGTGCAATGCTCACACTATGAAGAGCTAGCTCCTAGGAAAAAGTTTCGCGAAATGGAAAGGGATGTGTCGGAAGCTATACCTTTGATGTCATCGAGGTAGCGATGAAGCGACACGAAGATGAAGTCGGTGAATAGTCGTGCGGCGGTAGCACCGGCCGAACGGGCGGTAAGACCGATTGGGGGCGGTAGTAACGGCCGTTCGGATGGTAGTACCGCCGGCGACGAATTGCGCGGCACGCTTGGGCTTGGAGCGGAAAAGGCCTCCGGAAAACACCAACGGAAAGTGGGGAAAAGGTCTTAAGCACGAGATCCGTGGATCAAAACCACAAATCGCTCACCAAATCGAAAGATCGAACAAAATCCATATGGGCTATATTTTTTTAAATTTTCGAAATTGGTATGGGAAAGAAAAATTTTGGTGGAGAAATGGCTAATAAACGGTGGAAACACGATCCAAATCCGTGGAAACCCTTGCTCTTGATACCATATGATGTAGGGCTAGGCCCGATCTTCACGGATTTGAGGGGGAAACGGGGATGAACCCGAAGAACACGAGGGGAAACGAGGGAGATTCGTGGGCAAAACACAAGGATAACTAGCAAATCCTGCTAAGAACTCCACCCAACAACAAACCCTCAAAAAGGTAGCCTTTGGATCGAAGAATCAAAGCCAAACTTACTCTTGTTGAAACCGATTGCTCTTACCGGCCGGTCCACCGATCCAATAGAATCACCGCAGTGAAAGATTGGTTTGCACTACTAGAGACACCGCAGTGAAAGAGTAGCAACAACAAGATCTACCTCAACGAGGCACCCTAGCTACGAGGGAGGAGGAGCATAGCTCACACAAGTCTCAGATTCAGTCTAACCTCGAAATGGGGAAAGTGGAAAGCTATTTATAGTCTATTACAAAACGGGACAGGAAAGGTGGGGAACCGGCCTAGGCCGGCTGGCTCTGGCGGGGAACCGGCCTAGGGGCCGGCCTAGGCCGGCCTGGAGGCCGGCCGGCTCAGGTGGGTGACCGGCCCGGGGGCCGGCCTAGGCCGGCCTGGAGGCCGGCTGGGAGGCCGGCGCGTGGGTCGGCGGCGTCGGGGTGTGGCCCGGCCTGGGGGCCGACCTGGGCCGGTATGGAGGCCGGCGGCTTCTGGTGGGTGCCCGGCCTGGAGGCCGGCCTGGGCCGGTTGGGAGGCCGGTCGCCTCGGGTTGGAGCCCGGCCTTGGGGCCGGCCGCCCTGTCTTCGTATCTTCCCTCCTCTTCCTGTCCATCTTCTTGGATCTCCTCTTGGTCATCTCCTTGACTCCATTGTGGGCCATCATCCGGGTGGATCCTGAGTATGCACAAGGTACCGGCATGAAGTAGCAAACCATTCAAAGGAAGGTCGAGATCACACATCGAGAGGAGCGAGGTCGCCTTTTCATGAAGAGCCTTGACTCTTGATCTTGTCATTGGGCCATTTGGCATGGTGTCCATGGTGTTGTCCACATGTGGGGCTACATCACTTCTTGATCAATCGGCCAAGTTCAGGGCCATCAGACAGCTTCTCCTAGATACGGAGGTCATCAGTCACACACCGCGTGTATTCACATATCAGCCGAGTCCTTGGGCTGAGCGGCTGGATTTTCCAGGTCGTCCAGCAACGCACCAAGTCCAAGTTCTCAAGCTTGTATGTTAGAAGGGCGCGAATCCGTGAGATCAAGGACTCGACTTTGGGCCTTGTAGCCTCTTTGCACCTAGCTTTCATAAGAGGAGTCGCCTCTAGGTGATCCTCAGAGAAGAGAGGAAGGCGAGGCTCATCTTCAGGGGATGTGTCCTTGCAGTAAAATAACGTTTTGTGCCGATCCTTGACACGGTTAGGAAAGACAGGCTTGGGGAATACGGAGTTTAGGCGACGTTGAAGAGCAACAGCGCCGCATTGAAGAAGGGGACCCCCAGAGGTTTCGGGCTGGGGGTTGCAATAGAAAAGCTCAAGCCAGAGATCAAGGTCTGGCTTGATTTAGAGGTAGTCCTCACAAAGAGTGATGAAATTGGAGAGGGTCAAAATGGAATTGGGCGCGAGATCGTGGATGCGCAATTTGTGAAACTCAAGGACTTGGCGCAAGAACAAGTTACCCGGGGGAGTGAATCCTCGGAAAAGATGCTCGGAGAAGATCACGACCTCCCCCTTCGCCGGAGAGGGCACCGCTTCATTCCCTGGGGCACGGGCCTTGACATTGGAGGGGAGGAGACCAGCAAGCTGGTACCCCTTGATTTGCTCGGCCGTAGTGGTAGATCCACCCCAATTGGCGGAGATTGACCGCTTTGATGAGGAAGTCTTGGCGGCAGCGGTGGACGCGGCGGCAATGTCGATTGCCCGGCTGGATGACGAGGCCTTGGCCTTGGAAGCAGCCGTAGAGCGCTTGGAGGCCATGGCATACTTGCGGAGCGAGCTGCGCGCGGGAAAGAAAACGAGCAGGAGCAAGAAGAAGATTGGAGGCGAAAGGGCAAGTGAGGGGTTTTTGGACCCCACCCTTGATAATTTATAAGGGGTAAACCCCTAGAAAGTTACGGTGCTGTTCCACATTACAAGCGCGGAAAATGTGGGGACGTCGCGGGAATTTCGTGGTTAAAGGTACGGCAGCCAAAGTCAAACAGAGTATGTCTGAGAAAATGAAGACACAGTAGTGGAAAGAAAAGCCGGCTTGTCTCAGAAAGGCGAGTCCTGTGTCTGCAAGAAGTGGCAAGAGTCAGATTCCTCAGAGCTAGTTCATAAGAGCCACAACAAACTTGGCCAGCTGATGCAAAGGCAAGAGTGGTGGGCTTGAGCAAAGGGTGAGGAAGGACTCATTTTATATGTGTGTTATGTTTTTATGCAGGAATTCATCTTGGAGCTAGCAACAGACGACTTTTGAGCTTGCGACTCCAATCGAAGAAGTCGAACCAAGGGGTCGAACCAAGGTGATGTAGGGGGTTGGCCCGATCTTCACGGATTTGAGGGGAAAAGAGGATGAACATAAAGAACGCGGAGGTGGAAATGAAGAACACGAGGGGAAAAGGGCAAATTCGTGGGGGATAACTCGCGAAGCCTACGAGGGAGAATCACCCGGCAACAAACCCCCAACGGAGCAGCCTCCGGATCCCAAAACCCAAGTCAACAACACGCTTAATGAAACCGATTTCTCTTACCGGACGGTCCACCGATCCAATAGAATCCACAAGGGAAAGATTGGTTTGCACTACTAGAGACACCTCAGTGAAAGAGTAGCTACAACAAGAGATTCATCATCCTCATCAGAGGAACCCATCACGGGAAGGAGCAACCCTCAACTCTAGTTCATTCTTCTCTACCTCAAATGGAAAAGGGGGAAAGCTATTTATAGTCTAGTACAAAACGGTGGGGGTCCGGCCTGGGGGCCGGCCTGGGCCGGCCTGGAGGCCGGCGTCGTCTGGTGGGGGACCGGCCTAGTGACTGGCCTAGGCCGGCCTAGAGGCCGGCGTCGTCTGTAGGGGGCCCGGCCTGGCAGCCGGCCTAGGCCGGCCTGGAGGCCGGCGTCGTCTGTAGGGGGCCCGGCCTGGGAGCCGGCCTAGGCCGGCCTGGAGGCCGGCGTCGTCTGGAGGGGGGGCCGGCCTGGGATCCGGCCTAGGCCGGCCTGGGGGCCGGCTGGCTCCTTCCTTGTGCTTTTGCCTTGACGCTTCCTCCTCCTCATCCACGCGTATGCCTTGGATGAAATCAACTCTTGGGCTTCCTCGGCACCTCCCATCGGCTTCGTATCCATCGTGTCAAACCTAGCAATGCAAAGGGGTGGATGCTCAAGTAGCATACCATTCTGATGTAGGGCTAGGCCCGATCTTCACGGATTTGAGGGGGAAACGGGGATGAACACGAAGAACACGAGGGGAAACGAGGGAGATTCGTGGGCAAAACACAAGGATAACTAGCAAATCCTGCTAAGAACTCCACCCAACAACAAACCCTCAAAAAGGTAGCCTTTGGATCGAAGAATCAAAGCCAAACTTACTCTTGTTGAAACCGATTTCTCTTACCGGCCGGTCCACCGATCCAATAGAATCACCGCAGTGAAAGATTGGTTTGCACTACTAGAGACACCGCAGTGAAAGAGTAGCAACAACAAGATCTACCTCAAGAGGCACCCTAGCTACGAGGGAGGAGGAGCATAGCTCACACAAGTCTCAGATTCAGTCTCCCTCGAAATGGGGAAAGTGGAAAGCTATTTATAGTCTATTACAAAACGGGGCAGGAAAGGTGGGGAACCGGCCTGGGGGCCGGCCTAGGCCGGCCTGGAGGCCGGCTGGCTCTGGCGGGGAACCGCCGGGGCCGGCCTAGGCGGCCTGGAGGCCGGCTCAGGTGGGTGACCGGCCTGGGGGCCGGCCTAGGCCGGCCTGGAGGCCGGCTGGGAGGCCGGCGCGTGGGCCGGCGGCGTCGGGGTGTGGCCCGGCCTGGGGGCCGGCCTGGGCCGGTATGGAGGCCGGCGGCTTCTGGTGGGTGCCCGGCCTGGAGGCCGGCCTGGGCCGGTTGGAAGGCCGGTCGCCTCGGGTTGGAGCCCGGCCTTGGGACCGGCCTAGGCCGGCTGGGAGGCCGGCCACCCTGTCTTCGCACCTTCCCTCCTCTTCTTGTCCATCTTCTTGGATCTCCTCTTGTCCATCTTCTCCATCATCTTGGGCCTTCTCTTGGTCATCTCCTTGACTCCATTGTGGGCCATCATCCGGGTGGATCCTGAGTATGCACAAGGTACCGGCATGAAGTAGCAAACCATTCAAAGGAAGGTCGAGATCACACATCGAGAGGAGCGAGGTCACCTTTTCATGAAGAGACTTGACTCTTGATCTTGTCATTGGGCCATTTGGCATGGTGTCCATTGTGTTGTCCACATGTGGGGCTACATCATCTCCCCCCCCCCTTCGGAAAGAGTCGTCTTTGACTCGTCATCTTCTTGAACGCTTGCATCTCCGTGGAAAGGGGATAGGTCGGCGACGTTGAACGTGTCATGCACCAAGTACTTTGAGGTTGGTATGTCGATCTTGTATGCGTTGTCGTTGATGCGCTTGAGCACTTTGAAAGGTCCGTCACCGCGAGGAGCAAGCTTGGATTTTCTTTCATCCGGAAAACGGTCCTTGCGGAGGTGTAGCCACACAAGGTCTCCTTCTTCGAATACCATGGGCTTCTTCAACTTGTTGATCTTGGTGGCTTGGCGCTTTGTGTGCTCCTCTAGAGTTGCTCGTGTTGACTCATGTAATGACTTCATGTAGTCGGCTCTCTTGTCGACGTCCATGTCGGTGCGCTCGTGTAGAGGAAGTGGTAGGATGTCTAGGGCGGTGTTGGGGTTGAACCCATAGACAACCTCAAACGGGCTTCGCTTGGTCGCCCGGTGGGAGGCACGGTTGTAGGCGAACTCGGCGTGCGGTATGCATTCCTCCCAACCCTTGATGTTTGGCTTGATTAATGCGCGAAGGAGAGTTGATAAGCTTCGATTCACCAGCTCGGTTTGGCCGTCTGTTTGTGGGTGGTAAGCGGTGGAGAAGAGGAGCTTGACTCCTAGCTTTGCCATCAATGCCTTCCAAAAGTAGCTTGTGAACTTGACATCGCGGTCCGAAACAATGGTCTTCGGCACTCCATGTAGACGAACGATTTCCCTAAAGAACAAAGTTGCAATGTGTGAAGCATCGTTGGTCTTATTGCAAGGAATAAAGTGTGCCATTTTAGAGAAGCGGTCGACAACAACAAATATTGAATCTTTGCCATTCTTTGTGCAAGGTAATCCTAAGACGAAATCCATGCTAATGTCGGACCAAGGTGTGTGTGGTATTGGTAAAGGCATATAAAGACCATGAGAGTTCAACGTGGACTTAGCTTTGAGGCAAGTTGGGCAACGGCGCACCAAGCGCTCCACATCACGCGTCATCCGTGGCCAAAAGTAGTGTGTAGATAGCATGGCGAGTGTCTTGTCACGTCCAAAGTGTCCCATGAGTCCTCCACTATGTGATTCCTGTAGAAGTAACAAACGGAGCGAGGACTCGGGAATGCATAGTTTGTTAGCCTTAAACAAGAAACCCTTATGCAAGTAGAAATCATCGCAACCTTTGTCAATTGTGCACTTGGTAAAGATAGGACCAAAGAAAGAATCGGAAGCATAGAGTTCTTTAAGGTCATCAAGACCCAAAACATTGATTTCAAGTTGGGTGAGTAAGATCATCTTGCGGGAAAGAGCATCCGCAACGATATTGTCCTTGCCTTTTTTGTATTTCACCACATAGGGAAAAGACTCGATGAATTCAACCCATTTGGCATGCCTTTTGTTCAAATTGGCTTGGGTTTTCAAATATTTCAAAGATTCATGATCGGAATGGATAACAAACTCTTTGGGCCAAAGGTAGTGTTGCCACACTTCCAAAACACGTACTAAGGCATAGAGTTCCTTGTCGTATATTGGGTAGTTTAGGCGAGCACCATCAAGTTTTTCGCTATAATAGGCAACGGGACGGCCACATTGCATGAGGACGCCACCGATGCCAAGGCCACTAGCGTCACACTCAAGTTCGAAAGTTTTGGAGAAATTCGGCAAAGCAAGTAAAGGAGCTTCGGTCAATCTCTTCTTGAGTTCATTGAAAGCCGATTCTTGAGCATTGCCCCAAATGAAGGGTACATTCTTTTTGGTAAGCTCATTCAAGGGGCAAGCAATTGTGCTAAAATCTTTCACAAAGCGACGGTAAAACCCAAACAAACCAAGAGCGCTACGAAGTTGAGCAAGGTTAGTTGGCGGTGGCCAAGTTGTGATTGCCTCAATCTTAGAAGTGTCAACTTCAATTCCCTTTGAAGAGACTACATAACCCAAAAACACAAGCTTGTCGGTGCAAAAGGTGCATTTCTTGAGGTTGGCAAAAAGGGAAGCATTACGAAGGGCCAACAAAACTTGCTTCACATGGTCGACATGTTCATGCAAGGATTTGCTATACACAAGGATATCATCAAAGTAGACAACCACAAACTTGCCAATGAAAGTGCGCAAGACGTGATTCATAAGACGCATAAATGTTGAAGGAGCATTGGAAAGACCAAAGGGCATGACAAGCCACTCGTAAAGACCAAGTTTTGTTTTAAATGCGGTTTTCCATTCATCTCCTTCATGCATACGGATTTGGTGATAGCCACTTTTCAAATCAATTTTGGAGAAGATAGTGGCACCACTAAGCTCATCTAGCATGTCATCAAGTCGTGGGATAGGATGTCGATACCTCACCGTGATATTGTTGATGGGACGGCAATCCATGCACATTCGGAGTGTGTCGTCTTGCTTGGGGACGAGGATGACCGGAACGGCGCACAGACTCAAGCTTTCACGAACATGTCCCTTGGCGAGGAGTTCTTGAATTTGGCGCTCGATCTCTTTTGTCTCCTCGGGGTTGGTGCGGTATGGCGCTCTATTGGGTAGCGGGGCACCGGGAATGAGGTCGATGCAATGCTCGATTCCACGGAGGGGAGGAAGTCCTTGAGGTAGCTCATCCGGAAAGACATCTTTGAATTCCTGCAAAATAGACAACATAGACGGAGGAACTTGGGTTAAGTCGTTAGTGTCTTTGCCATCTCCTTTGCATAAGAGCACGAAGTGGAACGTGGATGGGTTTGCTCTCACTTCTCGCATCTCACTTTTGGTGGCTAACAAGACTACGCCGGGACTCACTCTTTTCCCTTTCTCACTCATATTTGGCTTGTGGCTCTCACTCACGTGAATGTGGTTCGCTCTCTCACCACTCAACTCACTAGGGGATTGTTTTTCTTGCGCTCTTACAATTGTCTTGGCGTTGTCGGCGATGATTTGGCTTGGCGTCATTGGGCGGAGCACTAGGATCTTATTGTTCCATTTGAAGCTATAGTAGTTGGTGCGCCCATCATGAGTAGCGGCCTTGTCAAATTGCCAAGGGCGGCCAAGAAGTAAGTGGCAAACCGACATTGGTACCACATCACAATCCACCGTGTCCTCGTAAGAGCCAATCTTGAAGGATACTTGAACCGTGTGTTGGATCCTCACGGTGCCGGAGTCACTAAGCCATTGCACATGGTAAGGATTGGGGTGCTTCTTGTACGTCAAGTTGAGTTTCTCACATAGCTCCTTGCTTGCCAAGTTGTGACAACTCCCACCATCAATGATTACCTTGATTGATTTGCCGTTGATGCCGGCCTTGGTTTGGAACAAGTTGCATCTTTGAGCGTCATCACCTTGGTTGATTGTAGTCAAGACTCGAGTGACAACTAGAGTGGGTTTGGGGTCACCATCACAATAGATGTAGTCATCGTCGTCATCCAAGCTTTGCATCGTGGCCACCTTGTTCAATGCGTGGTACTCATCTTCACTCATGGACTCATAGTCTCCATTGTCATTGACTATCATCACCTTCTTGTTGGTACATTCAAATGACTTGTGCCCTTGACCTCCACACTTGTAGCAAGTGATATATGACTTGACGGCTTGTGGTGAGGGCGTCGTCTTCTTGGAAGTGGTAGTGGGTTGCGGTGTAGAACTTTTGGCATTGCCTTGAGCTTGGACTTGAGTCATGGGTTGTGTTGATGATGAAGCTCTAGTGGCGAAGAAGGACTTGGCCTTGACATACTTGAGCTCTTCGGCGACTTGGCGCTCGGCCTTCATGGCTTGATGAACGAGCTCAACAAGGTTCTCATAAGGTTGGAATTCCACTATCTTCTTGATGGGGTACGTGAGGCCGTTCAAGAAACGTGACATTGATTGTTCCTCGGACTCTACAATGTGTGCACGGGAGAGAGTGGACTCCATCTCCTTGTAGTACTCGTCGACCGTCTTGAGACCTTGCTTGAGTTCTTGTAGCTTCTTGTACAAATCGCGTGCATAATGATGTGGCACAAAGCGCTTGTGCATTTCCTTCTTCATGTCATTCCATGTGTCTATTGGGTCTTCAAAGGATGCTTGGAGTTGTTCCCACCATAGCTGCGCATAGCCTTCAAACTCGAGGGATGCGAGGTCAACTCGTTTGTCTTGCGGCACCTTGTAGACTCGAAATAGTTTGGAGACCTTGGATTCCCATGCAATATAGTCTTCCGGGTCGTTGGTGCCATGGAACTTAGGAATGACAAGCTTGGGAGGATTGAAACGGTTCTTGCGATCATCCTCATCATCATCATCATCATGGTGGCGATGGCGTCTCGGTGACGATGTCTTGGGTGGGGGCGTGGAACATAATCCTCGTCATCTTCAATGTCAACATGATTGTCGGCCAATGGCACTCGGCGGGCTCGATGTGGAGGTAGCTCATGACGATGATGTCGATTGTCCCCATGTAGGTGTAGGGGGTCCAAGTTAACATTTGGAATTGGAATTTCTTGTCGAGGACGAGCTTGATGAAGTGGAGGGTCGATGTTCGCTTGAGGACGAGGCACTTCTTGACGATGTTGGTCTTGGTGTTGGTGATGGTCCAAGTTCGCTTGTGGAGGAGGTATGCCGTGGTGTTGACCTTGACCAATCTCACTTGGACCTTTGCTTCTTGCATTGGAACGATGTGAAGACCTTGAGCTTGATCTCGAAGAGTGCCGGTGTTGTCTTTCGAGAAGCAACCCCTCGATACGCATGGAACGCGCGTTGTTCTCACGTTGGTCATCTTGTATTTGAGCGAAGCGCTCAGCGTTTTCACGTTGCGCGGCCTGATGGCGCTCTTCATAGCGTCGTGTGTTGTCGTCGATGTACCTCCTAAGGGCCTCCGCTTGTTTGCCGAAGTCGACGTCTTGTTCTTCCCTAGCCATGAGAAGCAAACACAAGTGATATGTGGAATATGTGGTGGCTAAAAACCGCTCTTACCTTTGGTTGATAATATTGGACAAGTGGGCTTGCCATCCGAGACAATGGTGTCACAAGAGTAAGAGTGTTTGATTAGCAATCCAAAAGCGACCCACACACACACTTATGAGGAGCTTGGGTATGGTAAAGTGGCAAGAAATCGAAACGAAACCAACGAAAAGGCTATTGCAAGAAGTGGAGGATAACCACAAGGACCACGAAACAAAAGAGACTAACCACACAATCCGAGAAACAAAAGAGACTCACACGTGGAGACAAACGTGGATGGTGCGACTATAGGGAGGAGCAACTTGGACCTAACGAAGACTATGCTCGTGCCGCACCACCTCTCGAAGGACAACTAGCTCAAGTGTATGGGAAAGAGCACCCGATTTGCACAAGTGTGCCCATTTCTCTATTGGTTATTGGAGCTTGAGGATGACTAGGATCACGGCTCGGCTTTTTTTTTTTTTTGAATCTTTTCTATGTCTCTTTTGCTTTTATGCTTTTGCCCGAGCCGAGTCCGCTACAACTAGATGCTCACAAGATTATGATATGGTCACTTGGTGTCACACAAGTGCAATGCTCACACTATGAAGAGCTAGCTCCTAGGAAAAAGTTTCGCGAAATGGAAGGGGATGTGTCGGAAGCTATACCTTTGATGTCGTCGAGGTAGCGATGAAGCGACACGAAGATGAAGTCGGTGAATAGTCGTGCGGCGGTAGCACCGGCCGAACGGGCGGTAAGACCGATTGCGGGCGGTAGTAATGGCCGTTCGGACGGTAGTACCGCCGGCGACGAATTGCGCGGCACGCTTGGGCTTGGAGCGGAAAGGGCCTCCGGAAAACACCAACGGAAAGTGGGGAAAAGGTCTTAAGCACGAGATCCGTGGATCAAAATCACAAATCGCTCACCAAATCGAAAGATCGAACGAAATCCATATGGGCTATTTTTTTTTTGAATTTTCGAAATTGGTATGGGAAAGAAAAATTTTGGTGGAAAATGGCTAATAAACGGTGGAAACACGATCCAAATCCGTGGAAACCCTTGCTCTTGATACCAAATGATGTAGGCTAGGCCCGATCTTCACGGATTTGAGGGGGAAACGGGGATGAACACGAAGAACACGAGGGGAAACGAGGGAGATTCGTGGGCAAAACACAAGGATAACTAGCAAATCCTGCTAAGAACTCCACCCAACAACAAACCCTCAAAAAGGTAGCCTTTGGATCGAAGAATCAAAGCCAAACTTACTCTTGTTGAAACCGATTTCTCTTACCGGCCGGTCCACCGATCCAATAGAATCACCGCAGTGAAAGATTGGTTTGCACTACTAGAGACACCGCAGTGAAAGAGTAGCAACAACAAGATCTACCTCAAGAGGCACCCTAGCTACGAGGGAGGAGGAGCATAGCTCACACAAGTCTCAGATTCAGTCTCCCTCGAAATGGGGAAAGTGGAAAGCTATTTATAGTCTATTACAAAACGGGGCAGGAAAGGTGGGGAACCGGCCTGGGGGCCGGCCTAGGCCGGCCTGGAGGCCGGCTGGCTCTGGCGGGGAACCGGCCCGGGGGCCGGCCTAGGCGGCCTGGAGGCCGGCTCAGGTGGGTGACCGGCCTGGGGGCCGGCCTAGGCCGGCCTGGAGGCCGGCTGGGAGGCCGGCGCGTGGGCCGGCGGCGTCGGGGTGTGGCCCGGCCTGGGGGCCGGCCTGGGCCGGTATGGAGGCCGGCGGCTTCTGGTGGGTGCCCGGCCTGGAGGCCGGCCTGGGCCGGTTGGAAGGCCGGTCGCCTCGGGTTGGAGCCCGGCCTTGGGACCGGCCCGGCTGGGAGGCCGGCCACCCTGTCTTCGCACCTTCCCTCCTCTTCTTGTCCATCTTCTTGGATCTCCTCTTGTCCATCTTCTCCATCATCTTGGGCCTTCTCTTGGTCATCTCCTTGACTCCATTGTGGGCCATCATCCGGGCGGATCCTGAGTATGCACAAGGTACCGGCATGAAGTAGCAAACCATTCAAAGGAAGGTCAAGATCACACATCGAGAGGAGCGAGGTCACCTTTTCATGAAGAGCCTTGACTCTTGATCTTGTCATTGGGCCATTTGGCATGGTGTCCATGGTGTTGTCCACATGTGGGGCTACATCACATTCCAAAGGGTAGGAAATGAGATCTCGAAGAGGAAAGAGTTCACCTTTGACGCCCATGGTGACTTGGCATGTGTCGGATGGTTTGTCCTTGTGATGGACGTGGGTTGGGCTACATCATCTCCCCCTCCTTCGAAAAGCGTCGTCCACGACGCTAGCACGTCCTCATCAAGTGAAGGAGATAGATGTCTCGACGTTGAAGTGGAAGTCACCATGCCGCTATTGATACCTATATGCACCAAAGACCAAGCAAAATATGTGTGTGCATGATAGAGGAGCACATCATTGATGACATGTCCAAATTTGTTCACAACACCATTGGCACAACACAAATATATGGAATGGAATACAAATGCAAGGTCAATGTGCAAACAACTCGTCCAAACATCCTCAAAATTTGGGAACACAAAATCTCCAAGAAAATTTGAGAAGGCTAAGATAGCTATCTCATTTTGAACCATATGATGTTCATTGCATTGAAAGCGTCGGAAAGAGATGTTTGTGAACCACACAAGGTGAGAGAGTCTCTTATCATCGCCATCATGGGTGCAAACAAAGCAAAGAGAAGAGCAAGTGTTCATCAATTTTGTTGCAACACCAAGAAGATAAAATCCCGAGGCCTCATGACAAGACATGCTAAAAATATCATTATGGTGACCAACAAACATAAGGGAAGAGAAATTGCTCATCAAGTTTGTGGCAACACATAAATCATCTACAAGGAAGATCAAGGGAGCATGAATGTCACAAAGGAAAACCAAAGCACTCACATGTTTGCACGCGAACCAAAGGAAAGAGCAATTGTTCAATTTGTTCGATGCAAAACATGGAAAAGGAAATAGAGGTTGGTCGGAGCCGCAACTCTCATGGTAAATGCTCTCAAGAGCTCTTTTTGTCAACTCATGTTCAGTTGAAGTTGACATTATGAAGCATGAGCCATTACACACGAAATTCCATAAAAAGAAATTGTGTGCATGGTACATGAATGCATATACATACAAGCCCAAACCGTTGATTACTAGACCTATTCACACACGTAGCTAATATAACATGAAAGCTAGCAGTATGAATATGCATTTGTATATCATCAGTCCACAACAGCCAAAGCCCACCCGATCTTCTCCGAGAAGGAATAACAATACTATCAAACATATTAAACCTAGTAACAAGATCAGAAGCTTTTACCTTGGAAGATTTAATTTCGGAGATAAAGACCACTTGTGCTTTTGTGGAACTGATCATCCTGGTAAGGTAGCACATCTTTCTATCGCTTAGGCTCTTTCCCATGCCTTGACAGTTCCATCCGAGCGCTTTCATGGCTGTGTTGTTCTTGCGCTTGGAGTGGCAGTGCTTCTTCAGTTCTCTGTTGAGTTCTTCTAGATCCGCGAGAAGACCGCAATCTCTTCTCCTGAGGTCCTGCTAGATGCTTGACGACTTGCAGTCAATCTGCCTCTTCTTCCCGACCAGCCCAATAAGTTCCTCAGTAGAGCCAGATCGAGTGACCCGTGGAGATGTGGTTGAGAAGCTGCTTCCCGAGTGATAGAAAGGATTGAGAAGAAGGGAACTGAAGCGGAGATCCAGCCTCAGCAGATCGAGGTCGTTGGTGTTAAGGAAAAGCGGCAGAGCACCGACAGGTTGCTTAACTGACTTTTCCTTTTTTGGGAGATTTTTGGAGTGCAGGGGAGGATTAAGAGGAACCAGATTGAGAGGATTTGTTGACCAAGGTAGGAGAGGATGAACTGGAGTACCTTGGGGAGGAAAAACAGTGGAGGATCAACAGGTTGCGTATCTGACTTTTCCTCTTCTCGTGAGATTTTGATAGCAGGGAAGGTTGAGAAGGAATCCGATTGGGAGGATCTGAGCTGAGGAAGGAAGGGATCAGATGAACTAGAGTATGTTGGGAAGAAATCAGGAGAGAAGAAAGATCGGCATCACGCCAGATTCCGGCATATCGCCATTCGCCACTCAGGGACACGGAGACGAGCTCTCTCTCCCAACTCCATCGTCTATATGCCTTTAGTGGTACTTGCAAAATGTGCTCGAGGCGTGCGCTGGCGCTCCATGCTGGCGGCAAGTTTCCCAGGAGTGCAGCATGCGCTACTCGCTGGCAGGTGGGTCCAAGTATAGCCAGGCCAGAACCTCACAGAGCTGAGCCGACGAAGCGAAAAGTGCGGCTCTCCCTCTGAAAAGTGCTAAATACATGGCACACCCATCAACTTGTGTAGCATGTGCAAATACCCCCATAAATTTGTGAAGTGGGGTGGGGTGACCCTTGAACTTGTATTACGGTTTAAAAAAACATCAAATTAGCCAAAAAATTCATAATCAGCTGCCATGCTTTAGGCGGTCAGGCCTACTCCCTCTATTCATTTCTAAGATTTATATTTGAGCTAAATACATGGCACACCCATCAATTTAAACATGTCTAGATACTGATGGAAAGAGAAATGCTAAAACATCTTTTATTTAGGAACGGAGTGAGTATAATCTTGCAAACAAATAAAACCTAAGTCACGATGAAAAACTGTCTTATATTCTAAGATAATTTTGGCATAATAAATTGTCAAAATGTTTGGTCTGAATCATTTCTAAGATTTATATCAGTTTCGTTTTTAGTCAGAAACATTGAGGGATCGACACCTAGCACACCCCACCAGCAAGCGTGGCACACGCCTGTATGGCTATTTTGCAGACCCCACACTTTCCATATAACTCTCCGAGTACCACGAGAGGACGGTTAAGACGTGCAGCGCGGACGCACGACTATGTCGACCATGTACGTTGAGCGCCTCCCCGCTCCTCGAGGGGCAGCGCCGGGCGCGTAAGCAAAGCCATCTCCAACCTATATGTATCCTCATCAATGACACCACTGCGGCCGATCGGCGGTGTCGCATCCTCTGTTGTCTGTCACTGTTGCGCATGAGGGGGACCTGACTGGTGTTGTCCTAGCAGCTCTTTGCCATGAGACGTCTCAGTCGACATCGCGGCAGACATGTGGCGACAACACCCTCCTCCTGGTCGCGTACATGTTCAACATGATGAACGTCGTGGGTGTGCTGATCATATGGCTGAATCAACATTGTGGGTGAAACTAGTGGGTGAAACTAGAAGTACGAAAAATTACAGAAAAATAAAAAAAAAACGGGATCATTTTGACAATTTCTTCTTGCCAAACTTTTACTAGACCAAAAGACAAATTTTATGTTTTTTTTTGGCAAAATCACATACCCGACCGCTTTCGCGTGATAGCTGATTGTGCAAATTTAGACTAATATGGTGTTTTTTACACCGTACAAGTTTAAGGGTCACTTCACTCCGCTTTACAAGTTTATGGGGGGTATTTCCACATACAAGACAAGTTTATGGGTGTCCCATGTATTTAACTCCTCCGAAAACGAACGAGCTCTCCCTTCCTTCCACTGACATTTGGGCCCCACAAGTTCATCCCCACATGTCGGTGAGACATTTCACAGAGGCGGCTCGCGTGGTGTCGTGTGACCATAATACTAAGGGCGCGTTTGGTAGCTCACATAGCACTTGGGTCTCACCTGGGGAGAAGATTTCGGCCCGTTTGGTTGCCCGGAGGGCCTCCATGTTGTGGCCAATGCGCTTCTCAAAGCACGCTCGTCCCAGGACCGAGAGGCACGGTCGAATCGACTGTGGGTCTGGCGGAGCGCACGCGAGGCACGCGGGCGAGGGCGCGGGAGACGCCGCGCCCTTTCGGCAACACGAGTCATTTATCCCCTCACCGCTCACTCCACTCCTCTCTCCTCTTCATTTCCTCGCACCGCTTGCTCCACTCCCCTCTCTCTCTCTCTCTCTCCGTCGGCGGTTCCTCTCCGGCGGCTCGCCATTGACAGCACCGCCGCCATCTTGCCATCGTCGACAGGACAGCAGCCACCTTAGCCGCCATCTCTCCATCGTCGGTTCTTCGTCAACGAGTTCGTCAATGGCGGTAAGATCATCCATACGCCTCGTATGCCTCCTAATCGTCGTAGATCTGTAGATCCATGGGTGTTAAACTGTTTACCATGACATGAACGGTAGATCTAGGGTTCTGGACGAGGGTTTTGTAGTATGTGTTTTGTGTTTATGATATCATGTTTTTGTGCTTCGATGTACTTTCGATTAGGTGAAAACAGAACAGATTTTGGTAGATCTGTACAAGATATTCGTATCTGCCTAATGTTAAGCCAATGATTTAACTGTGCCGACCATACAGCAAGGGGATTGTGTACAAGATATTCGTATCTGCCTAATGTTAAGCCAATGATTTGGCTTGCTATTTGCTTTTGGTTGCTTTTCTGGTGGTTAACCATTGTTCATACTTGTAGGGTAAGAAGACGAATGTTGGTTGGGTGAACGAAGATGTGTCGCCTGACCACTTCTGCAAGGTGTTGATCGCCCCTGGCTTAGGAGTCCTTCGAGGCCCTGAGGCCTTCAGGCCGTACCTGGGAGAGGTGCAGATCACCCTAAGGACGAACACATGATGCGTCTGGACGATCACCCACTCTGATCTCAATGGTAAAGCATGCCTTGATAGTGGGTGGCCAGCTTTTACCATTGCTCATGACCTGCATATCGGTTACCTGCTTATGTTCAAGAAGATCGCCGCGAAGGAGTTCAAAGTGATCATCTTCAACAAATCTGGTTGTGAGTTGGTGAAGCAATGCAGTCAACACCCAGAGAACTTGATGAAGAAGAGGGTGAACTAGAATAGTGGTTTAGGAGACTACTTCCTGGTACTTGTTGTTTAAGCACTGTTGATGTGCAATCGTACTTCTTTAAGCACCGGTTTATGGGACTGCAATGGTACTTCTTTAAGCACTGTTTCTATGATCGTGTATGCTATGGCTGGTAACCTCACCGAGTAGAAAAGAGTTTACCATAGCGGCTGTTATGCAGCTAACCAAACACACGTGTAGTCACATTAGAGCATGCAAAGCATGTAATCAAATACTATGTTTAATATTTTCCTATCATACCGCTAAAAGTCTTGCGACCTAGTACCAAACAGGATGTAAAACATGGTAGCCCAGAGATTTGGTTTTTCAAGACCTGGCCCTGGCCGCCTAGTCTCGCTGGGCTCAGAAAGAGCTGCAGGATCTTTCCGCCCCCCGCCCCAAATTTCAAAATCCACCTCCGTCTCCCCTCCCAGACATTCTTCCGCGCCGGAGTTTTCGTGCTGAGGAGGGAAATCCCTAGCTAGGCCGACCCTGAGCGCGGGAGCGGCTACCGGAACCGGGCGACGCGACGCCGGCGAGCAGGGGGGCGGCGTAGGTGAGTAGAGCTCTCTCTCCGTCTCCACCGTCGGTACCAGATCCCCACACGAACCCCTCCTCTATTCTCCCACGCTCCCGCTCCGTTTCTACTTCCCGGTGGTTTCTGACCATCTCGTCCCCTCTTCGTCCTTGGATCAGCTTGGCTCGGACGGCGCGGCGGTTGGGTGGGAAGGAGGAGGAGTCCCGTCGGGTCGCTCGCCTGCCGCGGTTGGTTCGTGGTACGTACGTTCACCGGAGGCCTCGCTCGCAGGAGCGGTGGGGTCACGACTTCTGAGGCGTAGCCGGAGATTCTCAAAACTAAGGTATCGACTCCGGATCCCCCCGCCCCTCTGGATCGGCTCGGTTTGTGCCGTTGTGCGTTCCGGTTACCACACGCGATGATTTAGGGTTCGGGGGTTCAAACTAGATGCCGCTTATGATCGATATCTTATAGTTCCACCTCGATTGCACGCTTGTTGTGGGCAAATACCTGTCCACGACCTCCGATTCCGCTTGGGGTTGCTCGGTTTCGATTGGTTGTGATGCTTTTGTGTTTCGAACATGTGTGATTAGCTGCCGCAAGTGTTGCGCTGCTCCCTGTACTTGGGCGAGTTGAGTTGTTTTACCTTGTGGAAGACGCTCTCTGAATGCTGAGACCACGTTCATTCTTGTACTCTATGATTCAGTTAAGCCTGTTACGTTCACTAATTTAATAGTATGTGTGTTTAGGGCTGCTCCTAGTATCCCTTTCTCCAAATAGGCTAATTCGACTTTGCCAGATATGCTCTTACTGCCTGCAGTCTGTTTAATCTGTCACAGTTTAGCACTGCATTCCCCCACTTAAAATCAGGTTATGGTCTTTGGTGTTGTGTAATTTCAGATTTTCAGTCACCGTAGCAATTCATACTTGGCATGTAAGTTACACATGACAAGAATATTTTGTGCAATTCTGTGTCACTGTTCATTTCTGAATTCTGTCAGGCATGGCTCATACATGCTGTATTTTCAAAAGGCATAAACAATTTATTTTGCCATTTATTTATGGATCATTCTTACTCCTTGCTCCTGTGCCAACTCTGCAGTGCAAGTATTACCTATCCCCTTTTTCCCTTAATCCATTTCCATCCTTTGCTCATATGCCACCAATTTTTTCCCTACAATAATGTTTTCTTTGTGATGCGTCTTTGCAAGCATTCTGTTACACATCTGTGAAGCTTAATTTGATTT
Source organism: Puccinellia tenuiflora (assembly GCA_012064385.1). Lineage (NCBI taxonomy): Eukaryota > Viridiplantae > Streptophyta > Magnoliopsida > Poales > Poaceae > Puccinellia > Puccinellia tenuiflora. Next base: position 707,214 of record QRDG01001214.1, on the reverse strand, counting down.
TGAAAGATGATTAACATCGGTGGAACCTGACCTAACACACTTACTCTCCTGTTTATCAGCTTCAACTCAAGTTATTTTGGTACATTATTATTCCAGAAGCTGTGACAATGGACATTGTGCTGCCAAACATCCAGAAAGTGAGTAGCAGTTCCTCTCAAAAGTTGTAGGTTGTGCTTCCTGTTTCAGATCCAGCTGTTCTTTTCATAGTAGTATTTAACAACTCTTGCACTATCATGTGTCTAGGCTACATCAAGTGATCATTGGAGTTTGGCCAGCAACCAGTACCCATCTGGTAAATTTCCGAAGGTCTCAATTGGCATCCCAATTCCAAAGGCAGGTTCTGTATCAAGAGGCAGAGATGCTGCTAGTGCCGCTGCATTCGAGAGGAACTTGTCTCAGGGAACTGATGGAAGATCTAGACCCCCTAAAGGTTCTAATGTTCCACTCCGGGTCTCACAAGAAGCTGCAAACCATGGTGGATCTGCTACAGAGGTACCTGAAGCTGTTCCTGTTAAGGTTTCTCTGTCACAACCTGATGATCACGCACGCGAGCAAACAGGAACCTTTTCCTTTGGAACAAGAAAAGAACAAGGCAGCCAGCTTGATCAACAAGAAAAGACACCCTTTGTGAGTTCACACGGAAAGTGCGCAGTGGACTCTGCAGATAAAACCAAGCCCAACAGCGAAGTGCTAAGGATGAAGTTGTGGGAGATCCTTGGTGGTACTTCACAAACCAAGCAGGCTGTTGCTTCACCAAACCCTGAAGACATTGAGACACCTGACCAACCTAAAAGGCAAACCGCGAATGGACCATCTTCAATGATCAGGAAGGTTTACACATCACCGTTTCCTGATAATATCAAGACACCTGATCTGCTGAACTGTCAAACAGCTAGCTATACGAAGAGTAAACCATCCTCTGATCACATTGAGTCAGATTCTGATACTCCACAAGTAGTTGAAATAAGGCCGGTTACTGGCACATTGGGACGCAAGAAAGCACCAGCAGCCTCCAAGCAGCAGGATAAGAGCCAGAGTGCAAAGAAACCATTATCTACTTCACGTTCTGCTCCCAAGCAGAAAACACTGGATAACGTGTTTGTTTTCAACGAGAAATGCACACCCAAAACAGTGGGGAAATCTGCAAATAATAACTCTGGCAGCTTGAGAAACCTCAGAAACTCAAATAGGAAGGCTAAAGTAGAGCTTAAGAAGATCCATTGTTCTGACAGGATTTCTGACAAGACCACACAGGATGATAGGGAAGGACAACTACCTTCTAGAAATGCACCATCGGAGAACAAGGGAGAGAAAACTGCCTCCTTTTCTTCTTTGTCCCGAACTGGAAAAACTGCTGAGAGCCGTTCTAGAAGCCCTACAAGGGAAAAACAGCTGAATGGAATGGCTAAAGTTGTGCCTCGGAGGATGCAGTTTTCAAAAAAGGTAGCCACAACACTGAATGAAGGTGAAGATAAGGTCTCTTCTCATAATATTTCATCAAAGAGCAAGGAAAATTATTCTTCATCGCTGCACCGGAAGGAGAATGCAAATTTGAACAAAGCTTCAGACAGAAGCCGTCAGGCACCATCTTGTGCTGCTAGTCCATCACCTGAGCCAAAAACGTACCCATGGGATCATGAGGTCAGTCCCCAGATATTTGGTAAACTTGGAGAGGAGTTTGCCAGTCCATTGGCAGACAGATTCAGAGACATTGGAGATGACTTTGCAAGTCCTACTTTTGCAACTAATGTAAATGGCTACCACCAGAGAATTGAAATGCTACATGATGACACATACAGCTCCAAATATCCAAGAAGTGTGAACAGGACAAGATCAAGTTCCTATGCTTCTGATCCAGTGTCTGAGCCATTGGTAGGCTTCAAATCTCTAAAACACTTCCCTGTCTTTTTAAATATATTTTGTTTATACTCTGTAGCAGATTAACACAGTAACTCTATCTGTTTGTCACATAATAATGAATTGCTTGATTTCCAGAACGAAAAGGATAAAACTGACGAGTTACCTAGCAGTGAATCTCCTAATTCTCCAGAAGAAAGAGAGAACATAAAGCAACCATATCTTTCACCCAATTTGCCAACTGAAGATGAAGGGGCTCAAATTTCTATTCCAAACTTTGGGAAAGGTCTGAATACCAACATTGTGGTTTTCCATACATTTTATACATGCACAGTAATAGTTTCCTAGAGTATGTTTTGTTCCTTTTCGATTGTGGTACATTTATAGAAGCAAAGGTTACTGTTAGTTTACAGAGTATTACTTCTCCTGTTCTGCACGAGGACAACAATATTTTGGGAAAAACATATGCACATATGAATTGCGCAATTTCTCTCTATATATATCTATTACCAGTTAAACAGTATTGGCAGAGCTCCCGTCCTTTTCCTACAAAATGTAGACCAGTTAAACAGTAGGATCAGAGCCCCCAATAGTATTGCATCAGCTGTATTTGAATAATTTTCATAGCAATCGTTCTATTGATCAATTATTACTATCAGTGTTGGAGCCTCCAATAGTCCTATTGTGGCTTGAGGCTTAGAGCTCTCCAAACATATTGTAATGCCTACAAGCTACACCCACTCTTTATTGTTGTATGAACTATGAAGTGCTTGCTCATGGGAAGTCATTCAGATGGAATAGAAGAAACATGTGGCATATTTGTCATGTGCATGCATGCTAGTTAAATGTGTTTCATTAGTATCTTTGCTAATGTTGACCACTATAGTTCTAGAAACAAATAAAGTGAGTTAAGCTCTTCCCACATGTTGTTTGAGATGTGTAAATTACAGTATGCCATACATCCTAAAGTCCTGTGTTGTATTACTTATTTATAGTTGGTTCTTTGTTTGCAGGATATAAACCTCATAAATGGCTTTCAGATGAAGACAGCCATGATAAAGCTCTTGAAAATCTGGATAGGAAATCATATATAAAGGAGGGTAAAAGATGCAAAAGGCGCTTACCTTCGCCTATTCCTTTCGCCACTTCTGGTAAAGTTTCTTACCTTAGGTTTATTTAACGGTTGCAGTTCATTACTAATATGTCCTTACTAATTTATTCAGGGACACAAGAAACTATAATGTCAGACAAAGAACCAGTGCAATGGTCAGATGACTACCTAACCAGGTCTGTCTATGGTTTTATTAGTAAATACATACCCGATATTGTTTGTTGGTCCAATTTAATTCTTGTTTGCAATCAGGACTTTTGATCAGTTATTGGTAGTGCTGGGAAGGTTCCAAACTAAGATCACGTCTGAAACACGCAATAAATGTTCTGAGATAGTGGCAGCTAGTGGAGAGATAATACGCCAGCACCTCCAGGGGGTTGAGGTGCAGATGCAGGATGATGTGTAAGATCTTTTGCCAGTGCTACCAAGAACTACGTCTACCCACATATGCACACTGAATTGTACATTGGCTTACTACAGAAGTATCACATATACTAGGGGTGCAGCTATATTTGATGCATCACATTTAACTGTGCTTTCAGGGATAAGCTGGTAAATGCAGGAAAATCTAAAAGAAAGCGACTAGAATCAACATTTGAAGGTACGAGTGATATTATGTTAATGTAGACATTAATCTGGGGGTGTGTTGTTGTGATCGTGAGATTATGAGAATGGGACCCATTAGTCATAATCCATTCAAAAAGCAGTTAATCTATAAATATGTGATGTGCTGGTGTTTTGATTCATGGTGCCACTCATACTTGCCTATTTGGATTATTCAGCTCGAGCAAGTTGCAGGATCTTATACTTCAACAAAGAATTGTAATACAATTGAAAATAACATAATAAGCTGAATGTCAGATGCATATAAAAGACCCATAAAATAGGTTGAACTATGTCAGATCCTAATATTATTGTTCCTGAATCTCTCTCATCATCTGAACACTGAAGTATAAAATTTAAAATTCAGTTCCATGGAATATTAATTCAAGAAAATCTAATGTACCATTTTTTGAGTATGCCCGCAGTTACCCAATATGGCTTGATTCTTTCTTATTTATTGTCTGCCCTTCGATTCTTTACTATATATATGGAGGTTTGGAGTTGTTTGGTTTGTATGCTAACCATGTCACACTTTGCCAGACCACAAGTTAGGGAAGTTTAACCAAGTTAGTCATCTGTTTGGTTATAGCCATACTTGTAGCGAGATTCCTTTGTGAATTCTTATACTTTACCCTGTTTTCCTGCCTTCTGCTGTTTCTCTTGAATAAAGTTAACTACTCAAATGATATAATTTTACCTGGCCCTCTGTTATTTGGTTTTAGAGCAACAAGAACAGTTAAGGGTTCTTCATGAGAAGTTCAAGGAGGAGGTAAATCAGCAGGTGCTTGGTTGCAAGAACTCGCTTGAGGATTTTGAAGCCTATCACACAGAACTTAAGGGAGTGGCTGACAGGCAGAGTAAGTTTAACTTCAAACCTTGCTCTTGCGCAATGGAAAGAAACATTTACTTGTTGGACTGCTTATTACAAATGGATACTGCACCAACTTCCAAACTTGTGGAATCATGTTTAACCTTTGTCAAAACGGAGCCTCATGAAGTATCACCACCGGATCGCCTTTGCTTATAGATTGGGAGCTTTATGTCATATAACTGATCCAGACAGTTCAATTATATGATTCCAAATTTGTTTTCTGCATGAAGTTTATGGCTGAATAATATGGTTAAATCACACGTGTTTTAGTTTAAAAGAATGACTGCCCAATCTGCATTGTCACATGATTATAAGAAACATCCGCCAGTGAAGTAATTATTGGTTTAGCCCATTGTTACCATTGTTAAGAAGCAAATGGAATGATTCATCATACAGCCACTTCAAGAAATCTATTTAAATGCTCTGTTTTTCTAACAATTGGCCACCTGAATTACCACTTAACATGGTGTTCTTTCATGATTGCATCGACAGAAGCGTCACACAAAAAGCTCCTCCAACATGCTGAGAAAACAGTCGGTTCTCAGCTCAACGATGCTGAAATCAAAATCACGGAGGTTCAGAAGGTAAGGCAAACACTGTCCCCAAACCGAGGGATGCCGTATCGGATGCCCAACTTTTCATGAAAGATGTTTTGCAGAGAGCCCGGAAGAAGATGAACGGCATAAAATACGTTCTCAAGGAGCTCATCACAGAAACTGCAGATTGATCAGGTTCATCAGAATCAGACCTACAACTCCTTTTTACAAATGGTATAGGAGGATGGTGCCAGAATGCATATAGGGTTTCTTTTCTCACAGTTACAGGTTGAACTCTGTCAAGATAGTCATCCGTAGCACTCGTTCTACCTTGGTAGAGAGTTCTCTACCATTTGCGTCAGTGGGACTTACCACCATGTTGTCTTAACAACGAAGCATTCTTCATTTATTTGTGTCCTGATGTTGTTGGTTCTTTCCAAACCTGCTCAGTTGGCAGTACACTGTGTTCTCGAGTAATGTTATGATCCGGCAGTACACTTGCTCAGTTGGCAGTATACTATGTTGGATTTGCTGTCATGTGAACTTAATACTCCCTCCGATCCATAAAAAGTGTCGCCCACTTAGTACAAAGTTTGTAGTAACTTTGTACAAAATGAGCGACACTATTTATGGATCGGAGGAAGTTGGTGAAACATGAAATTGGTAATTTTAGTGAGATCTTTGATTCTTCTTGCCATGACCTTTTTTCAGTGTTTGTGCGTGAGTACAATATCATCTGGATCAGAAGTTACACTAGGTTGGATTTGCTGTCATGTCAACGTAATTGATGAAAAGTAAAATTGGTTCTTTTGGTGAGATCTTTGATTCTTCTTGCCATGGCCCTTTTTTAGTGTTTGTGCACGAGTACAATATCATCTGGATCAGAAGTTACAGGGCTGTGTTAGTTCGTTCCCCATCATTACAGATTTATGCATGAACAAAATGGTTCTGCCATAGTACATGGAAATGGGAACTAACCATGTCCTTTGCAGAGAAGAGAACTGCAATGAGACAATACAGATCTACAAATTATTGTTGTATGTATATTGCATGTCACTAATCTACTGAAAAAATGATCAGTTAGAGAGATGCTTATTGTAGCCATCTTGGACCTCAATGACCAAGGACAATTCCTTATGACGGAAGATAAAAAAAAATGATATTGACAATGCTATACACTGCCTGTACTTTTACATTAGACCTTACGAACTTCCTTTGATGAATTGATCAATGGAAGTCAGGTTGACCTGTCGAAGTCAAACACCTGTGCCACATCCTGCTGTTTGGATCGACAAGCCTTGGTGATTTGATGACTTCCGGTATTGGCAAGTACACGTTATGTGTGTTGCATATTCCGGTTGTGATGCCGCTGAACCCTGCAAAGGCACCGTGAACCTGCAAGGTTGCATCAGGGACTAATGTTCAGAAAACAGAAACCACAAAATCCCGTGATACATACAAGCAGTTAAGAGAAACAGTGTCTTACAGCATTCTGGCCGAGCACCGTGCATAGGATGGCATCAGAAGCATTGGCACGCACGGCACGGAGCATGTACGTAGGATCGATGTATTTCACATCAGAGTGGACACTTATTTCTCTGAAATGAGACTTGATCTGTGGCATCGTTTAAGTTAAATTTGTTTCATTCACAACAAATACATCACGGTGAAGAACATTGATGACATGGACAAACCTTCTGTTGAAGGTACACACCGACATCACTAAGAACCATGTTACCTGAAGCATAAGTTGCGTTTGACTTTTGCAAATATTCCTGGAAACATATTGTAATATATATTACGTAATTCTTGTAACAGACTATAGAATAGAAAATTATTTTTCTCAATTTGTGTATGCACACACAACAAAGCCTGTGCCTACATTCAAAGGATCCTTGTAAATCCCTCATGTTGGCAGTGAAGTCCCCGATGAAAATTTATCTTGTACGTGAATGTAATCCTACCTGTCCAGCTCCTTCGGCAATACAAATCAGAGCAAATCCCTTGGTCTCTATCAATTGCTCAAGGTGTCGAAGAACTCCGTTTGGTCCATCAAGAGTGAATGGTGCCTTCATTTGGATTACTACGAATCAAATCAACTAGAGGGGTATATTAAAGCAGGAATGGCATACACACCAAAAGTTGAATAGTAGACACCTCAGGTATCAGGCAGATATCAACTTGCCCACTTGACAGGGAAGCATGCATTGTGATAAAGCCGCTGCTTCTTCCCATCAGCTTGACCAATCCGATGCCATGAAATGCAGAATGTGCCTAAACATAGAGTGACATAGAGTGTTAACCACAATCAAAATTTCGAGTGGCGACTATATTACATTGTTTGCCCGGACATATGTATGGATGAGAATCTGAGAGGTTACTCAAATGAGCAGAATTGATAGCTCTTTGTGCTTCTTCCACTGCAGTATCAAATCCAAATGTCTTGTCCATCAGTAGTATGTCATTATCAATTGTTTTTGGGACGCCCACAATCGACACCTTCAGTTTTCTCTTCCGGCACTATTTTTTGCCAAAAGAAACAGACACATCTAAGTATGCAACCATCCACCCATGCTATCTTAATCCCTAATCCCACGGCCCAGGCTACACGTAATGCTTGACAGAGGCCAAAAAAATGTTTTTATTACAATCTAAGAACTCAAGATACGGAATGTCTTGTTCTGGTGCAAGGAAGATATCCTTTTTAACATACCTCGCCATGTATAGCATTAGCTCCAGCATGAGTTCCATTTCCACCTAGTACAAAGAGCATGTCAAGCCTCCTGGCCTGAACGTGTTTTGCAGAAATCAGGTTGATAACACCTTGTATTAAACATATTTTGCAGAGTACTGGAGTTGCGCACACATGCCTGGATACTGTCGACAATGTCTGAAATACTTGCCCCACCACGAGAAACTCCTAAGAAGCTGCCACCAGCAAGATTGATATTTTGGACGACATGTCTATTAAGCTGGATGAAATAAATGAGCCACAAACTCACAATCAGGATTATTATTTTTTCCAGACACTTCATGAGGTACAAAGAATTCTTACGGACACTTCCGATAAATGATCTTCAAAAAATCCACGGAAACCATGTTGTATCCCAACAATGTTTTTCACTCCATATTTTTCAAGTGTAAGCACAATCTACAAGAGTCAAAAGTGCAAGCATGACACAGTTCAACTGGCAGTAGTGTTTTCTTCAAGAGAATTTTTAGAAGAAAATAATCATAAGCTATCGTAATCATCTTTTATTTATCAGTGCAGACAGTCAGAGATCAACTCGTCAAGGTCAATTCTACCTGCCGGATAACATCATTGAGACCAGGGCAAAGTCCACCACAGGTTACAATTCCAGCCTTTACACACTGAGGCTCAAAATATATTTGTTTACGGGGGCCAGCCCGGTGCACCCTGGAAAATACATGAGTTCGTGTTAGAGAGAGAGAGAGAGAGAGAGAGAGAGAGAGAGAGAGAGAGAGAGAGAGAGAGAGAGAGAGAGAGAGAGAGAGAGAGAGAGAATGATTTGTCACAAGTCAACACTTTATGTGTGCAGCGTTGTCACCATTGTTCAACCCAGCTGCAATCAGGGTCAATGCAGTCAGCTCCAGCAGACTTAGGTGAGGCAAACTTAATGACCTGAAGAACCAGAAAAANTAAAGGGGGTCCGATCTTTCGATGAGATGGATTTCTCTCGATTTGGGTGGAGGTCGACGTTGACGATCCGACTACAAACGTGCGTGACGTTGCGCCTTAGCAATCGCTACACCAACTTCCGAGGCTATTGATCTCGCCGGGGCTAGATCAACCTGATCCGAAGATCAATTCCTGCAAGCAATCGAAGAACTAGCAAGAATTATAGATGCAATCAAGATATTGCGGATTAAAGATGAAAGCTTTATAGATGGGATTCTGCAAGTGCGTAGTACAAAAGGTCTGAACCGACACTGTTGTCTATGGCGAAGAATAGCAATGGCTAAGTCTTAAACTAAACAAAATCCGAGTCCTAATGGCGGCTAAGGAGAGGTATATGGAAGAGGAGAAGGGATTTTCGTCCAACCCATGGGGGGTGGCCGAAAATAACCCTAGATGGGCCCTCCTTCACATATACGGACTCCTAAAAACCCTACAATATTTATTCCGAAATTACATGGGCCTGGCCCATAAAATAAGGTGTCGCAGCACCAACTATGACTATGGACGCAAATATGATGTATGATCTTGAATAATTCGTCCATGTCCTCCTTGCATCATCATGGTGGCTTCAAAGTTCAGAAGTAGCCTCATCTTTATTCCTCACATGCTTGCAGCCACCTCCATGCATAGCCATGCTCCAATGCTTGTCATCATGCTAGATCCAATATTCCTGAGTAACAAATACATATCTGATTTAGGCAGCATCATATTCTCATGTATGTGAGGAATAGTTCCTAGAAACGAAAGTACCTGATAATTAAGTTGTTTGGCACGAGCTCGAGTCATAGGTCCTTGTATGTGTGTGGCTGTAGGTGCAGTGGTTGTATCAACATGTGGGATGTCCTCATCATCCTCCCCTTCTTGAATTGAAGTCGTCCTCGACGCAATGTCATCATCCTCTCCTAAGTATGGCTTCAAATCTGCAATGTTAAATGACGGACTTACCGTACCAAATTCTGCAGGAAGCTCAAGTTTATATGCATTATCATTAATTCGTTCTAATACCTTAAAAGGACCAGCAGCCCGTGGCATCAATTTTGACTTGCGCAAATCAGGAAAACGATCTTTGCGCAAATGTAACCAAACAAGACTCCAACATAAAAAAACAACATGTTTTTTTTCCCTTATCACCGGCAACTTTAAATTTAGCATTCATGTGTTCTATATTGGCTTCGTAGTAGCATGCAACTTCACAATTAATTCAGCACGTTGTGAAGCATCTAAATTATCTTGAACCGAAGATGGTAAAGGCAATAAATCAATGGGCGCACGAGGAACAAAGCCATAAACAATCTCAAAAGGGCACATCTTTGTGGTAGAATGCAGCGAACGATTATAAGCAAATTCAATATGAGGTAAACATTCTTCCCATAATTTTAAGTTCTTCTTTAAAACAGCCCGCAACATAGTCGACAATGTTCTATGCACAACTTCAGTTTGTCCATCAGTTTGGGGGTGACATGTAGTACTAAACAGCAACTTAGTCCCCAACTTTGCCCACAAGCATCTCCAAAAATGGCTAAGAAACTTTGTGTCACGATCTGAAACTATAGTATTGGGCACACCATGCAAACGAACAATTTCACGAAAGAACAAATCAGCAACATGCATAGCATCATCAGTTTTGTGACATGGAATAAAATGTGCCATTTTCGAAAATCTATCCACAACAACAAAAATACTATCCCTCCCCTTCTGTGTGCGAGGCAAACCCCAAAACAAAGTCCATAGAAATATCCTCCCAAGGCACACTAGGAACAGGAAGAGGCATATATAAACCATGTGGATTAAGACGTGACTTAGCTTTTTGACAAGTAGTGCAACGGCCAACAAATCTCTCAACGTCCCTACGCATGCGTGGCCAAAAGAAGTGTGCAGCAAGCACGTCCTCCGTCTTCTTTACTCCAAAGTGACCCATCAAACCTCCGCCATGCGCCTCCTGCAACAACAAAAGACGAACGGAGCTATCCGGAATACATAGTTTGTTAGCACGGAACACAAATCCATCATTGAGGACGAATTTGTTCCAACTTTTTGCCGTCTTTACAATTTTGCCAACACATCTTTAAATGCAGCATCATGCACATATTGTTGCTTATTGTTTCCAAGCCAAAAATTTTGAAATCAAGCTGAGAGAGCATGGTATAACGGCGTGACAAAGCATCAGCAAATAACATTATCTTTACCCTTTTTGTGTTTGATAACATAAGGAAAAGATTCAATAAATTCAACCCACTTTGCATGACGCTTATTCAACTTAGCTTGACTACGTATGTGCTTCAAGATTCATGATCAGAATGTATAACAAATTCTTTGGGCCATAAATAATGTTGCCAAGTTTCTAATGTCCGAACCAGCGCATATAATTCTTATCATAAGTAGAATAATTCAGACTTGGCCCACTTAGTTTTCACTAAAATATGCAACAGGTTTACCCTCTTGTAATAACACACCTCCCAAACCAATACCACTAGCATCACATTCAAGTTCAAAAGTCTTATTGAAATTAGGAAGTTGCAATAAAGGAGCATTAGTTAACCTGTCTTTTAGTAACATGAAAGCCTCTTGCTATGTATCTCCCCAAACAATGGAACATCTTTCTTTGTAAGCTCATTCAGTGGCGCTGCAATGGATCCAAAATCTTTCACAAAGTGCCTATAAAATCCTGCGAGTCCAAGAAAACTTCGCACTTGTGTGGACCGTTTTAGGTTGTGGCCAACTCGAAATAGCCTCAATCTTGGCTGGATCAACTTCAATACCCTGTGCTGTAACAACAAAGCCAAGAAAAACAACTCGATCCGTGCAAAAGGTGCACTTCTCAATATTGCCAAACAAACGTGCATTGCGCAAAGCAGTAAAAACAGCACGCAAATGATCCAAATGTTCCTCTAAAGATGTGCTATATATGAGAATATCATCAAAGTAAACAACCACAAAACGGCCAATAAAACTACGCAAAACTTCATTCATTAATCGCATGAATGTGCTGGGAGCATTAGTTAGACCAAAAGGCATCACTAACCACTCATATAAACCGAACTTAGTTTTAAACGCTGTTTTCCATTCATCCCCTAATTTCATACGAATTTGGTGATAACCACTACGCAAATCAACTTTAGAGAACATGGTAGAGCCACTCAATTCATCAAGCATATCATCTAAACGTGGTATAGGATGACGATATCGAATAGTAATATTATTGATAGCTCTACAATCAGTACACATGCGCGATGAACCATCTTTCTTAGGAACCAAAATAATAGGTACAGCACATGGGCTAAGAGACTCACGAATATGACCTTTGTCGAGTAGTGCTTGGATTTGTCGCTGAATCTCTTTGGTCTCCTCTGGATTGGTACGATATGGCGCACGATTGGGTAGTGATGCTCCAGGAATTAAGTCAATTTGATGCTCGATTCCGCGAATAGGTGGCAATCCTGGAGGTACATCTTGTGGAAAAACGTCCACGAACTCCTGCAAAAGGTTAGCAACCGCAGGTGGCAAGGAAGGAGGCATGTCCTCAAAAGAAAATAGCACCTCTTTGCAAATGATAGCATAACATGCAGTAGTACTCACATCAATTTCAGAAATATCAGATTTGCTAGCAAGCAAGCAAGTACTTTTTAAACGAATTTCATTAGCATGTTCGGTGCAGATTTGGGAGTACTTTTAGATGGCATCAATTCGTTAGCAACAATCTGATTTTCACTCAGCTTTGACTCCTCATTATGTGCTCTACTAGCTCTAGCAAGATCATCTTTTAAATATTTTCAGGAGACATAGGAAGTAACACAATTGGCTTATCATTATGAACAAGAGAATATTGATTTGTGCTACCATGATGACAAATTCGTATCATATTGCCATGGTCTACCAAGTAAAAGCGCACATGCTTGCATAGGAACCACATCACATTCAACATAATCAGAATAGGCAGCAATAGTAAAATGCACACGAACGGTACGTGTTACCTTAACTTTGCCGCTGTTGTTAAAACCATTGAATGTAATATGGTCGAGGATGAGGTCGTGTCGTGAGAGAAAGCTTCTCAACCATCTCCATACTCGCCAAATTGTTGCAGCTCCCTCCATCAATAATAATGCGAACACAACGATCTTTGACAACGCCCTTTGTATGGAACAGATTATTGCGCTGACTAGGTTCAGCTTTTGTCACTTGTGCACTCAAAACTCGGTGCGCAATTAAGCTTGGGTACTGCTCCGCGTGTTCCGCAGCCATGTATTGTGAATCTTGCGCCGTGTTTGCTTCCGCGAATTGCTCATCATGTGCGATGAGAGCCAATGTATCTTCATCATAATCACTGGCGGAATCATATCCACCATCGTCAAGGGCATCATCACACGAGTGTTGGTGCAATCACGTGCGAAGTGACCAAGCCCACTGCATTTGCGGCACTTAATGTCGCTGGTTTTGCCTGTAGAAGCCATTGATGACGAAGAACTTGGGGCTTGTCCCGCGGGTGTACGCTTGGCTGCAGATGGTGGGAATGTAGACGATGTAGCCCGTGTGGGGGGTGAGCGTGGCAGCAGTCGGAGCAGCAGTCCGTGGCGATGTAGACGGCGTCCGTGGTGTCCATGAAGTAGAACGCCCTGCAGGAAAATTAGTTCGTGTCGCCGCTCTCCGATCCTGCACTTCACATTCAGCTTTGCAAGCAAGATGAAACAAACGAGTGATAGTTGTATATTCCTTATATTCCAGAATTGTTTGAATCTCTTTATTAACCCACCAAAGAATCTAGCAAGTAAAGCTTCAGTATCCTCTTCTATACCACAACGAATCATGCCAGTTTGTAATTCCTGATAATATTCTTCTACAGAATTTTTACCTTGTTTCTAGTCTAGTTAATTTTTTTAGCAAATCGCGTTGATAGTATGGAGGAACAAAACGAGTCCGCATAGCACGTTTCAAATCAGTCCAAGTAGTAGGTGGGTTAGCATGATGCAAACGACAATATTCAGACCACCATACGGAGGCAAAACTAGTGAACTCACAAGTCGCAGCACTAACACGTCTCTCCTCAGGATAATTTAAGCATGCAAAACGTTGTTCTAATTCTAACTCCCAAGAAAGGTACGCATCGGGATTTATAACGGACCATCAAAAGGCGGAACATTCACTTCAGTTTTGCAACATGGTCATCGTCACGTACCAGCGGACGCGCATTGCGTAGAAGGACGCGTGGACGTCCAGGTGGCGGTTGGTGGACCTCACCCTCATCCTCGTTTTCGCCGTCAGAGTCGTCCTCCCCTTCATATTCCTCATATCGCGCATCAGTAGCCGTGGTACCCGCAGCGCCCACAGCAGATGTGTGCGCATGGGGGAGAGGTACTCGCTGGGCGCGGCCGACATACGCAGGGGGTGGAATACGGCGTAGCAACTCCCGAATTTTGCGTCGAGCTTGTCGGTGAAGGACGTTTCGAGGCCCTCGATCTTCTCCATGGTTTCAGCAAAACGTTTATCCACGTCTTGCATATGGTCGCTGACGAGGTGCGTGAAGTGGCCGTGGAGCTCCGCGTTGGTCATCTTATCTGGGTCGACATCCGTGCCAGAACCTGCCATGGTTAGTACGCAAAAAGCACAGAAATATGTGTGTATAGGTGACTGGAAAGTGGTGGAATCAACGTGCAATCAATCAAGCAAACCAATATTCTTACCCGTTCTTACCCTGCAGCAGGTGGTGACTAGCAACCGAGGAGACCAAATGTCAAGAAGATTAAGAATAGCGATTACCAGGTGGTGTCAACGCACGGTGTAGGAATATGTGGAGCTGTAGGTGGCTGTAATATCTGTAGCAACAATTCAAAACAGCAATGCAATGAGTTGAATAAATGCTCAACGACGGTACTGTGCTGGTCCTAGGCTAGAACGGACTAGAGACGCGAGCCTATAGCACCAACGAGTCAAGCCGTAACACCGAAACAACAGATAGCAGCGCGCCTGAAAAACAGCCAGATATATGGAAAAACTCACTATGATGGAAGGTGTCTCAAAACGATCAGCACAAAGGAAAACCCGGGTAGGCTCGTTTTTTTTTTTTTTTTTTTTTTTTCCCTCCTCTCCTTCTTACTTGCGGCTGAAACCTTCCTTAACTCGGATCACGAAACAGCACGCCCTTTCCTTGTGGGAGCAAAAACTATAGGAAAAACAATAAAACCTACTTCTACTCGGATGGAAGGTGATGGTATGATCGGATGGATTGGTTTTTGTGGTTCGGGTTTTTGTGGCGATGCGGAACAGATGGTGGGGCGGCTAGGGTTTTGGTGGTGGCGGTGCGGCGGCGGCGGCGAGACGATTATGAACAGAACTCGAAACTCTAAAGATCTAGACGCTACGACCAGCACTCGACACGACGATGCAGACACGAATTCAACAATGCAAAAACTAAAAAGAACAGATGCAAAGGCTCAAATTGTTTCTAGGAAAAGATCGAACGCTAATATTTTGGCTTTTTCGTGGACTGTAGGAAAAACAGATGCACCTACACTAGTAAAACTGAAAGATCTCACCGATAAACCTGAAATCTGATACCACTTGATAAGGTAAAGGGGGTCCGATCTTTCGATGAGATGGATTTCTCTCGATTTGGGTGGAGGTCGACGTTGACGATCCGACTACAAACGTGCGTGACGTTGCGCCTTAGCAATCGCTACACCAACTTCCGAGGCTATTGATCTCGCCGGGGCTAGATCAACCTGATCCGAAGATCAATTCCTGCAAGCAATCGAAGAACTAGCAAGAATTATAGATGCAATCAAGATATTGCGGATTAAAGATGAAAGCTTTATAGATGGGATTCTGCAAGTGCGTAGTACAAAAGGTCTGAACCGACACTGTTGTCTATGGCGAAGAATAGCAATGGCTAAGTCTTATACTAAACAAAATCCGAGTCCTAATGGCGGCTAAGGAGAGGTATATATGGAAGAGGAGAAGGGATTTTCGTCCAACCCATGGGGGGTGGCCGAAAATAACCCTAGATGGGCCCTCCTTCACATATACGGACTCCTAAAAAACCCTACAATATTTATTCCGAAATTACATGGGCCTGGCCCATAAAATAAGGTGTCGCAGCACCAACTATGACTATGGACGCAAATATGATGTATGATCTTGAATAATTCGTCCATGTCCTCCTTGCATCATCATGGTGGCTTCAAAGTTCAGAAGTAGCCTCATCTTTATTCCTCACATGCTTGCAGCCACCTCCATGCATAGCCATGCTCCAATGCTTGTCCTTCTCATCCATGCTAGATCCAATATTCCTGAGTAACAAATACATATCTGATTTAGGCAGCATCATATTCTCATGTATGTGAGGAATAGTTCCTAGAAACGAAAGTACCTGATAATTAAGTTGTTTGGCACGAGCTCGAGTCATAGGTCCTTGTATGTGTGTGGCTGTAGGTGCAGTGGTTGTATCAACATGTGGGATGTCCTCATCACATACACGGGTAGATTGGAGAGCCACCATCTTGTGTTTCTTCCCAACGCTGGTTGGAGCCTCTTTCTTGAGATGTATCTTCTTAGCACGACCCGACAAAACAGGAGCAATGCCCGGACAATACAATTGACGAACACGTCCATCCTTCCCCTTGTGCATACGTTACTGCGCCAACTCTCTGTACGTCAGGACTAACAAAATTGTCGTCTATATCCCGCGCTTCCACATGCACCGAACCACGATCATCTCGAACAACGTCGGTCTGAACGCCCATGTCGACATAAACAACTGGAAGTGTAGCACACGGTGCATAAACCTTCTTTTCACCACTAAGAGGCATCACTTCAACCGGCTGGTCACTAACAAGAATAATAGGCTTGTCATCTACCTGCACAGCTGAATCAACATGTGGTTTGATGCTCCTCGCATCATGCTCCCCTTCTTGAAGCGTGACCGTCCTCGGTCGCGGCGTGGTCTTATGCACTTTTTCCTTGCGCACAATCAGCACCACATTAGACTAAATCTTCTCATCTGTCATAGGCTTCAACGTTCTCTGCTTGATGATACTTGAAGGTATATGTATTTAATCTCCCAGCATGCATAGCATCGCGATCATACTGCCATGGACGCCCAAGTAGCAATCCGCACACCTCCAATGGCAATACATCACACTCCACCTCATTAACGTACTCACGAACTGTAAATGGCACACGCACTCGATATGTAACGTTCAGCATACCACAACTATTCATCCACTTGAGATGCTTAGGTTCAAGAATACGCCAAGTGGACAACCCTAATGATACCACCATTGCCTTGCTTATGCCATTGGTACAACTACCACCATCAATCATCAGCTTGCACGCCTTGCCCTTGATCATACATTATGTTTGAAATAAATTCCAACGCTGTTTTTTATCAATGGTCATGCAAGTATCATCATGTACACGTTTGATTTGCATATTCAACCCGCTCAACGGTACATGTTCTTCAACCTTGTCAACAACAGCAATTTTCTCCTCGGCGGAAGCTATAGTTGGTGCTATCTTGTTGACCTTCTCCCCCTTGGATAACCACTGTGTTTTCGTCCGAACGTCAGTCTTTCGTTGCACAACCCTAGATGGTTGCTTTACCTTGGTCTCTGTAGTAGGTACCACATCACTAGAAGGCATAAAACACGCACGCAGAAATTTCTTGAAGTCCTCCCAAGTTGCATAAGTAATGCTGATGTAGACCTACACCCGGACATCAACACTCAAGACACGCCCATTGTCCCAATGACTAGGGCATGTGCAAAGGCCCCAAACTAAGGTGAACTCGCTCCTCTCGATGTGTGACATTGATAGCCCATTGGATGGAATGCTATGTCATACGAATGTGATATGTCTACTCAGGTACGAACCCCACATCGACACACAAGAAGACACGGAAGTGGACCAAGAGGTGGGTCGGCTGAAGAAGACTCAAGGAAGAAAGGAGAAGCAGGCTACAGGAAGCGGTACTACCGATCTCCAGGCGGTACTACCGGTTGGACGGAACTACCGGGCCCCTACCGGACAGCCGCCGGAAATGTCCTATGTTGGAGGTTCGGTAGTAGCCCGGTACTACTACCCAGCCGGCACTACCGGCCTAGTACCGGTACTATCGGGTGATACGTGTCAAATGTATTTGTTAAATGCTTGTTTCATACCATTATTATTTGTTTCTACCATCTTATTATATCATTTTAAGGTATTTTATTGGACTAGCCTATTAACAAGATACCCAGTGTCAATTCCTATTTTTCTGTTCTTTTTCATTTCAGAAAATCTCTTAAGGAAAACTTCTCGGAATTGGACGATAATTTACGGGGATTTATATACAACATAACAAAGACGGAGACCGAAGGGCGGCCTGTGGCCGCGGCCCAGGGTCCACCCATGGGTGCAACCCGCCCCTATCCCTGGACCCTTCCCTCGGCTCCCTCCGACGCCTATAAAATCACTCGTGACCTAAAAGCGATGCCCCCCAAAGGATTTTTTTCAGAAACGCAACATAGCTCCGCCACCATCCAGAACCCTAATTCGGGGTTTAGAAGTTCCTATTCCGGCACCTTGCCGGGACGGGGATCGACCTCCAGAGCCATCTTCATCGACACTGCTGCTTCTCGTGATGAGGAGGGAGTAGTTCCTCATCGGTGCTGAGGCTTGTACAAGTAGCTATGTGGTTATCTCTCTCTCTCTCATGATGTGATCCTGATTGTGATCATGAGCTTTGTTAGTATAGTTGAATACATGATGTTTACCTTTATGTAATGGATCTGTTGTTGCTCAAGTGATGTAATCTAGTACAATTTCCGGAGTCACCTTTGTGATCGCGGTGCCATGGTGACAGTGCGGGTTCGGTGTGTGACTCTATAGAAAATAGATTGGAGGGATCTTGATCATGAGTTTGTTCTTTATTGTTGTTGGATGAAATAGATCATGAGGTTTCTTCATGCTTGTGTTTAGTATAATCTCCATGGTGCGATAGTGATAGCGCACATGCCGTGAATGTATTATAAAGAGACTATTTGATGAGGACATCCCTAGTTCCTTACCATCTTTTCCTAAAGATGATGTTGCTGCTCAAGCTCCAACTAATGAAGTTCGGATTGGCCCTATGACTAGGGCACGTGCAAAGCTACTTGGCCTTCGTTCTTAAGTGATATTCATGATTATGAGAATTTTATACTACCTAAGTCTTTGTATTTGTCTATGATCAGGTATGAGGATGGCGCAAGCATTGCACATGGAGAAGAAGAGTTGCAGCAAGAAGAAGAAGAAGAAGAAGAGATGATTTCCACCATATGCGCAAGGGAGGAGAGGGAGCCCAGCGCATCACTTCGAGAAGGAAATCAATAAAGTGTGACAAGTTGATGTGGCGCACCAGGACATCCAAGGGATGATCACATAAGTCTAAGGTGCACCACATATGGCCTGCGTGCCAATTAGGCCGAACCCAACTTGGGTCGGTTTGTATCAAGTCGAGTCAAACCAGAATCGTACTTTGAGTCCAGGTACAAGGGTAGGATGCCCAATGATGAGGACATTCCTAGTTCCTTACCATCTTTTCCTAAAGATGATGTTGCTGCTCAAGCTCCAACTAATGAAGTTCGGATTGGTCCTATGACTAGAGCACGTGCAAAGCTACTTGGCCAACAGGTGAATTCGTTCTTAAGTGATATTCATGATTATGAGAATTTTATACTACCTATGTCTTTATATTTGTCTATGATCAGATATGAGGATGGCGCAAGCATTGCACATGGAGAAGGAGAGTTGTAGCAGGAAGAAGAAGAGATGATTTCCAACATATGCGCGAGGGAGGAGAGGGAGGCAGGCGCATCACCAAGAGAGGGAGATCATGCGTGACAAGCTAAGGTGGCGCACCAGGACATCCAAGGGATGATCACATACGTCTAAGGTGCACCACATGAGGCCTGCGTGCCAATTAGGCCGAACCCAACTTGGGTCGGTTTGTATCAAGTCGAGTCGAATTAGAGTCGTACTTTGAGTCCACGTACAAGGGTAGGACGCCCAAACTCCTATAAGTACAGGAGGGGCACTGTAGTTAGAGGTAGACCACGTTTAAAATAAACCCTAGATTGTATTGCGCAAGCTTTCATCTATATTCGAGTTCCTCTTAGTTGCGATCAGGAATTCAACCTCTCCACTTTGTTTCGATCTGGAGATTTAGCTACCAAAGTTTGAGTATAATCTGTTGTTCCATTGGGAATTAGTAGATTGCAAACCGCTCGTGGTCGGCGGCTATGTTGCACAAGTGTGTGGTGTTGCGAATATCCATTGGGTTGACGAGCTGTTGCATTGGCAATGGGGGAACAGCCGGAGAGTTCGAGAGCATCTCGCAAGTTATCTTCATCAACCATCCAATCCACCATCGGCTCACTGAGAAGATCGGGCAACACCTTATCATCTTGGTATCAGATTTCCAGCGTTTACTCGGTGAGCAATCCATCCCTATAGTTAGATTTATTTTCGTCCTATACAGAAAAAGCCAAAAATATTAGGGTTATATTTCGCCATAGCCGTAGATTACATCGTTTTCAAGTTCTAGTTGCTGGTCGTTTCCTTTTGCGTACATTTTTCTCTTATCGAGTCATAGTTGTATAGGTTTTTCTGTATCTTTATCATCTTGCTTTGAACGAGTCGGTTTTGGTCGGAATCTGAGTTTTTCACCAAGTTAGAGTTGAAGTCGGAATCCTGCCGCGCGTCCTGCCGCGACACGGTTTCGGCCGATTTTCTCTACCGCGACGCCGAGTTGGACTAGGAATCCTGCCGCGAGACGGTTTTCACGCGTTTTTCCTGCCGCGGTACGAATTCGAGTCTGTTTAGGTTTTCCATATATGATGTAGGCCCTCATGTGGACAACACCATGACCGACACGCCTACGGGCCCTATCACAAGATCAAGAGCCAGGGCTATGCAAGTTAAGGTGAACTCACTCCTATACCCTCATCAATTCAATCTCTCAATGGATGGCTTGCTACCTCAAGCGGATACGCTATGTGTTCTTAGGTACGAGCCGAAAGACATGGACCAGGAAGCCAACGAGAGAGGAGGACCTGGGGAAGATGACGGACAAGCCGCTGACCAAGAGGAAGCACAAGTGAAGAAGGCACAAAGAGGAAAACAACCAAGAGAAGAGGACCCAGGAAAACCCGGTACTACCGGCCTCGGAGCGGTACTACCGGCCAACTTCCGGCCGACTGCCGTGATTGCTCTCTGTTAGAGGTCCGACAGTGGCCCGGAAGTGAGCCGGTACTACCGGCCCAGGGGCGGTACTACCGGCCGGCGTGGGCAGGGCAGATTTGCCTTTGACCCTTGTAACCTTATCCTCCCACCTACCCCTTCGTGGCTAGACTATATATATCCCCTACTCCCGCCCAGATCTAGGTTAGACTAAGAATTAGAACAAACTAAGAGCTCTTGCTCCTACCTTCCCTTTGTGGATTGACATGGCCACTCTAGATCTCATCTAGGTGATGTACAGGGCCCCTCTTTGTGCTAGGTCTCTCCCAAGTGTGATTCTACCTACGGGTCTCTCACTCTTGTGATTCTACCGCGCGCTCACCAATCTCACCCGGAGATTCTACCTCACGGTCTCTCTTCGGGATTCTATTGGTCCGGTTGCCCCCTACCAGTGAGGGAAAAGGGGCTTATCAAGGTAGGTTGTATCGTGGTTGCGATCCAAGACTCCCTCCCGTGTTCTTCGTTCTCTTGGTGTTCTTCGTGTTCTTCGCGTTCTTCGTCGATTCCGTAGAAAATCGGGACCCAACCCGCACCATATGGTATCAGAGCTTTTGGTTGCCACGGATTTGACTTGTGTTTCCACCATTTCCCCTAAATTTTTCTTTGATTTTGCCAATTTCGAAAATTCCACAAAAAAATAGCCTCAAAATGGATTTGGTTCGATCTCTCGTTTTGGTGCGTTTTTTTATAGTTTTGATCCACGGATCTACTGCTTAAGAGCCCTACCCACCCTTCCCCCAAGTTTTCCCCAGCCGATTTGGTCAATTTCTTGCGAATTTGATGGAATTTTGAGCTGTTCTTTCGCCAAGTTTTCGCCCAATTTTCAGATCTGGAATTTCTGCGCAGGGCGGTACTGCCGGCCGAGCGGAACTACCGGCTTGAAAGCGGTACTACCGGACACCCGGTACTACCGGCCCGAGTGCGGTACTACCGGCCCACACAGTTTTTGAAAATTCATTTCTTCCTCTTGTTTGTTTGACCATTTCTCCTTCTTTGTTGCTCTGATTTGGATGATTTTTTTAGTCAACTGCAGCAATCGACCTTCCCCTCGGAGCGACACCCACCATCCACTACTTCGACCGCAAGCCGTCACAAGTCTCAACGCTAAAGGTATAACTTGCGGCAAAACACTCCTTTTCGCGAAACTAATCCCATCGGAGCTAGCTTTCGACATATTGCGAGCTTGTACTAGTGAGACACCAAGTAACCACCAACGCTTGTGAACATCGTCTTCTAACGGTCTCGGCTCGGGCAAAAGTCAAAAACACAAAAAAATACCGAGTCAAGAACCTTACTTGCTACACCTTCTAGCACCAATAGCCACACCAATAAAGAGAGAAAGTGTCCATTAGTACAAATCGGTGCTCCTTCAAGCAATTAAGCTAGTCGTCCTTCGAGCGGTGGTGTGACACGAGCATAGTCTTCGCTAGGTCATCTTTGCTCATCCCTAAAGTTGCACCACCCACATCAATCTCCACGTGTGTGTTCTTGTGTTTGGGGTTTTGTGTGGTTGGATTCTTTGGTTGTTGGATCTTTGTGGTTATCTTCTACTTTTAACGATATCCTTCTCGGAGTTTCATTTCCATTTGCCTTCCACCTTACCCTACCAAGCTCCACATAAGCGTGTGTGTTTGAGAGTTGTTCTTGGATCGTCCCTCGCATACATTTTACCTTGTGGTGCCTAGTCACTCACCGAGGGCACAAGGCCCAATACTATCTTCGAAGGTACGAGACGGTCGGGTTTGATCTTCACTAACCACCATATACACGAGACTCTTTTGTTGTTACCATGTCTAGGGAAATGGAACAAGGAGAAGGCGTGGGAAGTGACCCAATCTATGTCACGCAAACTCAACATTTTGCACTACAACGAGGCACTCGTGAGGCATTGGGCCGACTTGAAGAATGAATGAACGCCAAGCTAACAAACCTCGAGGAGCGTCTCGACCACAACTTTGAGGCTCTTAGGATGGAAATTGCTCAGATGGGTCGTCGACATCGACAGTCCTCATCGTCAAGTGCAAGCGGGTTTGGATCTTCCTCAAGCTCAAGGTCTCGCCGCCATGACCCAAACAACCATAACGTGGATGACCCTCATGCTCGCCATAGTCATAGTGCTGGTTGTTCACATCGAAGCCGCCATGCTCACAATGATGATATCATACCACGTCCACAACATTATGATCGTCACCAACGACGCGAGGAATTCGACCCGCCTCCACATCGCCAAGCTCGTGGTCCCTCTCCTCGCCGCAATGACGACGCCGCTTCACAAGGACCTCACGCGCGAGAACCATCTCCAAACCACCATGAGGATGCCGCCTCTCTTCACCGACAACCTCGAGCAAGATCTCCACCACGGCCCCGTGATAGGCGACACCATCCGGCACACAACCAAAATGGCCGTCAAGACCGCCATGTGGAGGAATGCCAAGATCATCATGCGCAAGGAAATCCACACCAACATGTCGAGCACGCCAACTCAAACCACGTTGTGGATCAAGTGGAACTTGAGCGCCAAAGGCGTCATCATGATGAGGAATTGGAGAGCCAAAGACGGGAAGCTCACATCCACCAAAACCGTGCTCATCGCGAACTTAGTCCTGAAAATGTGCGACACCACCGCCCATACTTCAATGCGGAATAGTGGTTCGGGAAGCTAAAATTTAACATGCCCAAGTTCTCCGGCACAAATGACCCCGAAGCGTACCTCTCTTGGGCTCTCAAGGTGGACAAGATCTGCCGCCTTCACAACTACCCCGAAGACAAGATGATAGCTATGGCATCACTTGAGTTCGAGGACTACGCGCTCCTTTGGTGGGAACAAGTACAAATAATTCGTGAGGAGAACGATGAGGCGCCTATTGAATCTTGGGAAGACATGAAGCGAGAGATGCGAGCACGCTTTGTACCACTACATTATACACGCGACCTCTTCAAGAAGCTACAAGAACTCAAGCAAGGCATAAAGACCGTTGACGAGTACTTCAAAGAAATGGAAACATCCATGATGCGTGCAAGTGTAGAAGAATCCGAAGAGCAAACAATGGCGCGCTTCATGAACGGCCTCAACTACCCCATCAAGAGGATCGTCGAGTTCCAACCTTACACTTCTCTCGTGGATCTAGTACACCAAGGCACCAAGGCGGAGCGCCAAGTAGCGCATGACATCAAGTACCAAAAGACCAAGGCCTACTTCGCCGACAAGTCTACAACACCAAATCAACCGGTATCTACACAAGCTCCACAAGCTAACGCACGAGCTACCGCAAGACCGTCAAGTGCTTCTAGTCGACCTTCGACGTGTACCTTCAAGGAACCGGCACCGTCTATACAATCCTCTCAAGCTTCTACGGGCAAGTCAAGTGACATCATATGCTTCAAGTGTGGAGGCCTTGGGCACAAGTCATTTGAGTGCACCAACAAGAGAGTCATGATAGCCAATGATAATGGCGGATGGGACTCCATGAGTGAGGATGAATATGAAGCAATGGTTCAAGTAGATACACTACAAAATGAGGATGAGGAATAAGATACCCAATATTGTGATGGCGACACCCTTCCATCACTAGTTGTCACACGGGTCTTGACCACAAACATGCATGAAGATAACGGCCAACGATGCAACTTGTTCCAAACAAGAGCCGGCATTATGAGAAAGTCCATCAAGGTCATCATCGATGGTGGGAGTTGCCACAACCTCGCAAGCGAAGAAATGTGCGACAAACTCAACTTGCATCGCACCAAACACCCGAATCCATATCATGTACAATGGTTAAGCAACGACGGGAGCGTCAAAATTAATCAAAAGGTCAAGGTCTCTTTCAAGATCGGACCCTATGAAGATACGGTTGAGTGTGACGTCGCTCCCATGACGGTGTGCCACCTACTCCTTGGACGACCATGGCAATTCGACAAGGCCGCCATGCATGATGGACGTACAAACCAATATAGCTTCAAGTGGCACAACAAGACCTTCGTTCTTTGCTGCATGACACCAAGTCAAGTGATTGCCGACAACGCCAAGACCGTGGCAAGAACTCAACAAGTAAAACCTTCTAGTGAGATGAGTGGCGAGAGAGAGAACCACCTTCACGCGAGAGAGAGCCACAAGCAAAATATGAGTGGAAAAATGAAGAGGGTTACCCATGGTGTAGTTTTGTTAGCCACCAAAAGTGAGATGAGGGAAGTGAGAGCAAACCCATCCATTCTCCACTTTGTGCTCTTGTGCAAAGGAGATGCGAAAGACACTAATGACCCAACCCATGTTCCTCCTTCAATGATGTCTCTTTTACAGGAATTCGGTGACGTCTTCCCGGATGAGCTTCCCCCCGGACTTTCGCCTCTACATGGGATTGAGCATCGCATCGACCTCATTCCCGGTGTCCCTCATCCCAATAGAGCGCCATACCGCACCAACCCCGAGGAGACAAAGGAGATTGAGCATCAAATTCAAGACCTCCTCGCCAAGGGACATGTGCGTGAAAGTTTGAGTCCGTGCGCCGTACCGGTCATCCTCGTCCCCAAGCAAGACGACACTTTGCGCATGTGCATGGATTGCAGTCCCATCAACAATATCACGGTGAGGTATCGACATCCCATTCCCCGCCTTGACGACATGTTAGATAAGCTTAGTGGTGCCACTATCTTTTCCAAGATCGATTCGAAAAGTGGCTACCACCAAATTCGTATGCATGAAGGAGATGAATGGAAAACGGCTTTTAAAACTAAACTTGGTCTTTATGAATGGCTTGTAATGCCCTTTGGCCTTTCCAATGCTCCTTCAACTTTTATGCGTCTTATGAATCACGTCTTGCGCACCTTCATTGGCAAGTTCGTGGTTGTTTACTTTGATGACATCCTTGTTTATAGCAAATCTTTGCATGACCATGTCAACCATGTCAAGCATGTTTTGTTGGCCCTTCGTGATGCTTTCCTTTTTGCCAACCTCAAGAAATGCACCTTTTGCACCGACAAGCTTGTATTTTTGGGTTATGTGGTTTCTTCCAAAGGGATCGAAGTTGACACCTCTAAGATTGAGGCAATCACAAATTGGCCACCGCCAACTAACCTCGCTCAACTTCGTAGTGCCCTTGGCCTCTTTGGGTTTTACCATCGATTTGTGAAAGATTTTAGCATAATTGCTTGCCCTCTAAATGAGCTTACCAAAAAGAATGTACCCTTCTGATGTGGCCGTGGCCCGATCTTCACGGATTGACTCGAGGAAACGAGGGGAAGGACGAAGAACACGAAGAACAAACACACAAGGGATAACTCGCGAAGCCTACGAGGAAGAATAACCCAACAACAAACCCCCAATGGAGAAGCCTCTGGATCCCAAATTCCCAAGTCAACAACACGCTTAATGAAACCGTTTCTCTTACCGGCTGGTCCACCGATCCAATAGAACCCGCGGAGGGAAGACTGGCTTGTCCTACTAGAATCACCAAGTGAAAAAGTAGCTACAATAAGAGGGATGCAATCATCTCCACAAGAGGAGGGATGGAGGAGCCATGCTCAACAAGTCTAAACTCAAGTCTGCCCTAGATCTGAGGAAAAGGGAGCTATTTATAGTCCATCCACGAAGGGGTAGGTGAGGAGCAAGTGGATAAGGCACTCAGCTGGCCTGGCTTGACCCGCGTCGGCCGGTAGTACCGCCCCTGGGCCGGTTGTACCGGGTGGCCGGTAGTACCAGCTCACTACCGGGTCACTGCCGGACCTCTAACAGAGGCGAATCCCGGTAGTTGGCCGGTAGTACCGGGTGCCCGGTAGTACCGCGTCGCGGCCGGTAGTACCGGAGTTTCCTGGGACTTCTCCGGTTGCGTCTTGTTCATCATATTCTCGATTTCCGTCTTCAGGGTACTCTTTCCCCTTGACTCCCGGGCCCGCAGAGAGGTCGACGTCAGGCTCGTACCTAAGAACACATAGCACATCCGCTTTAGGCAGTAAACCATTCATGGAGAGATCGAATTGGAGAAGGGATAGGAGCGAGTTCACCTTATCTTTCATGGCCTTGGTGATGTAGCCCCACATGTGGACAACACCATGGACACCATGCCGATTGGCCCAATGACAAGATCAAGAGTCAAAGCTCTTCACGAAAAGGTGACCTCGCTCCTCTCGATGTGTGATCTCGACCTCCCTTTGAATTGTTTTCTACCTCATGCCGGTACCTTGTGTATACTCAGGATCCACCCGGAAGATGACCCACAATGGAGTCAAGAAGATGGCCAAGAGGAAATCCAAGAAGATGGGCAAGAAGAGGAAGGAGGCAAAAGCTCAAGGCGGAGCCAGCCGGCCTCCAGGCCGGCCTGGGCCGGCCCCCAGGCCGGACCCCCACCCGAGTCGGCCGGCCTCCAGGCCGGCCTAGGCCGGCCCCCAGGCCGGACCTCCACCCGACGCAGCCGGCCTCCAGGCCGGCCTAGGCCGGTTTCCAGGCCGTCCCTCCACCCGACGCAGCCGGCCTCCAGGACGGCCTAGGCCGGTTTCCAGGCCGACCCTCCACCCGACGCAGAGGCCGGCCTAGGCCGGTTTCCAGGCCGGGTCTCCACCCGACGCAGCCGGCCCCCAGGCCGGCCTAGGCCGGTTTCCAGGCCGGATCCCCACCTCCCTGCCTCGTTTTGTACTAAGACTATAAATAGCTTTCCCCTTTCCCCTTTTGAGGTTAGACTGAATTTGAGACTTGTGTGAGCTATGCTCCTCCTCCCTCGTAGCTAGGGTGCCTTGTTGAGGTAGATCTTGTTGTTGCTACTCTTTCACTACGGTGTCTCTAGTAGTGCAAACCAATATTTCACTGCGGTGATTCTATTGGATCGGTGGACCGGCCGGTAAGAGCAATCGGTTTCAACAAGAGTAAGTTTGGCTTTGATTCTTCGATCCAAAGGCTACCTTTTTGAGGGTTTGTTGTTGGGTGGAGTTCTCAGCAGGATTTGCTAGTTATCCTTGTGTTTTGCCCACGAATCTCCCTCGCTACCCCTCCGTGTTCTTCGTGTTCATCCCCGTTTCCCCTCAAATCCGTGAAGATCGGGCCTAGCCCTACATCACTTGGCTCTAGATCTTGTCATAGGGCCCGTGGGCATGTCCCCTCAAAAGGTGACCTCGCTCCTCTCGATGTGTGACCTCGATCTTCCTTCGAATGGTTTGCTACTTCATGCCGGTACCTTGTGCATACTCAGGACCCACCCGGATGATGACCCACAATGGAGTCAAGGAGATGGCCAAGAGAAGATCCAAGAAGATGGACAAGAAGAGGAGGAGCGAGGCGAAGACAGGGTGGCCGGCCTCCCAGCCGGCGGCCCCAAGACCGGGCTCCCACCCGAGGCGGCCGGCCTCCAAACCGGCCCAGGCCGGTCCCCAGGCCGGGCTCCCACCAGAGGCCGCCGGCCTCCCAGCCGGCCCCGGGCCGGTCCCAGGCCGGGCCACCCCCCGACGCAGTCGGCCTAGGCCATTCACCCACCTGAGCCGACCGGCCTCCAGGCCGGCCTAGTCCGGCCCCCAGGCCGGCTTCCCACCCGAGCCAGCCGGCCTCCAGGCCGGCCTAGGCCGGCCCCCAGGCCGGTTCCCCACCTTTCCTGCCCCGTTTTGTAATAGACTATAAATAGCTTTCCACTTTCCCCATTCCAGGTTAGACTGAATTTGAGACTTGTGTGAGCTATGCTCCTCCTCCCTCGTAGCTAGGGTGCCTCGTTGAGGTAGATCTTGTTGTTGCTACTCTTTCACTACGGTGTCTCTAGTAGTGCAAACCAATCTTTCACTGCGGTGATTCTATTGGATCGGTGGACCGGCCGGTAAGAGCAATCGGTTTCAACAAGAGTAAGTTTGGCTTTGATTCTTCGATCCAAAGGCTACCTTTTTGAGGGTTTGTTGTTGGGTGGAGTTCTCAGCAGGATTTGCTAGTTATCCTTGTGTTTTGCCCACGAATCTCCCTCGCTACCCCTCCGTGTTCTTCGTGTTCATCCCCGTTTCCCCTCAAATCCGTGAAGATCGGGCCTAGCCCCACATCATTTGGTATCAAGAGCAAGGGTTTCCACGGATTTGGGTCGTGTTTCCACCTTTTATTAGCCATTTTTCCACCAAAATTTTTCTTTCCCATACCAATTTCGAAAATTCAAAAAAAAAAAAATTAGCCCATATGGATTTCGTTCGATCTTTCGATTTGGTGAGCGATTTGTGGTTTTGATCCACGGATCTCGTGCTTAAGACCTTTTCCTCACTTTCCGTTGGTGTTTTCCGGAGGCCTTTTTCCGCTCTAAGTCCAAGCGTGCCGCGCAATTCATCGCCGGCGGTACTACCGTCCGAACGGCCGGTACTACCGCCCGCAATCGGTCCTACCGCCCGTTCGGCCAGTGCTACCGCCGCACGACTATTCACCGAGTTCATCTTCGTGTCGCTTCATCGCTACCTCGACGGCATCAAAGGTATAGCTTCCGACACATCCATTTCCATTTCGCGAAACTTTTTCTTAGGAGCTAGCTCTTCATAGTGTGAGCATTGCACTAGTGTGACACCAAGTGACCATATCATAATCTTGTGAGCATCTAGTTGTAGCGGACTCGGCTCGGGCAAAAGCATAAAGCAAAAGAGAAATAGAAAAGATTCAAAAAAAAATATATAAAAAGAGAAAAGCCGAGCCGTGATCCTAGTCATCCTCAAGCTCCAATTACCAATAGAGAAATGGGTACACTTGTGCAAATCGGGTGCTCCTTCCCATACACTTGAGCTAGTTGTCCTTCGAGAGGTGGTGCGGCACGAGCATAGTCTTCGTTAGGTCAAATTTGCTCCTTCCTATAGTCGCACCATCCACGTTTGTCTCCACGTGTGAGTCTCCTTTGTTTCTCGGATTGTGTGGTTAGTCTCTTTTGTTTCTTGATCCTTGTGGTTGTCCTCCACTTGTTGCAATAGCCTTTTCGTTGGTTTCGTTTCGATTTCTTGCCACTTTACCATACCTAAGCTCCTCATAAGTGTGTGTGTGAGTCGCTTTTGGATCACTAATCAACCAACTCTTACTCTTGTGACACTTTTGTCTCGGAAGGCAGGCCCATTGGTCCAATACTATCAACCAAGGTAAGAGCGGTTATTAGCCACCACATATTCCACATATCACTTGTGTTTGCTTATCATGGCTAGGGAAGAACAAGACGCCGACTTCGGCAAACAAGCGGAGTCCCTTAGGAGGTACATCGACGACAACTTACGCCGCTATGAGGATCGTCATCATGCCGCGCAACGTGAAAACGCTGAGCGTTTCGCTCAACTACAAGACGCCCAACGCATGAGCGATGAACGTTCCATTCGTATCGAGGGGCTGCTTCTCGAAAGACGACACCGGCACTCTTTAAGACCAAGCTCGAGGTCTTCACACCGTTCGGACGCAAGAAGCAAAGCTCCAAGCGACGTTGGTCAAGGTCCACAAAACGGCCGCCATCACCACGAGATGCCTCATCAACAAGCGAACATGGATCCTCAACAACACCAAGACCAACATCGTCAAGAAGAGCCGCACCCCGAAGCGATCGTACACCATCACCAACATCAAGATCGCCATCGACAAGAAATTCCAATTCCAAATGTTAACTTGGATCCCCCACACCGCCATGAGGACAATCGACATCATCGTCATGATCTACCTCCACATCGAGCCCGCCGAGTGCCATTGGCCGACAATCATGTTGATATTGAAGATGACGAGGATTATGTTCCACACCACCACCCAAGGCATCGTCACCGAGATCGCCATCGCCACCATGATGATGATGATGAGGATGATCACAAAAACCGCTTCAATCCTCCCAAGCTCGTCATTCCTAAGTTCCATGGCACCAACGACCCGGAGGACTACATGGCATGGGAATCCAAGGTCTCCAAGCTGTTTCGAGTCTACAAGGTGCCGCAAGACAAACGAGTTGACCTCGCATCCCTCGAGTTCGAAGGCTATGCGCAACTATGGTGGGAACAACTCCAAGCATGCTTTGAAGACTCAATCGACACATGGAATGACATGAAGAAGGAAATGCACAAGCGCTTTGTGCCACATCATTATGCGCGAGATTTGTGCAAGAAGCTACAAGAACTCAAGCAAGGTATCAAGACGGTCGACGAGTACTACAAGGAGATGGAGTCCACTCTCTCCCGTGCACACATTGTAGAGTCCGAGGAACAATCAATGGCACGCTTCTTGAACGGCCTCACGTACCCCATCAAGAAGATAGTGGAATTCCAACCTTATGAGAACCTTGTTGAGCTAGTTCATCAAGCCATGAAGGCCGAGCGCCAAGTCGCCGAAGAACTCAAGTATGTCAAGGCCAAGTCCTTCTTCACCACTAGAGCTTCTTCATCAACACAACCCATCACTCAAGTCCAAGCTCAAGGCAATATCAAGAGTCCTACACCGCAAACCACTACAACCTCCAAGAAGACGTCGCCCTCACCCCAAGCCACCAAGTCATATATCACTTGCTACAAGTGTGGAGGTCAAGGGCACAAGTCATTTGAGTGCACCAACAAGAAGGTGATGATCGTCAATGAAAATGGAGACTATGAGTCTATGAGTGAAGATGAGTACCACACATTGAACAAGGTGGCCACGATGCAAAGCTTGGATGACGACGATGACTACATCTATTGTGATGGTGACCCCAACCCCACTCTAGTTGTCACTCGAGTCTTGACTACAATCAACCAAGGTGATGACGCTCAAAGATGCAACTTGTTCCAAACCAAGGCCGGCATCAACGGCAAATCAATCAAGGTAATCATTGATGGTGGGAGTTGTCACAACTTGGCAAGCAAGGAGCTATGTGAGAAACTCAACTTGACGTACAAGAAGCACCCCAATCCTTACCATGTGCAATGGCTTAGTGACTCCGGCACCGTGAAGATCCAACACACGGTTCAAGTATCCTTCAAGATTGGCTCTTACGAGGACACGGTGGATTGTGATGTGGTACCAATGTCGGTTTGCCACTTACTTCTTGGCCGCCCTTGGCAATTTGACAAGGCCGCTACTCATGATGGGCGCACCAACTACTATAGCTTCAAATGCAACAATAAGATCCTAGTGCTCCGCCCAATGACTCCAAGCCAAATCATCGCCGACAACGCCAAGACAATTGTAAGAGCGCAAGAAAAACAATCTCCTAGTGAGTTGAGTGGTGAGAGAGCGAACCACATTCACGCGAGTGAGAGCCACAAGCCAAATATGAGTGAGAAAGGGAAAAGAGTGAGTCCCGGCGTAGTCTTGTTAGCCACCAAAAGTGAGATGAGAGAAGTGAGAGCAAACCCATCCACTTTCCACTTCGTGCTCTTATGCAAAGGAGATGGCAAAGACACTAACGACTTAACCCAAGTTCCTCCGTCTATGTTGTCTATTTTGCAGGAATTCAAAGATGTCTTTCCGGATGAGCTACCTCAAAGACTTCCTCCCCTCCGTGGAATCGAGCATCGCATCGACCTCATTCCCGGCGCCCCTTTACCCAATAGAGCGCCATACCGCACCAACCCCGAGGAGACAAAGGAGATCGATCGCCAAATTCAAGAACTCCTCGCCAAGGGACATGTTCGTGAAAGCTTGAGTCCGTGCGCCATTCCGGTCATCCTCGTCCCCAAGCAAGACGATACACTCCGAATGTGCATGGATTGCCGTCCCATCAACAATATCACGGTGAGGTATCGACATCCTATCCCACGACTTGATGACATGCTAGATGAGCTTAGTGGTGCCGCTATCTTCTCCAAAATTGATTTGAAAAGTGGCTATCATCAAATACGTATGCATGAAGGTGATGAATGGAAAACCACATTTAAAACAAAACTTGGTCTTTATGAGTGGCTTGTCATGCCCTTTGGTCTTTCCAATGCTCCTTCAACATTTATGCGTCTTATGAATCACGTCTTGTGCGCTTTCATTGGCAAGTTTGTGGTTGTCTACTTTGATGACATCCTTGTTTATAGCAAATCTTTGCATGAACATGTCGACCATGTGAAGAAAGTTTTGTTGGCCCTTCGTAATGCTTCGCTTTTTGCCAACCTCAAGAAATGTACCTTTTGCACCGACAAGCTTGTGTTTTTGGGTTATGTAGTTTCTTCCAAAGGGATTGAAGTTGACACCTCTAAGATTGAGGCAATCACAAATTGGCCACCGCCAACTAATCTAGCTCAACTTCGTAGCGCCCTTGGTTTGTTTGTGTTTTACCGCCGCTTTGTGAAAGATTTTAGCACAATTGCTTGTCCCCTGAATGAGCTTACCAAAAAGAATGTACCCTTCATTTGGGGCAATGCTCAAGAATCGGCTTTCAATGAACTCAAGAAGAGATTGACCGAAGCTCCTTTACTTGCTTTGCCGGATTTCTCCAAAACCTTTGAACTTGAGTGTGACGCTAGTGGCCTTGGCATCGGTGGCGTCCTCATGCAATGTGGCCGTCCCGTTGCCTATTATAGCGAAAAACTAGACGGTGCTCGCCTAAACTACCCAATCTACGACAAGGAACTCTATGCCTTAGTCCGGGTTTTGGAAGTGTGGCAACACTACCTTTGGCCTAAATAGTTTG
Source organism: Puccinellia tenuiflora (assembly GCA_012064385.1). Classification (NCBI taxonomy): domain Eukaryota; kingdom Viridiplantae; phylum Streptophyta; class Magnoliopsida; order Poales; family Poaceae; genus Puccinellia; species Puccinellia tenuiflora. The sequence continues at coordinate 673,742 of QRDG01001214.1, read as the reverse complement.
TTATCCATTCCGATCATGAATCTCTGAAATATTTGAAAACCCAAGCCAATTTGAACAAAAGGCATGCCAAATGGGTTGAATTCATCGAGTCTTTTCCCTATGTGGTGAGGTACAAAAAAGGCAAGGACAATATGGTTGCGGATGCTCTTTCCCGCAAGATGATCTTACTCACCCAACTTGAAATCAATGTTTTGGGTCTTGATGACCTTAAAGAACTCTATGCTTCCGATTCTTTCTTTGGTCCTATCTTTACCAAGTGCACAATTGACAAAGGTTGCGATGATTTCTACTTGCACAAGGGTTTCTTGTTTAAGGCTAACAAACTATGCATTCCCGAGTCCTCGCTCAGTTTGTTACTTCTACAGGAATCACATAGTGGAGGCCTCATGGGACACTTTGGACGTGACAAGACACTCGCCATGCTATCTACACACTACTTTTGGCCACGAATGACGCGTGATGTGGAACGTTTGGTGCGCCGTTGCCCAACTTGCCTCAAAGCTAAGTCCACGTTGAACTCTCATGGTCTTTATATGCCTTTACCAATTCCACACACACCTTGGTCCGACATTAGCATGGATTTCGTCTTAGGATTACCTCGAACAAAAAATGGCAAAGATTCAATATTTGTTGTTGTCGATCGCTTCTCTAAAATGGCACACTTTATTCCTTGCAATAAGACCAACGATGCTTCACACATTGCAACCTTGTTCTTTAGGGAAATCGTTCGTCTACATGGAGTGCCAAAGACCATTGTTTCGGACCGAGATGTCAAGTTCACAAGCTACTTTTGGAAGGCATTGATGGCAAAGCTAGGAGTCAAGCTCCTCTTCTCCACCGCCTACCACCCACAAACCGATGGCCAAACCGAGGTGGTGAATCGAAGCTTATCAACTCTCCTTCGTGCATTAATCAAGCCAAACATCAAAGGTTGGGAGGAATGCATACCGCACGCCGAGTTCGCCTACAACCGTGCCTCCCACCGGGCGACCAAGCGAAGCCCGTTCGAGGTTGTCTATGGGTTCAACCCCAACACCGCCCTGGACATCCTACCACTTCCTCTACACAAGCGCACCGACATGGACGTCGACAAGAGAGCCGACTACATGAAGTCATTACATGAGTCAACTCGAGCAACTCTAGAGGAGCACACCAAGCGCCAAGCTACCAAGATCAACAAGTTGAAGAAGCCCATGATATTCGAAGAAGGGGATCTTGTGTGGCTACACCTCCGCAAGGACCGTTTTCCAGATGAAAGAAAATCCAAGCTTGCTCCTCGCGGTGACGGGCCTTTCAAAGTGCTCAAGCGCATCAACGACAACGCCTACAAGATCGATATACCAACATCCAAGTACTTGGTGCATGACACGTTCAACGTCGCCGACCTATCTCCCTTCCACGGAGATGCAAGCGTTCAAGAGGATGACGAGTCGAGGACGACTCTTCCCGAAGGGGGGGGAGATGATGTAGCCCCACATGTGGACAACACCATGGACACCATGCCGATTGGCCCAATGACAAGATCAAGAGTCAAAGCTCTTCACGAAAAGGTGACCTCGCTCCTCTCGATGTGTGATCTCGACCTCCCTTTGAATTGTTTGCTACCTCATGCCGGTACCTTGTGTATACTCAGGATCCACCCGGAAGATGACCCACAATGGAGTCAAGAAGATGGCCAAGAGAAAATCCAAGAAGATGGGCAAGAAGAGGAAGAAGGAGGCAAAAGCTCAAGGCGGAGCCAGCCGGCCTCCAGGCCGGCCTGGGCCGGCCCCCAGGCCGGACCCCCACCCTAGTCGGCCGGCCTCCAGGCCGTCCTAGGCCGGCCCCCCAGGCCGGACCTCCACCCGACGCAGCCGGCCTCCAGGCCGGCCTAGGCCGGTTTCCAGGCCGGCCCTCCACCCGACGCAGCCGGCCTCCAAGCCGGCCTAGGCCGGTTTCCAGGCCGGCCCTCCACCCGACGCAGCCGGCCTCTAGGCCGGCCTAGGCCGGTTTCCAGGCCGGGTCTCCACCCGACGCAGCCGGCCCCCAGGCTTGCCTAGGCCGGTTTCCAGGCCGGATCCCCACCTCCCTGCCTCGTTTTGTACTAAGACTATAAATAGCTTTCCCTTTCCCCATTTTGAGGTTAGACTGAATTTGAGACTTGTGTGAGCTATGCTCCTCCTCCCTCGTAGCTAGGGTGCCTCATTGAGGTAGATCTTGTTGTTGCTACTCTTTCACTACGGTGTCTCTAGTAGTGTAAACCAATCTTTCACTGCGGTGATTCTATTGGATCGGTGGACCGGCCGGTAAGAGCAATCGGTTTCAACAAGAGTAAGTTTGGCTTTGATTCTTCGATCCAAAGGCTACCTTTTTGAGGGTTTGTTGTTGGGTGGAGTTCTCAGCAGGATTTGCTAGTTATCCTTGTGTTTTGCCCACGAATCTCCCTCGCTACCCCTCCGTGTTCTTCGTGTTCATCCCCGTTTCCCCTCAAATCCGTGAAGATCGGGCCTAGCCCTACATCACTTGGCTCTAAATCTTGTCATAGGGCTCGTGGGCATGTCGGCCATGGTGTTGTCCACATGTGGGGCTACATCATCTCCCCCCCCTTTCGGAAAGAGTCGTCCTCGACTCGTCACCATCTTGAACACTTGGATATCCGTGGAAAGGGGATAGGTCGGCGACGTTGAACGTGTCATGCACCAAGTACATTGAGGTTGGGATGTCGATCTTGTAGGCGTTGTCATTGATGCGCTTGAGCACCTTGAAAGGCCCGTCACCGCGAGGAGCAAGCTTGGATTTCCTTTCATCCGAGAAACGGTCCTTGCGGAGGTGTAACCACACAAGATCTCCTTTTTCGAATATCATGGGCTTCTTCAACTTGTTGATCTTGGCTGCTTGGCGCTTGGTGTGCTCCTCTAGAGAAGCTCGAGTGGACTCATGTAGTGTCTTCATGTTGTCGGCTCTTTTGTCGAAGTCCATGTCGGTGCGCTCATGTAGAGGAAGTGGGAGAATGTCTAGGGCGGTGTTGGGGTTGAACCCATGGACAACCTCGAACGGACTTCGCTTGGTTGCCCGGTGGGAGGCACGGTTGTAGGCGAACTCGACGTGCGGTATGCATTCCTCCCAACCTTTGAGGTTTGGCTTGATTAATGCGCGGAGGAGAGTGGATAAGCTTCGATTCACCACCTCGGTTTGGCCATCGGTTTGTGGGTGGTGAGCGGTGGAGAAGAGGAGCTTGACTCCTAGCTTGGCCATCAATGCCTTCCAAAAGTAGCTTGTGAACTTGACATCTCAGTCCGAAACAATGGTCTTCGGCACTCCATGTAGACGAACGATTTCCCTAAAGAACAAAGTTGCAATATGTGAAGCATCGTTGGTCTTGTTGCAAGGGATGAAATGTGCCATTTTAGAGAAATGATCAACAACAACAAATATGGAATCTTTGCCATTTTTAGTTCGTGGTAGCCCTAACACAAAGTCCATGCTAATGTCGGTCCATGGAGCATATGGAATGGGAAGTAGAATATAAAGACCATGAGGGTGGGACGTAGACTTAGCTTTGAGACATGTTGGGCATCGAAGCACAAGGCGTTCCATGTCCCGCTTCATCCGTGGCGAATAGTAATGTGTTAAGAGCATTGCATAGGCCTTTTCCCGTCCGAAATGTCCCATGAGGCCGCCTCCATGTGATTCCTCTAAAAGCAACAAGCGAAGCGAAGACTCGGGGATACAAAGTTTGTTAGCTTTGAACAAGAAACCCTTGTGTAAATAGAAATCATCGAAACCTTTGTCACATGAGCACTTGGCAAAAATAGGGCCAAAGGTAGGGTCGGAGGCATAGAGATCTTTAATCTCATCAAGGCCTAAAACATTGATTTCAAGCTTGGCAAGTAAAATCATCTTGCGGGAAAGAGCATCCGCAACTATGTTGTCCTTGCCTTTCTTGTATTTCACGACATAGTGAAAAGACTCAATGAATTCCACCCATTTCGCATGCCTTTTGTTCAAATTGGCTTGGGTTTTCAAATATTTCAAGGATTCATGATCGGAATAGATAACAAACCCTTTGGGCCAAAGGTAGTGTTGCCAAACTTCCAAAACACAGACTATGGCATATAGTTCCTTGTCGTAAATTGGGTAGTTTAGGCGAGCACCATCTAGTTTCTCGCTATAGTAGGCTACGGGGCGGCCACATTGCATGAGGACGCCTCCGATGCCAAGGCCACTAGCGTCACACTCAAGTTCAAAAGTTTTCGAGAAATCCGGTAAAGCAAGTAAAGGAGCTTCGGTCAATCTCTTCTTGAGTTCATTGAAAGCCGATTCTTGAGCATTGCCCCAAATGAAGGGTACATTCTTTTTGGTAAGTGCATTTAGAGGGCAAGCTATTGTGCTAAAATCTTTCACGAAGCGGCGATAAAATCCAAGTAGACCAAGGGCACTACGAAGTTGAGCAAGATTAGTTGGCGGTGGCCAATTGGTGATTGCCTCAATCTTAGAGGTGTCAACTTCAATCCCTTTTGAAGAAACCGCATAACCCAAAAACACAAGCTTGTCGGTGCAAAAGGTGCATTTCTTGAGGTTGGCAAAGAGCGAAGCATCACGAAGGGACAACAAAACTTGTTTCACGTGGGACACATGTTCATGCAAAGATTTGCTATAAACAAGGATGTCATCAAAGTAAACAACCACGAACTTGCCAATGAAAGTGCGCAAGACGTGATTCATAAGACGCATAAAAGTCGAAGGAGCATTGGAAAGACCAAAGGGCATGACAAGCCACTCATAAAGACCAAGTTTGGTTTTGAAAGCCATTTTCCATTCATCTCCTTCGTGCATACGAATTTGGTGGTAGCCACTTTTTAAATCGATCTTGGAGAAAATAGTGGCACCACTATGCTCTTCTAACATGTCATCAAGGCGGGGAATGGGATGTCGATATCTCACCGTGATATTGTTGATGGGACGACAATCCATGCACATGCGCAATGTGTCGTCTTGCTTGGGGACGAGGATGACCGGAATGGCGCACGGACTCAAGCTTTCCCGAACATGTCCTTTGGCGAGGAGTTCTTGAATTTGGCGCTCAATCTCCTTTGTCTCCTTGGGGTTGGTGCGGTATGGCGCTCTATTGGGTAGAGGGGCACCGGGGATGAGGTCAATGCGATGCTCAGTTCCACGTAAAGGAGGAAGTCCGCGACGTAGTTCATCCGGAAATATGTCTTCGAATTCCTGCAAAAGAGACAACATAGATGGAGGAACTTGGTTTAAGTCGTTAGTGTCCTTGCAATCTCCCTTGCACAAAAGCACAAAGTGGAGTGTGGATGGGTTTGCTCGCACTTCCCTCATCTCACTTTTGGTGGCTAACAAGAGTATACCATGGCTAACTCTATTCCCTTTCTCACTCATATTTGGCTTGTGGCCCTCACTCTCGTGATGGTGGGTCACTCTCTCACCACTCAACTCACTCAATGGTTGCTCTTGTTGTGCTCGCACGAGTGTCTTGGCGTTGTCGGCAATTATTTGGCTAGGAGTCATGGGGCGAAGCACGAAGGTCTTGTTGTTCCACTTGAAGGTAACGTAATTTGTGCGCCCATCGTGTATAGCACCCTCATCGAATTGCCAAGGACGACCAAGAAGTAAGTGGCAAACCGACATTGGTGCCACATCGCACTCCATCGTGTCCTCATAGGATCCAATCTTGAAGGACACTTGAACCTTGTGTTGAATCTTCACGGTGCCGGAGTCACTAATCCATTGGACGTGGTATGGGTGAGGGTGCTTGATGTACTTCAAGTTGAGTTTATCGTATAGCTCCTTGCTTGCCAAGTTGTGACAACTTCCACCATCTATGATCACTTTGATTGATTTGCCATTGATGCCGGCTTTGGTTTGAAACAAGTTGCAATGTTGGGCGTCATCACCTTGGGTGTTTGTAGTCAAGACTCGAGTAACAACTAGTGTAGGGTTGGGATCACCATCACAATAGATGTATGCATCGTCTTCATCCAAGCTTTGCATCGTGGCCACCTTGTTTAATGCGTGGTACTCATCTTCGCTCATGGACTCATAGTCTCCATTGTCATTGACGATCATCACCTTATTGTTGGTGCACTCAAATGACTTGTGTCCTTGTCCTCCACACTTATAGCAAGTGATATATGACTTGGCGGCTTGGGGTGAGGGCGCCGTCTTCTTGAGGGTGGTTGGAGGTTGAGTTGTAGAACCTTTGACATTGCCTTGAGCGTGGACCTGAGCCATGGGTTGTGTTGATGACAAAGCTTTGTTGGCAAAGAAGGACTTGGTCTTGACGTACTTGAGCTCTTCCGCGACTTGGCGCTCGGCCTTCATGGCTTGATGCACTAGCTCGACAAGGTTGTCAAAAGGTTGGAATTCCACTATTTTCTTTATGGGGTATGTGAGACCGTTCAAGAAGTGCGCCATTGATTGTTCCTCGGACTCGACAATGTGTGCGCGAGAGAGAATTGATTCCATCTCCTTGTAGTACTCGTCAACCGACTTGAGGCCTTGTTTGAGCTCTTGTAACTTCTTGTACAAGTCGCGAGCATAGTGGTGTGGGACGAAGCGCTTGTGCATTTCCTTCTTCATGTCATTCCATGTGTCGACGGGGTCTTCAAATGAGGCTTGGAGTTGTTCCCACCATAGTTGCGCATAGCCTTCGAATTCTAGGGAGGCGAGGTCAACCCGTTTGTCTTGAGGCACCTTGTAGATGCGAAATAGTTTGGAGACCTTGGACTCCCATGCAATGTAATCCTACGGGTCATTGGTGCCATGGAACATTGGAATGACGAGCTTGGGAGAATTGAAACGTGGTTTGCGCTCCTCATCATCATCATCATCATCATCATCATGGTGGCGATGGCGGTCTTGGTGACGGCGCCTTGGTTGGTGGTGTGGAACATAATCCTCATCGTCTTCAAGATCAACATGATTGTCAGCCAATGGCACTCGTCGGGCTCGATGTGGAGGTAGATCATGACGATGATGTCGATTATCCTCATGTTGGTGTGGTTGGTCCAAGTTAGCATTTGGAATAGGTATCACTTGACGATGGCGATCTTGATGGTGTTGAGGGTCTAAGTTCACTTGAGGGTGAGGCGCTTCTTGACGATGTTGCTCTTGGCGTTGTTGAGGATCCAAGTCCTCTCCGTGACGATGGCGCTCTTGATTTGGTATCTCTTGGCGTTGGTGTGGACCTTGACCAACGTCACTTGGAACTTTGCTTCTCGCGTCGGAACGGCGTGAAGACCTTGAACTTCACCTTGAGGAGTGCCGATTTCTTCTTTCGAGAAGCTTGCTCATAGACTCCTCGAGACGAGTGGAACGCTCATTGCTTTCGCGTTGGGCGTCTTGGATTTGAGCGAAATGCTCATTGTTTTCACGTTATGCGGCATGGTGGTGCTCCTCATAGCGGCGTAAGTTGTCGTCGATGTACCTCTTGAGCTTCTCCTCTTGCTTGCTCATGCCGGCGTCTTGTTCTTCCCTAGCCATGATAAGAAAACACAAGTGATATGTGGAATATGTGGTGACTAAAACCTCTCTTACCTTCTTTGGATAGTATTGGAACAAGTGGGCTTGCCAAGATGAACCGATACACAAGAATGCGGTGACTTGGTTTCAAGGATCCAAAAGCAACTCCAAAACACACACGGCCTATGGGTGGATAGGTATGGATTGTGGAAAGCCAAAGGAACAACCGGAAACCAAGATATTGTTAAGGCAAGTAGAGAACCACGGTGATCACAAAGCAAAACAAGTCGATCCCAAAGGATATGAGAAAAAACTCATACAAACACATGCTTTTGAAAAGTGGGACTCGAGCAACCGAAAATGAGCTAGTGAGGACCTAGCGAAGACAAAAGCCGAAGTCGCACAATTGCAAGAGAAACCAACTCGATTGCAATTTATTGGTGGGCTACAAGATTTGCACAACGATACCACACCTATGAATTTTTCATCAAGCTTGCGTGACCTACAAGATATATGGCATTGAGGCTCTTTCTTTTCTCCTTTTTTTTGATTCTTTTCAATTTCTCTTCTCACTATTTCGCTTTTGCCTCTCACTTGGCTTGCCAACAAGAATTATAGCTAGTAGCGCATACAATGTTTGCTCGGAACTCTATGAGGTATCAAGTGTGCAAAGCCCAAGCAACCATAGATGAGCAAGTTGCAATAGGATAGATAGGCGCAAAAGGCTTGGCTAAGAAGTGATGCAAGGTGGGCGGGGAGTTTATACCTTCCGACGACGATCTTCACCCTGGTAGACGAAATTCCCTTCCTTGCTCACGAAATTTAGTGGCAAAATAAAGTGGAGCAACTGCTGTGGTGATGTAAAGCTTGTCGGTAGCTTCGATTAGAGACGAAAATCACCAAAAACGGAGTCCGGAAGTGAAAGTTATGGCCAAAACTGTGAAACGCGGTGGTACCGCCCCAGACCCAGTAGTACCGGAAGTCCGGTAGTTCCAGCTCACTGCCGGGTCACTGCCGGACCTCAAACAGAGGCGAATTCCGATAGTAGCCCGGAAGTAGCCCGGTAGTACCGAAAATCTCGGGATTTTCAGATCTAAAACTGGGACGAACTTTGCACGCGATTTTGGGCGGAAAAACGCAACCTGAAGCACCAAATCGGAGGGGAAATTGATGGAATTTGGCCATGGGAACGCAAAGGGAGATAGATCAACAAGTATAGCAACAGATCTATGGATCAAAACTTGCCAAAACTCACTCAAATTGCAGATCGATCCAAAAGCAATTTGAGGCTATTTTCGGTGGAAATGTTCGAAATTACTCAAAATCAAAGAAAAATTTTGGGGAAAAAGTGGGGCGGAAACAAGTTTAAATCCGTGGCAACCCTTGCTCTTGATACCAAATGATGTGGCTGTGGCCCGATCTTCATGGATTGACTCGAGGAAACGAGGGGAAGGACGAAGAACACGAAGAACGAACACACAAGGGATAACTCGCGAAGCCTACGAGGAAGAATAAACCGGCAACAAAACCCCAATGGAGAAGCCTCCGGATTCCAAATTCCAAGTCAACAACATGCTTAATGAAACCATTTCTCTTACCGACCGGTCCACCGATCCAATAGAATCCGCGGAGGGAAGATTGGCTTGTCCTACTAGAATCACCAAGTGAAAGAGTAGCTACAATAAGAGGGATGCAATCATCTCCACAAGAGGAGGGATGGAGGAGCCATGCTCAACAAGTCTAAACTCAAGTCTGCCCTAGATCTGAGGAAAAGGGAGCTATTTATAGTCCATCCACGAAGGGGTAGGTGAGGAGCAAGTGGATAAGGCACTCAGCTGGCCTGGCTTGACCCGCGTCGGCCGGTAGTACTGCCCCCGGGCTGGTAGTACTGGGTGGCCGGTAGTACCGGCTCACTGCCGGGTCACTGCCAGACCTCTAACAGAGGCAAATCCCGTCAGTTGGCCGGCAGTTGGCCGGTAGTACCGGGTGCCCGGTAGTACCACGTCGTGGCCGGTAGTACCGGAGTTTCCTGGGACTTCTCCGGTTGCATCTTGTTCATCATCTTCTCGATTTTCCGTCTTCAGGTTCCTCTTTCCCCTTGACTCCCGGGCCCGGGGAGAGGTCGACGTCAGGCTCGTACTTAAGAACACATAGCACATCCGCTTTAGGCAGCAAACCATTCATGGAGAGATCGAATTGGAGAGGGATAGGAGCGAGTTCACCTTATCTTTCATGGCCTTGGCTCTAGATCTTGTCATAGGGCCCGTGGGCATGTCGGCCATGGTGTTGTCCATATGTGGGGCTACATCACCTTCATATGGGGCAATGCTCAAGAATCGGCTTTCAATGAACTCAAGAAGAGATTGATCGAAGCTCCTTTACTTTCTTTGCCGGATTTCTCGAAAACTTTCGAACTTGAGGGTGATGCTAGTGGCCTTGGCATCGGTGGCTTCTCATGCAATGTGGCCGTCATGTAGCCTACTATAGCGAGAAACTAGATGGTGCTCGCCTAAACTACCCAATTTACGATAACGAACTATATGCCTTAGTCTGTGTTTTGGAAGTTTGGCAACACTACCTTTGGCCAAAAGAGTTTGTTATCCATTCCGATCACGAATCCTTGAAATATTTGAAAATCCAAGCCAATTTGAACAAAAGGCATGCAAAATGGGTGGAGTTCATTGAGTCTTTTCCCTACGTCGTAAAATACAAAGAAGGCAAGGAAAATTTAGTCGCGGATGCTCTTTCCCGCAAGATGGTTTTACTTGCCAAACTCGAAATCAATGTTTTGGGCCTTGATGAGATAAAGGATCTCTATGCCTCCGACACTACTTTTGGTCCTATTTTTGCCAAGTGCTCATGTGACAAAGGTTTCGATGATTTCTATTTGCACAAGGGTTTCTTGTTTAAAGCTAACAAACTTTGTATCCCCGAGTCTTCGCTTCGTTTGTTGCTTTTGAAAGAATCACATGGAGGCGGCCTCATGGGACATTTTGGACGGGACAAGACCTATGCAATGCTCTCAACACATTACTATTGGCCACAAATGAAGCGAGACGTGGAACGCCTTGTGTCTCGATGCCCAACATGTCTTAAAGCTAAGTCTACGTCCAACCCTCATGGTCTTTACATACCACTTCCCATTCCATATGCACCATGGACCGACATTAGCATGGACTTTGTGTTAGGGTTACCATGAACAAAAAATGGCAAAGATTCCATATTTGTTGTTGTCGATCGCTTCTCTAAAATGGCACACTTTATTCCTTGCAATAAGACAAATGATGCTTCACACATTGCAACTTTGTTCTTTAGGGAAATCGTTCGTCTACATGGAGTGCCGAAGACCATTGTTTCAGACCGAGATGTCAAGTTCACAAGCTAATTTTGGAAGGCATTGATGGCCAAGCTAGGAGTAAAGATCCTCTTCTCCACCGCTTACCACCCACAAACCGATGGCCAAACCGAGGTGGTGAATCGAAGCCTATAAACTCTCCTCCGCGCTTTAATCAAACCAAACCTTAAGGGTTGGGAGGAATGCATACCGCACGCCGAGTTCGCCTACAACCGTGCCTCGCACCGGGCGACCAAGCGAAGTTCGTTCGAGGTTGTCTACGAGTTCAACCCCAACACCGCCCTAGACATCCTCCCACTTCCTCTCCAGGAGCGCACCGAAATGGATTTCGACAAGCGGGCCGACTACATGAAGACACTACATGAGTCCACTCGAGATACTTTAGAGATGCACAACAACCGCCACGCTGCCAAGATCAACAAGTTGAAGAAACCAATGGTATTCGAAGAAGGAGACCTTGTGTGGCTGCACCTTCACAAAGACCGCTTCCCGGATGAAAGAAAGTCCAAGCTTGCTCCCCGTGGTGACGGCCCTTTCAAAGTGCTCAAGCGCTTCAACGACAACGCCTACAAGATCGACATCCCAACGTCCAAATACTTGGTTCATGACACATTCAACGTCGCCGACCTATCTCCTTTCCATGGACATCCAAGTGATCAAGATGGTGACGAGTCGAGGATGACTCTTTCCGAAGGGGGGGAGGGGGGAGATGATGTAGCCACTCATGTGGACAACACCATGACCGACACGCCTACGGGCCCTATCACAAGATCAAGAGCCAGGGCTATGCAAGTTAAGGTGAACTCACTCCTATACCCTCATCAATTCAATCTCTCAATGGATGGCTTGCTACCTCAAGCGGATACGCTATGTGTTCTTAGGTACGAGCCCAACGACATGGACCAGGAAGCCAACGAGAGAGGAGGACCTGGGGAAGATGACGGACAAGCCGCTGACCAAGAGGAAGCACAAGTGAAGAAGGCACAAAGAGGAAAACAACCAAGAGAAGAGGACCCAGGAAAACCTGGTACTACCGGCCTCGGAGCGGTACTACCATCCGGCCAGTACTACCGGCCAACTTCCGGCCGACTGCCGCGATTGCTCTCTGTTAGAGGTCCGGCAGTGGCCCGGAAGTGAGCCGGTACTACCGGCCGGCGTGGGCTGGGCAGATTTTCCTTTGACCCTTGTAACCTTATCCTCCCACCTACCCCTTTGTGGCTAGACTATATATACCCCCTACTCCACCCAGATCTAGGTTAGCCTGAGAATTAGAACAAACTAAGAGCTCTTGCTCCTACCTTCCCTTTGTTGATGTACAAGGCCCCTCTTTGCGCTAGGTCTCTCCCAAGTGTGATTCTACCTACGGGTCTCTCACTCTTGTGATTCTACTGCGCGCTCACCAATCTCTCCCGGAGATTCTACCTCACGGTCTCTCTTCGGGATTCTATTGGTCCGGCTGCCCCCTACCGGTGAGGGAAAAGGGGCTTATCAAGGTAGGCTGTATCGTGGTTGCGATCCGAGACTCCCTCCCGTGTTCTTCGTTCTCTTGGTGTTCTTCACGTTCTTTGTCGATTCCGTGGAAAATCGGGACCCAACCCGCACCAATATAGGTTTTCTTTTCCGTTTTCTTTCCAATTTTCATTTCTTGAGCCACCATAAATCTTTGTGAGACTTAGATACAGCCTATCTACAGCAATTGTGTAGGAACTTACCTATTTGAGACTAGCTCTTTTTGCTCGACAGGCTGCTCTTTTAGTATGTTTTGGTAGTTGTTTTGCTCCTGTTCTAGTTTGTGGCCGTATTATTATTAAAAAAAAACAAGGGAAAAGAGTTGTACAAAAAAAGAGAAAATAGAGAAGTGGCCGGAAGTTTCATCATCTTTGTGGAGCTTGTCTTTGTTCGTGTTGAGTTTGAAAATTTGAGCAATCTGTGCCTATCAAAAGTTTGAGCTAAGCTAGCGTCTCTCTTGTGCATTGCAACACGAGCAAGTTATCCAACCTGGAAGTTTTGTGAGCTCTTGTCAAAGTTGCTTTGCCCCATTTTTCTCCACCGTGTGCGTTTCCTTTGTGTCATAAGATCAGCACTAGGTCTTGTGAATTGGTGTGTTAGGTATCCAAACCAAGCTCCACCAAATACCCTGATTTGTTGTGTGACACCTTGAGACCCATAATATTCACTTCATCACATCCGTGCATGTACTGCTCATACAAGTTGGTAAGCTTTTCTAATTCGGTTTGGAACGGTAAGATTCACTTTTTCTTTCGGTTTTGAGTGAGTTGAGAGTTTCCACCTATATATATTTTCTGTGTGAGCACTAATCATGTTGATATGGCTTTGGTAGTCCGATCTTTCGATAAGATAGAGATACGTCGATTCTGGTGGAGTTCGACCTTGGCGATCCGACTTCCACGTACTAGTACGCAGCGCCAATGCAATCGCTAAACCAATCTCCGGGAGTTACTGATCCTGTAGCAGCACGATCAGCCCGACCAATCGGTCTAGTTCTACCTACGATCGAGGAACAAGTAAGAACCAAAGATGCAATCACGAAATTGCGGATGAAGTATGAGCTTTATTGAAAAGGTGGGATTCCGTAAGCGGTCTTGATCTGGTCATTGGACACAAACCGAGTACACAAAGTTGCAGCAGTTGGCTAACTTTTAACTAAACAAAATCCGAGTCTAAAGGACGACCTAACGGGGGTATATAAGGAGGAGAGGGGTGGGATTTCGTCCAGCCATGGGGTGGCGGCCGAATCCTACCCTAGGAAGGCTTTCCTCCTTAGATACGGACTCTAAAACTGCCTATTAAAAGGTATCTCGAAAATACATGGGCCTGACCCAAAAACGAAGTGGCGCAGCACCTATGAAAAGCCTTGGACGAAATTCATTAATTGATATCTTGTAAAATTCGTCCAAGCCTTCAAGCATCTTTATGGTGGCTTCAAATCACGGTAGTCTCCATTGGTAACGTCATCATCTCCGTTAGTTGCACTCCTGCTGCCATCTCCTCCAACGTACATGCTCCATAGCTTGTCCCTCTCATCCATGCTTGGTCCATCATTCCTAAGAGAGACAAACACATTTGATTTAGGCAGCATCATATTCTCATGAATATTAGGAGTAGCTTGTAAGAACGAAAGTACCTGTTGATTAAGTTGACGTGCACGAGCTCTAGTCATAGGTCCTTGTAATGTAGGTGGTGTAGTAGTGGCGGTTCCATCTATAGCAGGGATGTCCTCATCACATGTCTTCAGGAGATGAGAGGGATGGTGTTGTGAGGCAAAAGAAGGACGGTAACACTCCTGTTTGTTGGGCAGAATATGTAGCGCTTCGAGATCATCTGTCACGTCAGTTCAGCGCTCAGTGTGACAAGTTGCAATCTGATTTGACTGCCACGGATCTAAAGGTTGATAATGTGCTACAAACAGCGACTGACTTTGCAGCTACCTTGGTGGGCATACAGAATACTATTGGTACATTGAACCGTGCTATGCAGGTTTTGACGCAACGACATGAGCAACCTGTTGATGACGCAAGTGTTCATGGTGATCACAGGGTTGATTTTTATATTGAGGAGGATGATGAGCAAGCTGCTGCTCGTCGTGAGAGGTTGCAAAGACAACAGCAATAACCACAACCACATGCTAATGGTGGACGTGGCGGTGGCCGAGGTGGTGCTGTACCTCCTGGCCATGGATTTGCGCCTCTTGGTGCACGCCGTATGATTGGCGAAAATTTTGGTCATGCAGCCAATCGTGGTGATGATAGCGTTGGTAAGCCCAAATTCAGTATTCCCAAGTTTGAAGGTTCTATTGATGTGGAAGAATATATTAACTAGGAGTTGAAGATGGAGCAACTATGGCGCTTGCATGACTACACTGAAGATAGAAAGATCAAGCTTGCATCTTCTGAGTTCGATGGCTATGCTTTGCTATGGTGGGACGGTCTTGTGAGTGCTAGGCGTGAAGCTAATGATGTACCAATTTTGTCTTGGCAAGAGATGAAGGCGGAGATGCGTCATCGTTTTATTCCTCGCAATTACATCCGTTCTTTGTATGATAAGTTGCAGAATTTGAAGCAAGGAACCAAGTCCGTTGATGAGTACTATAAGGAGATGGAGATGATAGAGTGCGTGAAGAACCCGAGCAAACCATGCAGCGATTTCTGTCCGGGTTGAGTTACAACATCAAGCGAATTGTGCGTCATCATCAATATGGCGATATACAAGATTTGTTGCACCAAGCACGTGAGGCAGAATTACAAGTGACCGAAGATGCCAAATTTGCGTCTCGTTCTTCCTATTCGAGAGGTCCTTATACACCACGGACAGCACCTACTTCTATGACGCCAAGTACTGCTCCTAGTTTCCGTGGTGCTGCTCCTTCGAAATCAGTTTCGGTGACTCCTAGTGCCAAACCACCGTCATCACAACCTGCTGCTAGTGCTGCTGGTTCTTCCAATTCTACAGCTCGTACACGCAATATGAACTGCCATACATGTGGAGGAAGAGGTCACTTCAAGCATGATTGTCCAAACAAGAAGGTCATGTTGATCAATGAGGAGACCAGCGAGTATGAGAGTGGTGATGAGGTTGATCCTAATGCTGAGTTTGAGGAGGAAAATGAGGATGATTTGCATTATGCGGATGCCGAGCGTTTACCATCTATTGTGTGCACGCCTAAGGTGTTGAGTGTGGCCCCTAGTTCTTCGGATCAGTGCTGCAATTAGTTTCAAACAAGGGCTGCTATTGGCAATGGGCGGTCGTGCAAGTTAATCATCGATGGTGGCAGCTGCCGCAATCTAGCTAGTAAAGAGCTTTGTCAAAAACTGAATCTGAAATATTTGCCACATCCCCATCCGTATTTTATTCAATGGCTAAGTGACAGTGGGGAGTTGAAGATCAATCACATGGTGCAGGTTGAATTTCAGATTGGACCTTACAAGGATACCGTGGAGTGTGACGTGGTTCCAATGACGGTTTGTCATTTGTTGTTGGGACGTCCTTGGCAATTTGATAGATATGTGCATCACAATGGGAGAACAAATACATATCAGCTCAATTGGCATGGCAAGGAGGTGATGCTGCTGCCTATGACACCTCAAGAGATAGTCAATGAATCTCGCCAAAAATTTGAAGTTAACCGTGAGGCTGAGCGTGAGAGATTAGCTAGGCGAGAGACTCCACTTCCGGTGAGCGAGAGCCACAAGCCAAATTTGAGTGGTAAAAAGAAAAGTGAGGGAGAGAATTCTATAGTAATGTTAGCCACCAAATGTGATTTGAGAGAGTTTGGTGAGGATCTCACTCTAGTACCTCTTGTACTTATGTGCAAGGGCGAAATTCTTGTTTCTAATGATATGACCCCACTCTCTATTGGTGTTTCTAATGTTTTGCAGGAATTTAGTGTTGTTATTCCAGAGGAGGTACCCGCAGGTTTGCCACCATTGCGCGGGATTGAGCATCAAATTGATTTGATTCCTGGAGCGTCACTACCAAACCGAGCCCCTTACTGAAGGAACCCCGAAGAGATGAAGGAAATTCAGCGACAAGTACAAGAGCTTCTCGACAAAGGGTATGTGCGTGTGATGTAGCCCCACATGTAGACAACACCATGGCCGACATGCCTACGGGCCCTATGACAAGATCTAGAGCCAAGGCCATGAAAGATAAGGTGAACTCGCTCCTATCCCTTCTCCAATTCGATCTCTCCATGAATGGTTTGCTGCCTAAAGCGGATGTGCTATGTGTTCTTAGGTACGAGCCTGATGTCGACCTCTCCGCGGGCCTGGGAGTCAAGGGGGAAGAGGAACCTGAAGACGGAAATCGAGAAGATGATGAACAAGACGCAACCGGAGAAGTCCCAGGAAACTCCGGTACGACCGGCCGCGACGCGGTACTACCGGGCACCCAGTACTACCGGCCAACTGCCAGGATTCGCCTCTGTTATAGGTCCGGCAGTGACTCGGCAGTGAGCTGGTACTACCGGCCCGGGGGCGGTACTACCGGCCGACGCGGGTCAAGCCAGGCCAGCTGAATGCCTTATCCACTTGCTCCTCACCTACCCCTTCGTGGATGGACTATAAATAGCTCCCTTTTCCTCAGATCTACGACAGACTTGAGTTTAGACTTGTTGAGCATGGCTCCTCCACCCCTCCTCTTGTGGATATGATTGCATCCCTCTTATTGTAGCTACTTTTTCACTTAGTGATTCTAGTAGGACAAGCCAATCTTCCCTCCGCGGGTTCTATTGGATCGGTGGACCGGCCGATAAGAGAAACAGTTTCATTATGCGTGTTGTTGACTTGGAATTTGGAATCCGGAGGCTTCTCCATTGGGGCTTTGTTGCCGGATTATTCTTCCTCGTAGGCTTCGCGAGTTATCCCTTGTGTGTTCGTTCTTTGTGTTCTTCGTCCTTCCCCTCGTTTCCTCGAGTCAATCCATGAAGATCGGGCCACAGCCACATCATTTGGTATCAAGAGCAAGGGTTGCCACGGATTTAAACTTGTTTCCGCCCCACTTTTTCCCCAAAATTTTTCTTTGATTTTGAGTAATTTCGAACATTTCCACCGAAAATAGCCTCAAATTGCTTTTGGATCGATCTGCAATTTGAGTGAGTTTTGGCAAGTTTTGATCAATAGATTTGTTGCTATACTTGTTGATCTATCTCCCTTTGCGTTCCCATGGCCAAATTCCATCAATTTCCCCTCCGATTTGGTGCTTCAAGTTGCGTTTTTCCGCCCAAAATCGCGTGCAAAGTTCGTCCCAGTTTTAGATCTGAAAATCCCGAGATTTTCGGTACTACCGGGCTACTTCCGGGCTACTATCGGAATTCGCCTCTGTTTGAGGTCCGGCAGTGACCCGGCAGTGAGCTGGAACTACCGGACTTCCGGTACTACCGGGTCTGGGGCGGTACCACCGCGTTTCACAGTTTTGGCCATAACTTTCACTTCCGGACTCCGTTTTTGGTGATTTTCGTCTCTAATCGAAGCTACCGACAAGCTTTACATCACCACAGCAGTTGCTCCACTTTATTTTGCCACTAAATTTCGTGAGCAAGGAAGGGAATTTCGTCTACCAGGGTGAAGATCGTCGTCGGAAGGTATAAACTCCCCGCCCACCTTGCATCACTTCTTAGCCAAGCCTTTTGCGCCTATCTATCCTATTGCAACTTGCTCATCTATGGTTGCTTGGGCTTTGCACACTTGATACCTCATAGAGTTCCGAGCAAACATTGTATGCGCTACTAGCTATAATTCTTGTTGGCAAGCCAAGTGAGAGGCAAAAGCGAAATAGTGAGAAGAGAAATTGAAAAGAATCAAAAAAAAGGAGAAAAGAAAGAGCCTCAATGCCATATATCTTGTAGGTCACGCCAAGCTCGATGGAAAATTCATAGGTGTGGTATCTTTGTGCAAATCTTGTAGCCCACCAATAAATTGCAATCGAGTTGGTTTCTCTTGCAATTGTGCGACTTGTGCTTTTGTCTTCGCTAGGTCCTCACTAGCTCATTTTCGGTTGCTCGAGTCCCACTTTTCAAACGCATGTGTTTGTATGAGTTTTTCCTCATATCCTTTGGGATCGACTTGTTTTGCTTTGTGATCACCGTGGTTCTCTACTTGCCTTAACAATATCTTGGTTTCCGGTTGTTCCTTTGGCTTTCCACAATCCATACCTATCCACCCATAGGCCGTGTGTGTTTTGGAGTTGCTTTTGGATCCTTGAAACCAAGTCACCGCATTCTTGTGTATCGGTTCATCTTGGCAAGCCCACTTGTTCCAATACTATCCAAAGAAGGTAAGAGAGGTTTTAGTCACCACATATTCCACATATCACTTGTGTTTTTTTATCATGGCTAGGGAAGAACAAGACGCCGGCATGAGCAAGCAAGAGGAGAAGCTCAAGCGGTACATCGACGACAACTTACGCCGCTATGAGGAGCGCCATCATGCCGCACAACGTGAAAACAATGAGCGTTTCACTCAAATCCAAGACGCCCAACGTGAAAGCAATGAGCGTTCCACTCGTCTGGAGGAGTCTATGAGCAAGCTTCTGGAAAGAAGAAATCGGCACTCCTCAAGGTCAAGCTCAAGGTCTTCTGATGAGGACATCCCAACTACAGTTACAACCACTAGTCCTACCACTACACAAATACAAGGACCTATTACTCGAGCTCGTGCACGTCAACTAAATTATCAGGTACTTTCTTTTCTTGGAACTCTTCCAAATTTACATGAGAATATGCTACTGCCTAAAACCGATGTGTTTGTTACACTTAGGAATAATGGACCTAGCGAGGAGTTGATGGACAAGTATTGGAGCATGATCGTTCATGGAGATGGCAGCAAGCATACGAGGATTGAAGATGACGCCACACATGGAGAATCGAGGGTTGTGAAGCCACTATAAGGGAGCATGAAGTCATGGACGAAATATTCAAAGACCACACTTCATATTTTCGCCCATAGCATTATATGGTGCTGCGTCACCTCTATTTTTGGGCCAGGCCCATGTATTTTCGAGATACCATTTCATAGGCTGTTTTTAGGGTCCGTATTGATAGGGAAACCGACTTAGGAAGGATTTCGGCCCCCTTTTCCAAGGCTGCACGAAATTCTCCTAAGTTTCCCTATAAATACCCCCCTAGGTCGTCACTTTCGGGTTTGGGTTTTGTTTAGTCAAAAGTTAGCTAGCCGTCGCTGCAACTTCGCCGTACTTCATTTGTGCCAGATCGGCCAGACAAAGACCGTTCTTCGAAACCCCACTTTCATCTATAATCATTCATATTTGCAATATTCAGATTTCCAATTCTTAGTTCTTGCTTGTTCTTCGATTGCCTGCAGGAATTAGACCTTAGTTGGTTTGGTCGATTGTGCTTCGGCGCTGTCATAAACCTCCCCGGAGTTGGTGTAGCGATTGTTAAGGCGCAGCGTCCTCGCACGTTTGTAGTCAGATCGTCAACGTCGACGCCACCCAAATCGATAGTTATCATCTCATCGAAAGATCGGACACCTCAGCCTCGATCAAGTGGTATCAGATTTCAGGTTGATCGGTGAGATTTACAGTTTTTACTAGTGTAGATTGCATCTTCTTTTACTACCTACAGTCCATGAAAAAGCCATAAAAAAATTTAGGGTTAGATCATCCCGTCGTATAACCAGTCCGGGCCTGTTGCATATTTTTTTCAGTGCATTGCATCGTTGAGTCTTCGTCTGCATCGTCGTATCGAGTTGCTGGTCTTAGTGTCTAGTTCCTTTAGAGTTTCAAGTTCTTTGCATATTTGTCTTGCTGCCGCCGCACAACACGCATCTCGCCCATCATCGCCACCATCCACCAGTCTTCCACCACCATCCATATATCCACCACCGCCACCATATACATACCCGCCGCCGCGTTCACCATCGTGATCGGTTTGCTTCGTATCTAGGTCTGTAAAAAAAAAGTCAATCCGCATCCAAGCCTCCAAAATCTCTCAGAATTGCAAAAAGAGTCCGGGAAGGTTGTAGCGATCCTGCCCTTTTAAAATAGGCCAAGATCCCTGTGTTATTGTGCTAGTCCCTGGATCAATTAGCTAGCACCACAATTTAAGATGAAGTATCATACATTGCATCAAAATTCTATTACAACATATGATCCAGAAAAATAAACATTACAAATTGCATAGCCAAAGGCTAGCATGTTACAAAGTTCAGCAGCGGAAAACATATAATAGCATGGAGCCTCATCATCTTCATGTGCCACAGGCAGACATGTTGGTTGCAGACTCGAAACCCGAAAGCGTTCCTTACTCGCCGTCGGAACAACCTGCAACGGTAAAAACGTTGCAGCCAAAAATTGGTCAGAACCATTGGAATGGATCTGGCAAATGATACTTGTGGACTCATAAAGGCAAACTTCTAACATCTACATGCATATCTGGCTAGTGGAGTTGAAAGGCTCTTGCGCAAAGCAAATTTTATCCTATACTTTCATAATTCATTTCTTTCTTTCCAAAATCCTTAAGAGATATCCCTGGGCGCACCAGTGTCTCGAATCCGCCCATGTTCACCCATCAAGTTTTAATTTAGAAATTGGAATGAATGAGATTCCTCTGTCGACCACCTTGCTTAGTTACTCAAATTGTCCATAACTAGGGACACGGCTAAGATCTTAGTTTTATTTTACTCTCGAGAGTTTGTGACACTTTCACCACTTGACTTCATCAACCCATTCTGTCCTTGACCTTCTTGGAGTGAAAAGGAAAGGTGAAGATGAAGACGAGACCTTTGGGAAACAGTCCCCTGTTCCTCTGGCAGACCCATACAAGACATTCATCCGCTGCGAACTGCCGGAATCAGGTTCCTAGAACTTACTTAGTCAAGGCAGAGCCATAGTACCAAGTGGCTGCACTGGAAGTAAACTAGACATGGAGTGACATGAAATCTCAAACCCTAGGTGGCCTTTCACAAGTGCACATCAGGTAAAACGATGGAAATAGCCCTGAATAGCCACTCAACTTCGCCTCCATCATACGGACCAATACCACCTAGGTAGTTCATTAATTTAGTAGAATTTTCTTAACTCAACTACAATAAAACACTTCAGTTTTGCAGCAAGCAATTCCACTAACATTAATAGGTCACTAGTCAACTAAATCATGTGGCTAGCCTACAGGTTTGCATAGCATATAGTTATAACAATAGTAAGCCTAACATGCCTACTGATAAAAATAGTCTACAATGCAGATATAGTAAAATAGTAGGTCATTTATGCTGGAGTATCACTTGCCTTTTGAAAGTTGTCGTTGCTCACACACTCTTTTCAACGTAACTCGTAGCTCTCCGTTCAATCTATACAGTACAAACAGATAACAATAAACAAACAATACAACAATCAAATAATACGCACATAAGAGCAAACATGGATAGAACACAAGGGTAATTAGGTTGATGGTCTAGGTTTTAATACATGATTCAATATGCAAAAAGAATCAATGCATTTAGGTTTGGGGCTTCCATTAAAGGTCAAGGGGTAGTCTAGAGTCAAATTTGAATATTTCAAATTTAAATAGGTTAGAATGGTGGTCCAAAGATATCAATATGGTTTACATACTGAACTTGGTCAAAAGGGTTTAATGCTAAGTAGGCCAAGGTTTGCAAAACAAGTTATAAGTAGGTTTTAAACCAAAAACAATATTCTTATGGTGGAAAGGTTCTATCAAAATTAGGTTTTGGTTCTACTGGACAGAGGACATAAATTTAAGTCATTTTCTAGAAGAAACCATTTTAAAATAAATTATAGATTTAAAGTTATGACAAAAATACTCAAATTTGAGTTCTCTGATTTTTAGATCATCAAAAAAATGCTCACAAATATTATAGAACAGAGGAACTATATTGCATATATTTTAATGTTTCTAAAAATATGTTTCTTGCAATTTTTGGACTTATAGAAATAAAGTTATGTTAAAATTACTCAAATCACACACTTGAAAATTAAATAATTTTAAAAAGGCCAAAACAGAGAACTAACAGTTCTAAAATAATCTACAGGTCAACAGGTTTTCAAAAAAATAAAGTTTTACTAAATTTGGCCAAACGGTTAAAAAGTTTTGATGGTTTGAAGTTATAGGGGTTTTTCTGTAAAACTTCCTTTTATTTATAATTCGGGAAATTCACAGAAATTCCCTGGCTGACTCAGATCTGACTGGGCTGCTGACTAGGCATGACGTGGCACTGACTGTGCTGCTGACGCAGCAGCCACGCGGCGCAATGTTATTGGCCGATACCGGTTCGGTTAAGTGACTTAATCGCGGCCGTTGGTTTCAGATCGGACGGTCTGGATTCTAGGGTTTTACCCAGCGGTGGTGGTTGGTCACCGGAGTTGGTCGGGGACGGCGGCGGCGGCTCGGGCGTCGAGGGCGAAGGCGCTCCAGTGGTCCCTGGCCCTGGTGAAGACGACGACGACTTTCAGCACGGGACGGCGAAGCGGATGGCGAGGGGGAATGCTCGTTTGCGTCCCAGAGCGGCGGCTAGGTCCGACCGGAGGAGCTAGGAGCGGCGGCGAGCTCCGGTTGAAGACGGAGACGTCGATGCAGCTGCGCAAAAATTCGGGGGAGGTGTCAGCAGGGAGCGCAAATGAGAGAGGAAGAGGATGGTGTGGGAGAGAGGACGCGGGGCTCACTGTGGCGACCGGAATCGTGGAAAGATGGCGGCGGCAGTGGCGAACAATTGGAGGAGATCGAGGGCCTTATATAGACGCGAACGGGAGCAACAAATCCCGTTTAAATCGGGCGGATTTCGATCCGGAGTTTGGATTCGATACGGGAGGGGATTTCGTGCACTGGAGGTTGATGGTGATGACGTCACCGCTTGCGTCATGGTGGGTCCCGTCGGTCAGAGAGAGGAACGGAGAGGAGAGAGGGGAGGCCGGGTGGGTGCGGCTGGGCTGAACCTGGGCCGGCTTGCTGGGCTGGCTTGGGCAGCTGGCCCTTTTCTTTTTCTTTTTTTTTGTCCAAAGCTTTTTCCCTTTTCTTTTCTCTGTTTTCTTTTATAACTTTTGAAATAATGCTCCAAATCAAGTGAAATAAATTTGTATGAATTTGTAAAATTCAGAATGATCATTTGGGACATTTGGCAACCTTCTTCCAAATATTTTATTTAAATAAAAACAAATATTGCACAAATGCATAATTGACATGTTTATGTCAATTTAAATAAATAGGGTTTTATAAATTCTTTTTGAACCCAGTAAAATCCAGAAAATTAGTATGAGTATTATCATTCAAAATTATAAACTCAATAAAATAATTTGTGGAAATGCTTTTTATTTAAATAGAATTCGATAAATCCTTTTAAATACAAACACCCATTTAATTATGGGCTAGTTCAAATAATTGAAATATTTTGCCAAAAAGGTTTTTTAGGATTTTATAGAAATCCAAATTAAGTATTTTATTTCCAAAACTATTTCAAAATATTTGAATAATCAAATATTGCATAAAGGCATGTTTGACACTTATATGACATTTTTAACAAATAGGGTTTTATAATCACATTTTTAAATAAGAATTAAATTCCAGAAAACATCATTTTCTTGATAAAATAATTTAGTACATATCTTTTTATTAAAACAATAGTTCGATAAAACCTTTGAAAACATTTTACTCATTTTGAATCATGGGCTTTATCCAAATTGAAATATTTTGCCAAAATGGCTTAAATAAAACCAAGGAAACATAAAAACCATAAAATTACTATGACTAATATCATTCAAAATAAACTCATTTTTTATAATAAAATAATTTAGTCTAAAACATTTTATAAAAGAAAGTTTGGGAAAACCATTTAAATACCAATACCCTTGGAAATTTCAATATAATCTTTTCAAAGTGTTTTTCTTGATTTCTGGAGACTTTCTTTATCTAATAATAAAAGTTTTAAATTTTTGTGATTTTTAAAACATTCCAAAGTTTTGGGATGTTACACACTACCACCCTTAAAAGGAATCTCGTCCCGAGATTCGGAGAGGCTAGGCATGACGTGGCGCTGACTGTGCTGCTGACGCAACAGCCACGCGGCGCGATGTTACTGGCCGATACCAGTTCGGTTAAGTGACTTAATCGCGGCCGTTGGTTTCAGATCGGACGGTCTGGATTCTAGGGTTTTACCCAGCGGTGGTGATTGGTCACCGGAGTTGGTCGGGGACGGCGGCGGCGACTCGGACGTCGAGGGCGAAGGTGCTCCGGTGGTCCCTGGCTCTGGTGAAGACGACGACGACGTTAACCACGGGACGGCGAAGCGGATGGCGAGGGGGAATGCTCGTTTGCGTCCCGGAGAGGCGGCTAGGTCCGACCGGAGGAGCTATGATATGGGCACGACGGAGGAGGTGCAGCCTAACTTCAGGACTCCACCAAGCTAGAGTTGTCAATTGTAATTTTATTTATGTCTTTGCTATTTTTAATAAGTGTTCGGTTTGGGCCTGTCCAACCGAACTAGCTAGGCCCATTAGTGGGGTGCCCCAACTAGGTAGGTACTGTAGCTACAGTGCGCCGCTACAGTGCGCCCCACCTCATCCAATATAGGAGCTGGCCGGCCTAGGGTTTTGGGGAGTTCAGTTTAGTCTAAAAATAGATTGCTTTGTGTTGCTCTTGGTGAAGCATCCCTCCGGGGACGGCGATGCCGTTTATCGAATAAAGATTGCTGCGGAGGTTCTTGTGTTCATCAAGAATTATCGTGCTCAGGTTAGAGGCGTGGTGATCTTCATCACGTTGCTCGCTGGTTTATTTCCTCGCCTTCAGGTGACGCCATTGGTGCTGTTGGAAGGATTTACTATCTGGGTTACTTGCTGTGAAAGATCGGGCAAACTCATAGGATCATCGGCTTAATCCTTTATCATGTGGTATCAGAGCTCTGGGTTGCTCATGGCGAGATTGATTTGTTAATTATTCATCATCCGAGCAGTTGCGAGATCGGAAGATTGGTTGGCTTTGTGTTGATTGATCGAGCTCTGGTTTTGGTTCAGTCACGGCGCGGCAGACTGCACGCTGCTCGCGTTGTGGTTGGGTTCGTTGAAATTGTTGGCGTGTTTGTGCAGAACGCTCAAGGCCAGATCGGTTTCCTAGGAGGTTTTGGCTTCCAGATTGTGGTTACGCAGGATCGGCAACAGAGTCCAGGTTCCCTGCCACGATCAGCTAGATCGACTCCCGCAGGGGGTGCCACACAAGGGCAGAGCAAGATTGGATTGGTATTTTTCAGTGCGTGTTATTCAAGTATCTACGGAAAAAGAACTAGAGCAGTTCGGATTGGATTGGTATTGATCCGTGCCTGTTCTCCGGCCAGAATAAAGAAAGGAGAATACAAGAATCCTATGTGGTTGCTGCCTCACGTGGTGCTGCAAAACACGCAATACGCAGGAGCTTGTGCATGCAGCTAATTACTAGTACGTGGATCTACAGCAGCTAATTACTCGCTGAGGCTGCGATTGATCGTAGCAGTGAGTATAGGCGTGTAACAGCAAAGCAAAGGAAAGTATTGTTTTGGTGGACACTGGTTGCGCTCAGAACCGATTTTTTTTCGCGAGGCGACATATAGTGGCCGAAAGAGAATATATCAAAAAAAATGTATTCAGGCTCGGGTGATTATTATGGCCAAAGGTGTCGTTCTGGCAGGAAGTCAGGTGATATATTCAATGACTATTTGGATATCACGAAAAGCGTAGCACATGATGATGCTAAAATCAAGTGGAGACTAGATAGCTTCGCAACGGCTGCAGATTATGAGTCTTGGGAATATCACATGCTAGAAGGTTTCTATCGATGTGATACCTACGATCGCTTGGACGATTATACACGTATGGCTCTTGCATTCCGGCGTGTGGATGAGGAGGTAGAGAGATGGTATTTAGAGGAGATGGAGAAGAACATTACTGCTGCAACTTGGGAGGAATTCAAGAAATTTTTACGTGCGTGCTTTATGCCTTCTAGTAGCTTGGTACCTGGTACAAAGGCTAGGGTGAATGTGGAGGTAATCAAGCATACACCCAGCATTGTGCAGCGGAAAGCTGATGTTAGTAAGCGGACACAGCCATTGTGCAAGGCTGCTGCGACTGTGACTAGTCCATCTCAGAAGAAGTTAGCGATTGTCAAGTTTTCAGCACCTTGTCCAGCGTCGATAGCGGTGCAATATACAGGGGAGGTCAAGCTGTGTGTTCCAGTACAGAAGGTCAACAAGGCAGCAGCAACAATTTCTGAAGAGAAGAAGACAGATGTTGACAAGGTTATTGGGTGCACTGCAACTATAGTGGAGGAGACGGAACCTTTGAGTGGGCTGAATATGCAACTCAAGAGGGTACGTGATGAGGCTTGCATGATGGTTGACAAGGGTCAGCGTTGGAGTTTATTTCAGACTCAGTGTATGATCAAAGGCAAAGCATGCAAGTTAATAATTGATGGTAGAAGTTGTACTAATGGCATAAGCAAGGCAATGGTGGCAGCGTTACGGTTGTCCACATGGCGTATTTCTGAACCTAAACATCTAGAGTGGTTGAATAGCTGTGGTATGCTGAAGGTTACTCATAAGGTGCGTGTGCCATTTACAGTTGGTGATTATGTTGATGAGGTTGAGTGTGATGTGTTGCCATTGGAGGTGTGTGGACTGTTACTTGGTCGTCCGTGGCAGTATGATCGCAATGTTACACATGCAGGGAGAGCAAATACATATTCTTTTGTGTATGATGGCAAACAGCGGACTTTGAAACCTATGCAAGATGATCAAATAAAGTCTGATATAGAGTTGGTGGTACAAAAGGAGAAGTTGCGCAAGGCTAAGCCGCCGAGGTTAGCAAAGGTGCATCATGAGGAGCATGATGCACGGAGCGTTACTGTTGATATTGTTTCAGCTATGCCTGTACATGACAAGCCAGTTCTTGTTAGTGACAAGCCAGTTGAAGTAGAACCTCTTATTGATGAGAGGAAGGATGTTGCAGCATGTGTTACAAAACCAGTTTGTGTTGACACAGGTGTTCAGACGGAAGATCTTTGTGCTGATCATGTCCCAGTGCATGTGGTGCCGCGGGGCGATGAGCACAGTTTTGTTAGTACACTTGTGAGGCCTGTTGTTGGAGCTGCAGTGCAGATGCATAAAGGCAAAGATGGACATGTTCGTCAGTTGTGTGGCCCAGGCATTACTCATCTTTTGCAGGGTCGTGCAAAGCAGGGTCATGTTCAGCGACCAAGGTTTCCAGCAAAGGTGGACAAGAAGAAGAAGATGATGGCGCCTATGCCCAGGCGTGTGTGGAGAAGAAAGGCGCCCACTGCTGAAGCAAGTCGAGCAGGCCAAGAGGGAGGATGTGGAGTGGTAGGCAGGCAAGACTTGAAGATGACGAAGACGCGTGATGCTTTTGTTGATATCACGCTACCCTTTCCAGCAGACCCTCACGCATTGGGGACAACGCTTCTTGAAGGGGGGGAGGATGATATGGGCACGACGGAGGAGGTACAGCCTAACTTCAGGACTCCACCAAGCTAGAGTTGTCAATTGTAATTTTATTTATGTCGTTGCTATTTTTAATAAGTGTTCGGTTTGGCCCTGTCCAACCGAACTAGCTAGGCCCATTAGTGGGGTGCCCCAACTAGGTCGGTACTGTAGCTACAGTGCGCCGCTACAGTGCGCCCCACCTCATCCAATATAGGAGCTGGCCGGCCTAGGGTTTTGGGGAGTTCAGTTTAGTCTAAAAACAGATTGCTTTGTGTTGCTCTTGGTGAAGCATCCCTCCGGGGACGGCGATGCCGTTATCGAATAAAGATTGCTGCAGAGGTTCTTGTGTTCATCAAGAATTATCGTGCTCAGGTTAGAGGCGTGGTGATCTTCATCACGTTGCTCGCTGGTTTATTTCCTCGCTTTAAGGTGACGCCATTGGTGTTGTTGGAAGGATTTACTATCCGGGTTACTTGCTGTGAAAGATCGGGCAAACTCATAGGATCATCGGCTTGATCCTTTATCAAGCTAGGAGCGGCGGCGAGCTCCGGTTGAAGACGGAGACGTCGATGCAGCTGCGCAAAAATTCGGGGGAGGTGTTAGCGGGGAGCGCAAACGAGAGAGGAAGAAGATGGTGTGGGAGAGAGGACGCGGGGCTCACTGTGGCGGCCGGAATCATGGAAAGACGGCGGCGGCAGTGGCGAACAACGGCGAGCAAAATCGGCGGCCTGGCGGCACCTCGGGCTAGGGTTTTTGGGGAGAAACTAGAGGAGATCGAGGGCCTTATATAGACGCGAACGGGAGCAACAAATCCCGTTTAAATCAGGTGGATTTCGATCCGGAGTTTGGATTTGATACGGGAGGGGATTTCGTGCGCTGGAGGTTGATGGTGATAACGTCACCGCTTGCATCATGGTGGGTCCCGTCGGTCAGAGAGAGGAACAGAGAGGAGAGAGGGGAGGCCGGGTGGGTGCGGCTGGGCTGAACCTGGGCCGGCTTGCTGGGCTGGCTCGGGCAGCTGGCCCTTTTTTTGTTTGTCCAAAGCTTTTTCCCTTTTCTTTTCTGTTTTCTTTTATAACTTTTGAAATAATGCTCCAAATCAAGTGAAATAAATTTGTATGAATTTGTAAAATTCAGAATGATCATTTGGGACATTTGGCAACCTTTTTCCAAATATTTTATTTTTAAATAAAAACAAATATTGCAGAAATGCATAATTGACATGTTTATGTCAATTTAAATAAATAGGGTTTTATAAATTCTTTTTGAACCAAGTAAAATCCAGAAAATTAGTATGAGCATTATCATTCAAAATTATAAACTCAATAAAATAATTTGTGGAAAAACTTTTTATTTAAATAGAATTCGATAAATCCTTTTAAATACAAACACCCATTTAATTATGGGCTAGTTCAAATAATTGAAATATTTTGCCAAAAAGGTTTTTTTTAGGATTTTATAGAAATCCAAATTAAGTATTTTATTTCCAAAACTATTTCAAAATATTTGAACAATCAAATATTGCATAAAGGCATATTTGACACTTATATGACATTTTTAACAAATAGGTTTATAATCACATTTTTAAATAAGAATTAAATTCCAGAAAACATCATTTTCTTGATAAAATAATTTAGTACATATCTTTTTATTAAAACAATAGTTTGATAAAACCTTTGAAAACATTTTACTCATTTTGAATCATGGGCTTTATCCAAATTGAAATATTTTGCCAAAATGGCTTAAATAAAACCAAGGAAACAAATAGTATTATTTTTCATGATAGAATATAATAAAATCAATTTTTATAGTTGAGACAAAATCATTTTAAATACTTTGAAACCCTTTTTAAAATATTTGTAGAATTTAAATAATTTATAAAGTCATATTTGATAGCTTTATAAGAATAAGGTTTATGAACTCCTTTTGTTTGCAATAAAAACCATAAAATTACTATGAGTAATATCATTCAAAATAAACTCATTTTTTATAATGAAATAATTTAGTCTAAAACATTTTATAAAAGAAAGTTTGGGAAAACCATTTAAATACCAATACCCTTGGAAATTTCAATATAATCTTTTCAAAGTGTTTTTCTTGATTTTTGGAGACTTTGTTTATCTAATAATAAAAGTTTTAAATTTTTGTGATTTTTAAAACACTCCAAAGTTTTGGGATGATACAAAGGTTGAGTTTTTGCCACTTTTGTGAAAAAGTTCAGAATTTTCTGTGATCCTCACTTATATCTTACTTTTGAGCTATCCATTTGTGCTTGTTGTTGCCGCGCCTTGATTTTTTTGGTGCTATAGGCTCGCATCTCTAGTAAGGTCTAGCCTAGGACTAGCACAGTACCGTCTTTGAGCGTTTATTCTACTTGCATTCCTGATTTGAGTTTTGCTATACAATATATAAGCCTTCCCAAAGCTCCACAGATTTCTACACCGTGTGTTGTGACTCTCACCTGGCAATCGCTTCATCTAATCTTCGGCGAGTTGACTCCGCTGGTTGCCAGTCACCTACTGCTGCTTGGTAAGAACTTGTAAGAGCTTTGCTTTGGGTTTGAAGGATTACACATTCTTTCCACTACCACATAGTAGTTCATAGGAACATATTCTTGTGATTTGTTTCCTGTCTTCTACTAACCATGTCAGGCTCGGGTGACAAATGGGAGAACCTGACGAACAAAGAGTTACACACTAAGTTCGCCAAGCTTGTGATGGATAACACGCAGGACATCGACAAACGACTTGGCGAGGCACTTGAAAAGATAACCGGCTTCGAGCAAACCTTTCATATTAAGCTCGATGCCAAATTCAACGAGTTGCTCGCTCGTCTTCCACCACCACCGGCCGCTGCTCCTCGTCGTCCCGGGTATGTTGGGCACGCTCAACGTGTACCCCGCGAGGAAGGCCAAAATTCTGTAGTAGCTGCGGCTGTCGATGAGCCCTTTGATTACTACGAGGGCGAGGACGAGGACGAGTATGAAGGAGTAGAAGTGTAGCAACAAGCCCCTGGTCGGCTGCGCGCCCACATTTATAATGGTAATGCTGCACCACGCCGTCAGTTATTGCATGATGATGACCATGTTGCTAAGCTGAAGTTAACAATTTCACCTTTTGAGGGTAGATATGATCCTGATGCTTATCTCACATGGGAATTAGAAACTGAACAACGTTTTGCATGCTTACATTACCCTGAAGATAGACGTGTTAGAGCTGCTGTTTGTGAGTTTACTGGGTTTGCTTCTATTTGGTTGTCTGAATATTGTAGAGTCAATCCTAATGTCATCCCCACCACTTGGACCTTCTTAAAAACTGCTATGCATACTTGTTGGGTGCCTCCATATTATCAACGTGATTTGCTTCAAAAATTGCAGCAACTAAAACAAGGCAAAAATTCAGTAGAGGAATACTATCCACAATTGCAAACTGGATTACTTAGATGTGGTGTTGTGGAAGATACTGAACCTATGCTGTCGCAACAGTGGAACATGGGGGTTCCCTGATGCGGTCAAAGTGGGTCCATCGCACATGGGCCCACCAAGGAGGCACTTAAGGACAAGGCTCAAGAATGGTAGATGGGCCCCCCCATCTGCCCCACGGCGTCCCGACGCGTGCGACATCGACAACCAAGACCAAGGACTCGGGGACCCTCCGGGGCCCCCTCGACCCGGAAGCAGGCACGGAGGTCCTGGGGACCCGACGCCCGGCAGGAGGCTAGGCTCATTCCCGGGAACCAACCTCCAGTACGCGAAGAGGATAAGCTTGCCAGCTCTGGCTGGAAGCTCCTAGAAGACTTGGGCGCCAAGAAGATGGAGGCGCCAAAGGGGGACAGAGGCAGAAAAGCTGTCAGCCTCTGTCCGCCCTCTCTGGAAAAGGTGGGCGGCCTCACCTGCCCCTTTGAGAAGAATACTTGGACGAGAGGAGGCCACGTCGCCTCCTAAAGAGAACCCGGAGGGGTTTTCCTGCCAAAACCCCTCCGGCCCCAAGGGTGCACCTGTGGTATCCCCTTAGCCTATAAAAGGAGGACCGAGGCACCCAAGGGAGGGACAAGTTGGAAAGGAACAAGTCCAGAAGAGAAGGAGGCTAGGCTAGGTAGCGCACAAGCCCTAGATTAGCTTAGGCGAGAGGTGATCTCCTCAGGGTCAGGATCTGCTCGTCTTCAACCTCTAGCCAACACCTCCCGGGTTCTCACCCGTGACCACCCTTGTAAAGCTACACCATGATATACCTCTCAATCCAGACATGCAGGAGTAGGGTTGTTAGCCTCCGGGCGGCCCGAACCTGGGTAAACTCCTTGTGTCTCTGTGATGCTTGCTAGTAGGTAGATCTCGAGCGTCGAGCGAAGCCCCTGGGTGGAAGAAGTTCTTCGGCCTCCTCTGCGCCCCATACCGAACCTAAAAAGGGGTATCCTTTACTCCCGGTGTCCGTGATCCAAGACACGACATCTAGCACGCCAGGTAGGGGGCGCAAGTGCTGAGTTCTTCGTCGGCATATTCTTCGAGTTCTTCGTCGGCATCTCCCTCAAGTTCTTCGCCAGCTTCGAGCTCTTCATCAGCTTCGTGTTCTTCGTCGAGATCTGCATCAAGTTCTTCGTCGACCATGGCGCCAAAGAAGAGGCCCGACGTCCAGGCGTCCAAGGCGGCCTCCCCTACGCGCTCTCAGGCTACCGGCGAGCATCGCGCTGCTGCAGCAAACCGGGCTTCTCCTCCTCCACCTCCGAAGAAGGACACTCTGGGCGGGGCAGGCAGCCCAACCCAGGGCGGCGAAGATGGTGGCGTGGAAAAGAGCATGGGCGGCAACACCGGCAAGGACTTCTCTGTCGGTGAAAAGAGAGAGTGTACCCGCGCTGGTAAGGGTCAGCAGGGCACCAAGAGCAAGTCCTGCACTCTCCTCTCGGACGACGCGCAAGCCCGTCATGACGCCCTCATCACCGCCAAGGCTCTGATCCAGTTTCCACCCAGCACCGACAACCCCAAGGTCTACCAGGAGTGGCGGACCCGAGTGGAGGAACTCCTCCACTTCGCCGACGGCGGTCCCAGGTGTGAGCCCGTTCACGCCCCACCGTCGACAGCCCGGAGCCAAGGGAGCAGAGGCGCGAGAACCCCGGGACCCTCCCCGGGGAGATCATCCAGGTGAAGCCGTGACTCCTCAAGCAAACCCTCCCACGGCGGCGGGCTAACCGCAACGGCGGCCCGACCATCTCCGTTGGTTCATCCTCCACGCGCAACGTGGATCTGCACAACAACCTCGACAACCGTCTCCATGAGGATGCACGCACTCGTATCGAACATCGTCGAGAGCGTCATCGGCGGGAAGATCGGGACGACGACATCGCCGAGGGCTGCCTCGCCCTCTCCCCTGAGTTTTGCCAGGCCACCTGGCCCAAGAAGTTCAAGATCGACGTCCTCCGCTACGATGGCACCACCAACCCCCGGGACTTCCTGCAGCTGTACTCACTGGCTGCAGTGGTTGCCGGGGCCGACGAAGTCATGATGGCCAATTGGTTCCCATTGGCCCTGAAGGGAGACGCTCAGTCATGGCTTCTCAACCTCCCCAAGTGCTCCATCCGATCCTGGAGGGCACTAAAGGAGGCGTTCCTGGGAGCTTTCCAGGGCGGCTACCAGCGCCCGGGAGTTCCCTGCGACCTGCACGACTTCAAGCAGCTTCCGGGTGAAACTCTCCGCAAGTTCATCCAACGCTTTACCCAGAAGATGAACATCATCCCAAGCATCAAGCAGGAGCTGGTGATTCAGTCCTTCCATGGCAACATCCGACACACCCGGATGCGCGAGAACTTGAGCACTCACCGCATCGAGACTACCCGCGAGCTATGGGAGCTCACGGACCGCTGCGCCCGCGCAGAGGAGGGGGTCAGGCTCCCCGGGGAGGAGGAACCCGAGGACAAGGCCACCCCCGCCAAGAGCAAGAAGCGGGACTCCGGTCCCGACAAGCGCGTCTTCGTCACCGAGCCTCTCCCCAAGAAGGTCAAGCCAGCTTCGACTTCTGAGGGGGATGAAGATCCATGGTGCCATGTCCACCCCGACGGCAATCACTTGCTCAAGGACTGCCGCCAAGTAAACGGCCTCGCTGCGCGCACGCAACGTCAAGGGGGTGGGACTGGTCCAGGTGCCTGCTTCAACTGCGGACTCCACGGGCACTACTCACGGAACTGTCCCACATGTCGCCAAGGCAGCGGCGGCCGGGTATGGAGGCGTGGTGGAGGACGCGGAGGCCGCGGAGGAGGGCGCGGTGGTCAGGGCGGAAGTGGGCCAAACAACGCAGAGTTCGCCGACAACGGGGACGCTCCGACTCCTCAGGGTGGCGGCAACGGATAATTCCAAGAAGTCAACGGCGTTATCGGGTGCATTCACGGGGGAGCCTCCCTGCCTACCTCCAACAGCGCCGGCAAGAGACTCGTCCGGGAGCTGAACGCGGTCGCCCCGACGCCGTCAAAGCCCCTGGAGTGGTCTAACCAGGTCATCTCCTTCGACCCGGAAGATCACCCTGACAACACCGCCGGGGTAGGGACACTGCCCCTAGTCGTGTCGCCCATCATCCACAACTTCAAGGTCACCAAGATGCTGGTCGACGGAGGCCCCAGCCTCAACCTGCTGACGGCAAAGGTCCTGGCCACTTTGCAAATACCTTTCTCCCGCCTGCAAGACACTGGCGTGTTCCAAGGCGTGAACGGGAATATCACACGACCTCTAGGGAAGATCTCTCTTCCGGTCACATTCGGTGGCCCCGAGAACTTCCGCACCGAGGAGATCATCTTCGACATCGCCGACACGCCGCTCCCCTACAACGGCATACTCGGCCGACCCGCGCTGGCCAAGTTCATGGCCGTCTCCCATTTCGCCTACAACATGATGAAAATCCCGGCGGCTTGGGGGGTGATCAGGATCAAGGCCGACATCGATGACGCCATCTTTTGCGTCCAGAAACTGAACCAGACAGTGGCCGCAACGGCGGACACCCGACAAGACATGCAAGATGCTGGTGCTGATGCTGCTCTCGGGGGTGGAGGGAACCCCGGGGGCTCGGCGCCCACGGCGTCCAAGAGGACGCCATTCCGCGGCGACCCGCAGATGACCAAGAAGGTGGCGCTCACAAGTGACGGCTCTCGCACCGTCACCATCGGCGCCCACCTCACCGACAAATAGGAAAGCGCGCTCGTCGCCTTCCTTCGGAAAAATTCTGACGTTTTCGCTTGGGAAGCGTCAGGTTTACCCGTTGTACCAAGGAAGGTGATCGAGCACAAGCTGGCGGTGAACACGGACGCCCGCCCCGTGAAGCAAGTTCTGCGGAAGCAGAGCAAGAAAAAGTTGGAGTTCATCGTCTTCGAGACCGACAAGCTACTAGAAGCCGGCGTCATCAAGGTGGTGCCTCATCCCACCTAGGTAGCCAACCCAGTGGTGATGAGGACATCCCACATGTTGATACAACCACTGCACCTACAGCCACACACATACAAGGACCTATGACTCGAGCTCGTGCCAAACAACTTAATTATCAGGTACTTTCGTTGCTAGGAACTATTCCTCACATACATGAGAATATGATGCTGCCTAAATCAGATATGTATTTGTTACTCAGTAATATTGGATCTAGCATGGATGAGAAGGACAAGCATTGGAGCATGGCTATGCATGGAGGTGGCTGCAAGCATGTGAGGAATAAAGATGAGGCTACTTCTGAACTTTGAAGCCACCATGATGATGCAAGGAGGACATGGACGAATTATTCAAGATCATACATCATATTTGCGTCCATAGTCATATTTGGTGTTGCGACACCTTATTTTATGGGCCAGGCCCATGTAATTTCGGAATAAATATTTTAGGGATTTTTAGGAGTCCGTATATGTGAAGGAGGGCCCATCTAGGGTTATTTTCGGCCACCCCCCATGGGATGGACGAAAATCCCTTCTCCTCTTCCATATATACCTCTCCTTAGCCGCCATTAGGACTCGGATTTTGTTTAGTTTAAGACTTAGCCATTGCTATTCTTCGCCATAGACAACAGTGTCGGTTCAGACCTTTTGTATTACGCACTTGCAGAATCCCATCTATAAAGCTTTCATCTTTAATCCGCAATATCTTGATTGCATCTATAATTCTTGCTAGTTCTTCGATTGCTTGCAGGAATTGATCTTCGGATCAGGTTGATCTAGCCCCGGCGAGATCAATAGCCTCGGAAGTTGGTGTAGCGATTGCTAAGGCGCAACGTCACGCACGTTTGTAGTCGGATCGTCAACGTCGACCTCCACCCAAATCGAGAGAAATCCATCTCATCGAAAGATCGGACCCCTTTACCTTATCAAGTGGTATCAGATTTCAGGTTTATCGGTGAGATCTTTCAGTTTTACTAGTGTAGGTTGCATCTGTTTTTCCTACAGTCCACGAAAAAGCCAAAAATATTAGCGTTCGATCTTTTCCTAGAAACAATTTGAGCCTTTGCATCTGTTCTTTTCAGTTTTTGCATTGTTGAATTCGTGTCTGCATCGTCGTGTCGAGTGCTGGTCGTAGCGTCTAGATCTTTAGAGTTTCGAGTTCTGTTCATAATCGTCTCGCCGCCGCCGCCGCACCGCCACCACCAAAACCCTAGCCGCCCCACCATCTGTTCCGCATCGCCACAAAAACCCGAACCACAAAAACCAATCCATCCGATCATACCATCACCTTCCATCCGAGTAGAAGTAGGTTTTATTGTTTTTCCTATAGATTTTACTCCCACAAGGAAAGGGCGTGCTGTTTCGTGATCCGAGTTAAGGAAGGTTTCAGCCGCAAGTACGAAGGAGAGGAGCCGCAAGTACCAACGAGTCTAGCACGCTTTCCAGAGCAGTTTCAAAAATTTCAAAAAAAAAATTCTCGAGCCTACCCGGGTTTTCCATTGTGCTGATCGTTTTGAGACACCTTCCATCATAGTGAGTTTTTCCATATATCTGGCTGTTTTTCAGGCGCGCTGCTATCTGTTGTTTTGGTGTTACGGCTTGACTCGTTGGTGCTATAGGCTCGCGTCTCTAGTCCGTTCTAGCATAGGACCAGCACAATATCGTCGTTGAGCATTTATTCAACTCATTGCATTGCTGTTTTGAATTGTTGCTACAGATATTACAGCCACCTACAACTCCACATATTCCTACACCGTGCGTTGACACCACCTGGTAATCGCTATTCTCAATCTTCTTGACATTTGGTCCCCTCGGTTGCTAGTCACCACCTGCTGCAGGGTAAGAACGGGTAAGAATATTGGTCTGCTTGATTGATTGCGCATTGATTCCACCACTTTCCTGTCACCTATACACACATATTTCTGTGCTTTTTGCGTACTAACCATGGCAGGTTCTGACACGGATGTCGACCCAGATAAGATGACCAACGCGGAGCTCCATCATGGTAGCACAAATCAATATTCTCTTGTTCATAATGATAAGCCAATTGTGTTACTTCCTATGTCTCCTGAAAATATTTTAAAAGATGATCTTGCTAGAGCTAGTAGAGCACATAATGAGGAGTCAAAGCTGAGTGAAAATCAGATTGTTGCTAACGAATTGATGCCATCTAAAAGTACTCCCAAATCTGCACCGAAACATGCTAAGGAAATTCGTTTAAAAAGTACTTGCTTGCTTGCTAGCAAATCTGATATTTCTGAAATTGATGTGAGTACTACTGCATGTTATGCTATCATTTGCAAAGAGGTGCTATTTTCTTTTGAGGACATGCCTCCTTCTTTGCCACCTGCGGTTGCTAACATTTTGCAGGAGTTCGTGGACGTTTTTCCACAAGATGTACCTCCAGGATTGCCACCTATTCGCGGCATCGAGCATCAAATTGACTTAATTCCTGGAGCGTCACTACCCAACCGTGCGCCATATCGTACCAACCCGGAGGAGACAAAAGAGATTCAGCGACAAATCCAAGCATTACTCGACAAAGGTCATATTCGTGAGTCTCTTAGCCCATGTGCTGTACCTATTATTTTGGTTCCTAAGAAAGATGGTTCATCGCGTATGTGTACTGATTGTAGAGCTATCAATAATATTACTATTCGATATCGTCATCCTATACCACGTTTAGATGATATGCTTGATGAATTGAGTGGCTCTACCATGTTCTCTAAAGTTGATTTGCGTAGTGGTTATCACCAAATTCGTATGAAATTAGGGGATGAATGGAAAACAGCGTTTAAAACTAAGTTCGGTTTATATGAGTGGTTAGTGATCCTGCACTTCACATTCAGCTTTGCAAGCAAGATGAAACAAACGAGTGATAGTTGTATATTCCTTATATTCCAGAATTGTTTGAATCTCTTTATTTAACCCACCAAAGAATCTAGCAAGTAAAGCTTCAGTATCCTCTTCTATACCACAACGAATCATGCCAGTTTGTAATTCCTGATAATATTCTTCTACAGAATTTTTACCTTGTTCTAGTCTAGTTAATTTCTTTAGCAAATCGCGTTGATAGTATGGAGGAACAAAACGAGTCCGCATAGCACGTTTCAAATCAGTCCAAGTAGTAGGTGGGTTAGCATGATGCAAACGACAATATTCAGACCACCATACGGAGGCAAAACTAGTGAACTCACAAGTCGCAGCACTAACACGTCTCTCCTCAGGATAATTTAAGCATGCAAAACGTTGTTCTAATTCTAACTCCCAAGAAAGGTACGCATCGGGATTATAACGACCATCAAAAGGCGGAACATTCAACTTCAGTTTTGCAACATGGTCATCGTCACGTACCAGCGGACGCGCATTGCGTAGAAGGACGCGTGGACGTCCAGGTGGCGGTTGGTGGACCTCACCCTCATCCTCGTTTTCGCCGTCAGAGTCGTCCTCCCCTTCATACTCCTCATATCGCGCATCAGTAGCCGTGGTACCCGCAGCGCCCGCAGCAGATGTGTGCGCATGGGGGAGAGGTACTCGCTGGGCGCGGCCGACATACGCAGGGGGTGGAATACGGCGTAGCAACTCCCGAAATTTTGCGTCGAGCTTGTCGGTGAAGGACGTTTCGAGGCCCTCGATCTTCTCCATGGTTTCAGCAAAACGTTTATCCACGTCTTGCATATGGTCGCTGACGAGGTGCGTGAAGTGGCCGTGGAGCTCCGCGTTGGTCATCTTATCTGGGTCGACATCCGTGCCAGAACCTGCCATGGTTAGTACGCAAAAAGCACAGAAATATGTGTGTATAGGTGACTGGAAAGTGGTGGAATCAACGTGCAATCAATCAAGCAAACCAATATTCTTACCCGTTCTTACCCTGCAGCAGGTGGTGACTAGCAACCGAGGAGACCAAATGTCAAGAAGATTGAGAATAGCGATTACCAGGTGGTGTCAACGCACGGTGTAGGAATATGTGGAGCTGTAGGTGGCTGTAATATCTGTA
This sequence comes from Puccinellia tenuiflora, assembly GCA_012064385.1. Taxonomy (NCBI): domain Eukaryota; kingdom Viridiplantae; phylum Streptophyta; class Magnoliopsida; order Poales; family Poaceae; genus Puccinellia; species Puccinellia tenuiflora. The sequence goes on along the minus strand of QRDG01001214.1, from coordinate 634,579 downwards.
GCAACAATTCAAAACAGCAATGCAATGAGTTGAATAAATGCTCAACGACGGTACTGTGCTGGTCCTAGGCTAGAACGGACTAGAGACGCGAGCCTATAGCACCAACGAGTCAAGCCGTAAAACCGAAACAACAGATAGCAGCGCGCCTGAAAAACAGCCAGATATATGGAAAAACTCACTATGATGGAAGGTGTCTCAAAACGATCAGCACAATGGAAAACCCGGGTAGGCTCGAGAATTTTTTTTGAAATTTTCGAAACTGCTCTGGAAAGCGTGCCAGACTTTTTTTTTTGCCCTCCTCTCCTTCTTACTTGCGGCTGAAACCTTCCTTAACTCGGATCACGAAACAGCACGCCCTTTCCTTGTGGGAGCAAAAACTATAGGAAAAACAATAAAACCTACTTCTACTCGGATGGAAGGTGATGGTATGATCGGATGGATTGGTTTTTGTGGTTCGGGTTTTTGTGGCGATGCGGAACAGATGGTGGGGCGGCTAGGGTTTTGGTGGTGGCGGTGCGGCGGCGGCGGCGAGACGATTATGAACAGAACTCGAAACTCTAAAGATCTAGACGCTACGACCAGCACTCGACACGACGATGCAGACACGAATTCAACAATGCAAAAACTGAAAAGAACAGATGCAAAGGCTCAAATTGTTTCTAGGAAAAGATCGAACGCTAATATTTTTGGCTTTTTCGTGGACTGTAGGAAAAACAGATGCAACCTACACTAGTAAAACTGAAAGATCTCACCGATAAACCTGAAATCTGATACCACTTGATAAGGTAAAGGGGGTCCGATCTTTCGATGAGATGGATTTCTCTCGATTTGGTTGGAGGTCGACGTTGACGATCCGACTACAAACGTGCGTGACGTTGCGCCTTAGCAATCGCTACACCAACTTCCGAGGCTATTGATCTCGCCGGGGCTAGATCAACCTGATCCGAAGATCAATTCCTGCAAGCAATCGAAGAACTAGCAAGAATTATAGATGCAATCAAGATATTGCGGATTAAAGATGAAAGCTTTATAGATGGGATTCTGCAAGTGCGTAGTACAAAAGGTCTGAACCGACACTGTTGTCTATGGCGAAGAATAGCAATGGCTAAGTCTTAAACTAAACAAAATCCGAGTCCTAATGGCGGCTAAGGAGAGGTATATATGGAAGAGGAGAAGGGATTTTCGTCCAACCCATGGGGGGTGGCCGAAAATAACCCTAGATGGGCCCTCCTTCACATATACGGACTCCTAAAAAACCCTACAATATTTATTCCGAAATTACATGGGCCTGGCCCATAAAATAAGGTGTCGCAGCACCAACTATGACTATGGACGCAAATATGATGTATGATCTTGAATAATTCGTCCATGTCCTCCTTGCATCATCATGGTGGCTTCAAAGTTCAGAAGTAGCCTCATCTTTATTCCTCACATGCTTGCAGCCACCTCCATGCATAGCCATGCTCCAATGCTTGTCCTTCTCATCCATGCTAGATCCAATATTCCTGAGTAACAAATACATATCTGATTTAGGCAGCATCATATTCTCATGTATGTGAGGAATAGTTCCTAGAAACGAAAGTACCTGATAATTAAGTTGTTTGGCACGAGCTCGAGTCATAGGTCCTTGTATGTGTGTGGCTGTAGGTGCAGTGGTTGTATCAACATGTGGGATGTCCTCATCAGAGGTCCTCCGATCTCCGCCGCCCGACGCCCCCGGGAGGTCCCCGGCCTCCGCCGCGCTGCCTCCAGCTTCCCAGCGCCGCCCCCGTCCTTTGCTTCCAAGGCACTGGCCCCGCCTCCTACTTCTTTCCTCTCGATTTGGGGCAATGGTGGCCCGAATCTGCCGCTACTTCCCCTGCGACGTCCCTTGCCGCCTGATCCCGGTTGGCAGGCGGAGTCCCATGCATCGGCCTGCATCCCGGACAGCCAGCGGCGGCCCGCGCCTCCGTCTGGACCCCGGACGTCTCGGCAGCGTCCCGCTGCCTGGACCGCGAGGCTGCCACCGAAGTCCACGCGTGGCCCCGTCTCCTGCATCGTGCGCGCCCGGCCAGGGAAGTCGTCTACCTCCCCGCACAACCAACTGGATTGTTGTCCGGCCCAGGCAACCTGCCGCTCATCTGGTCTGCACCCGGCAACAGCCTGGCCGGAAACCTACCATACGAGATTACAGCGGGCGAGCGCCTCCAGTCTAGTTTCCCCCGATCCTGATCCGTGCTGATTCTGAAGTTCAGTTAACTGCACTTGTGAGGTTCAGTCCAGCTCACCTATGAAGTTGAGTCTTTCGTCTTCAGAGGTTCAGCCAAAAAAACGCAGTTCAATTTCCCCAGCGGCTTCGGCAAGCCGATGGGCTTCGATTTCAGGGTTTGTTTTTTACTCCAGTCCGGTTCCTTGTTCGATCATTTGTTGGTACAGGTAGCTAGCTGACTCCGAGAGGATACATGTATAGCTGGTTCAGCTACACCGCACATGGAAGAAGCACAATTAGTTGGTTCGTTAGACTATTCCCTTATGTGAGAAGGGATCATGATCGACTAGCTAATGCACTGTTGTTTTATGTTCTTAAATGCTATCCCATAGAAATAATGTTATCTAGCCGATTTTATATAGAACCACATGGAAACGATAGCAGCCCTTCAAACTATATGCAACCTAGTTTCTAAAATAATTACCTCACATTTGATACTCATAATTGCCATAATTATTATGATGGATCGGAAGCTTAGATATATTTTACGTCAGTCCCTTCTCAGGTCTTTTTGCTTTCCATATGTTCTGCATCGATTGCTTGATTTTTAGTTAGTGATGGATTGGAACCACATTTTTCTCTCACTGCAGTTCATACCTCTCTATGTGACACTGACTCTCTAATAATATTTTAAGAATAATAATTAAATTTTCAGTTTGTTAAATACTTGATGGGTAGATTGTATGCTTGATTTGTTATTCTGCAGTTCATACTCCCCGGCCGCCGATCTCTGGAGATCCAGCGCTCCGCCGCCGGTCTCCAGAGATCCAGCACTCCACCGCCCAGCGGTGTCCATTGCGCCGCCCCTTGCGGGATCTACCAAGCGGGCTGCTGTCGCCGGCCTCCCTGACATCCAGGGCGCCATCTAGCTCCATCGAGTGTTCACCTCCTCCGTGCATCGTTGTGAACTTTTCTGAACCGCACCTTGTTGGGGACACTTTCCGGTTGTATATCTGCGTCTATTTCCTGTCTGTTTCCTTGTTTGTTCTTTGTTTTCTTTTTGCAAAAAATGAAAAAGGTCTGGGCAAAGACATGTGTATCTTATGTGTGTTCGACAAAAAAAAAATAGAAGTTCACTTACGCAGCTCGAGAAGTTCGGACAAATAGTCCACCAAAATTAAATTCACCTGTGAAAAAAATAGGAAGTTCAGTGTATCGTGAGAAGTTGAAAAAAAAAATGGTCCGACAAGAGGTTCACTTGGGAAATAGTTAGGAAGTTCACATATGCATCGCGAGAGGTTAAAAAAATAGTCCGTCAAATAAAGTTCACTTGCGAAAAAAATAGGGAGTTCATGTATGTATCGCGAGAGGTTCAGAAAAAAATGTTTCAGCAAGAGGTTCACTTATGAAAAAAACGGAAGTTCACTTACGAATCGCGAGAAGTTCAGAAAAATAGTCCGCCAAATAAAGTTCACTTGCGAAAAAAAGAAGTTCACTGCCATATCGCGAGAGGTTCAGAAAAATATGGTACGTAGAGAATTTCAGTTACGAAAGACTTAGGAAGTTCACTTACGCATTCTGAGGAGTTCGTCAACTTTATGAGTGAAAAGTTCAGAAGTGGTTCGAAAAATAGAAAGTTTACTTGTGTACCGTGAGAAGTTCGGAAAAAATAGGGTCAACGGCATATTATGTGGATTATTCGTTTTTCGTATTTTCAAAATTAATAAAAAACCGTATCAAATTTCAAAATAATTTGTACACATAAAAGTTGCATCTAGTCAATATCTTTCCAACGGCATATTATTTGTTAAGTTTCGATAAGCGGTTTAAAAGTAATTGCGAAAAATCAGTCCGCCGGATCTAAATTTCAGAAAATAGAATTCTCTATTTTTTAAACTGCTCTTAAACCGTAAGGAATTCGGAAATTTGAATAGAGATAGAAAAGTTGCACATTTTCCATACGAATCTAACGGCATATTATTCGCATCCATCCGATGAGCGGTTTAGAAATGGCTTCCAAAATACAGTACAGAAACGAAAAAATCCGCGAAAACTATGTTTTGTATAATTAAAATTATTCTAAAACCGTACATAATTTGGAAATCTGGCAGAAGAATAAAAATTGCGCAATTTTCTTACCTATCCAACGGCATATTATTTGCATCAATCCGACCAGCGGTTTGAAAATGGCGTCCTAAAAACTGTATGGAAACGGACAAAATCGTGAAAACTGTGTTTAGTATATTCGAAATTGTTCTAAAACCGTACAGAATTTGGAAACCATCCAGAAGAATAAAAGTTGCGCATTTACAATACGAATCCAACGGCATATCGCATGCATCATTCCGATAAACGGTTTGAAAATGACGGTCAAAATACTGTCCGCAAAAACATAGATCTAGGTGTTCCGCCGAGAGGTTCACGGTTAACTGTTTAGGAAGTTCAGAAAGTTGTTCAGAATAGTTATTCTGTACGGGAGTGCAGAATAGCTGGAATATATATATATATATATGGATTTGCTCTACATGGTTACCAGCATCACACCATTTAGAACCGTTAGATTGCTTTGAGATCCGAACTTTTTGTTGAGAAAAGAGCCGGACTAGTTTATTTCTTCTGTTCGCATGACGAAAGAGGTAATAGTTTGGTTGCCTTTCCCTCTGGCTCTTCCCTAGTAGGAAACCTAATTCTGACTCTTTCCTGCTGTTTTTGCAGCTGATTGCTGTACCTTTTCTTTGAAATCCGGCCATGCGTGTCTCCTTTTTCTGACCATGGTCCGACGCACGCGTACATGAAAGGTTCCAGCCCGGGTCGTGACTCGTGACAGCCCTCTGCTGTTATTTTGCGTGCTTCTTTTGCATTCGAACTAACGTGCTCACAACCTGCGCCCAGAACCTTTGGTTCACTATTCATTTGGTACACGTACCAGTACGTATTAGGTTTCTGTGCTCCAACCTTCCACTAAAATTGGCTCTACGTGCAGTTAGAAAAATAATTGGCTCTACGTTCCTTCCCATTGCATGCCAGTGACAACTATATATGTGTCACTAGTGTTGTGTTCTCTCTCTAATTAACTTTTGGAAGGTGAACGAGCTAGGGTCTGATACGTAATAGTATCCTTTTGTTTTTTGGAATTTTAGTTGACTTCATCGTTATGAGTTATAAGTGAGGTCGGCATTAATTATTGTTTTTGTTTTAGGCTTGACAAAATCGAGTACCGCCTGAAAATCTATATAGCCAAGTAATGTATTTGATATTTTCTCCCATCTTCCACCTCTATACTTATTCCCCCCTCTCTTTTTTAAGGGAGTGACTAGGTCTCACTCGAGTGAGAATTAAGTTAACTCTCACTCAGATGATCCCATCCAGTTATATGTGTAACTGAGAATTTTTAAATTGTAACTCACGAATCACGATGCATATCTGATGGGATTAGAGTTGAGTGAGCTCTAACTTAATTCTCGCTCGAGTGAGGAATAGCAAAACCGCTTTTTTAAGTTACATCAGTAGATGTTGAATAAATTATACGCTTAAAGTAAACGGTAGTCTCAGGTACTCAGGTACAGTTAAATACATATGATGCGGGTTAAACGCAAAGCAGCAGCGGCGAGTAGACCGGCGCTAAAAAACATGTGATGCAACTGTACTTGTATTAAGCATGTCTTCACCACGATATGCAGAGTTGTTAGCATAAAACCCGCCTAGAATGGCGAGGCGACGGAGGCCAGAGCGCAGGAATGGCGAGGCGACGATGGCCGGGGACAGCGAGCGACGGTGGCCGGAGCGCGGGGACGACGAGGCGACGGAGGCCGGAGCCGGGGCGAGTCAGCTACCGCGCTCGTCGTCTGCCCGTGATGCGGCGCCGCTGGTCGCGTCCTGGCTTGCCGTGCTTCTACTGCCCTCCGCGTGTGCACCTGCTCGCCCTGGCTCCGGCCGTCCCCGCGCTCCAGCCGGCGTCGCCGTCTATTTCCATCGTCGATCGCCCGCTGCTTCGTTGCCGTGCGCCCGCTTGCTCGTCGCCGTCGCACGCGCTCGCCGGCCGCGTCGCCGCGCCACCGTACGCACGCGAACACTCACCCGAACGCTCGCAAAAGAAACGGTGCATTCTCGTCTGTCATACAAAAACTGGAATTGGATGAACCATAGATACATACAAGTACAACTACAATTTTTCTTGTGATTCCAATCTAGCTCGTACTAACTCCTACGCTAGAAGCACGAGAAGAGAGATGAAATGATCAACATCCATCAGTCACAGATTATTGGCATTGATCTTGTAGTCACTAGTAGCACGAGAAGAGAGATGAAATGCACGAAATCAGCGGGCACGTGCACGAGAATATAGATGATGAGCTGAATCTGACATATAATAGTAGCATATTTGGATCTCTACAAAGAATAAAATAAGTGGAGCTAAGAGAAACGAGATGCTCCAAATCAATCGGTCGCTTCTCCTTGCTCGTGATTTTTCAAAACCTGTACCACAGATCAGAGTGAGGAGTACCATAGCAACAAGTTTTTACTTCCGAGAAAGAAACAAAATCACCACAGTCTCTTAGCTCCTATCAGTAATTACCAACCAAGCAAGGCAGCAGCACCACTCTCAGCTTTTAATTTCCTCACGGCAGTAGCATGCAGCCATGAGACTCAAGAACCATGGCGCTAGAAGAAAATGGCATGGCGCTCGATTCTGGAACTGTTTGCCACAGTACAACTTTCCACCAGTAGGTACCCATCGAGGGATGGAGCCCAGGAAGCAGAAAACGTACTAAAAGAAAGGCTAGGCCTGCAGGGCTATGGGCTGCCAAAGCTTGCAAACAAGGACCACACAGGACCAAAGAAGAATTACCAAAGGGTCACGCCAAATAGGCAAATGCAAAGATGGAAATCTTTGTCAGGGCTGGGGCTCGGATCCCAAAGGGTATCGTGTGGCTGCGAACGGTGTGACCAGCGTCTCACACAATAGCAATGATTTTCACTATATATATATATATATATATATATATATATATATATATTCCAGCTATTCTGCACTCCCTTGCAGAATAACTATTCTGCATAACTTTCTGAACTTCCTTACGACAACAATGTGAACTTTCCGACGGAACTTTCAGATCTATTTTTTTGGCGGACAGTATTTCGAGCGCCATTTTCAAACCGTTTATCGGAATGACGCATGCGATATACCGTTGGATAGCTAGTGAAATTGCGCAACTTTTATTCTTCTGCCGGATTTCCGAATTCTTTATGGTTTTAAAGTAATTTTAATTATACTAAACATAGTTTTCGCGGATTTGTCCGTTTTCGTAATGTATTTTAGACGTCATTTCCAAACCGCTCATCGGATGGATGCACATAATATGCCGTTGGATTCGTACGGCAAATGCGCAACTTTTCTGTCTCTGCCCAATTTTCAAAATTCCTTACGGTTTAAGAGCAGTTTAGAAAATAGGGAATTCTGTTTTCTGAAATTTAGTTCCGGCGGACTGTTTTTTCGCAATTAAATTTAAACCTCTTATCGAAACTTAACAAATAATATGGCGTTGGAAATATATTGACTAGATGCAACTTTTATGTGTACAATATTTTTCGAAATTCGATACGGTTTTTTATTAATTTTGAAAATACGAAAAACGGAGATCCAAAATAATATGCAGTTGACCCTATTTTTTACGAACTTTTTACGATACATAAGTGAACTTTCTACTTTCGAACCACATCTGAATTTTTTACTCATAGAGTTGACGAACTCCCCAGAATGCGTAAGTGAACTTCGTAACTGAACTTCTCTGCGTAGCATATTGGTCTGAACCCCTCGCGATATGACAGTGAACTTCCTTTTTTTTCGCGAGTGAACTTTGTTTGGCGGACTATTTTCTGAACTTCTCACGATTTTGTAACTGAACTTTCTATTTTCTTTCACAAGTGAACCTCTTGCTGGACCATCTTTTTTTCTAAACTTTTCGCGATACATATGTGAACTTCCTTTTTTTTTTTTGGAAGTGAACTTTTTGGCAGAGCATTTTTTTCTGAACTTTCGCGCTATAGAAGTGAACTTCCTATAGTTTTTACAAGTGAACTTTTAACGTACCAATTTTTCTGAACTTCTCGCGATACTTAGGCGAACTTCCTACTAATTTTGGCATGTGATGTTTTTCGCCGCCATCCTTTTCTAGACTTCTCATGACTCGTAAGTGAACTTCTTTTTCTAAACTTACCACGATACATAAGTGAATTTCATATTTCATTTATTTTTGTGAAGCAAACTTCTCAAAAAGAAAATTTGTTTGCTCCACAAAATCGATGGAGAAGAGAATTGGACTGCCAAGCTCACACCTCTGTGCTGCCTCTAGCGCAGAACTAGACTGCCTGGCGCAACTGGAACGAGTGGCGGTCGGCCGCGCGTGGCGCTCTCGGTCTTAAGCTAGAGCAAGCAGACGCGGGTAGCCGTACCAGCGGTGCAGCTCGGAGGTGACGGGGAGGGGCAACGACAGGCAACCGAATCGACGACCACGGGGAGCCTAGGTGGTGTAGCGGATCGAATACGAACTGCCTGGTGGCGGCGGCGCACGAACCTCCCATCAACGGCGTGCAGGCCGCCCGGTGGCGGCTCGCGGACATCCAGGCGGCGGCGCGCACGGAATCCCGACAGCAGCACGTGGGCTACTAGGGGCCTGGGGGCGGCGGCACGGTAGACGGCGGCGCGCACCCGATGTGGCCGGGAGGTGGAGTGGGCCGGAGGTGGAAGGGAGGCGGTGGCGTACCCGTTGCTGGCTGGGAGGAGGCACGTGCGGGAGGTGGGAGGGAGCCGGCGGCGCACCCGGTGGTGGCCGGGAGGCGGCGCGGGCGGGAGGGTGGAGGGGATGTAGGGGCCGCGACCACCTGGGCGCCGGCGGTTAGGGTCCCCTGGCGTGGTGGAGGGCGGCCGTACCCGGCGGGAGGTGGAGGGCGGCAGCGCCCGGCGGGAAGTGGAGGAGGGCGAGCTCGTCGCGCGTGGAAGAGGAGGTCGGGCCATAGAGGAGTCAGGAGAAGGGCGGCTTCCGGCCGGCGGCGCGCGTGGATAGGGACTGGGGAAGGGATCGAGCGGGCAGGAGGTAAGAGATGGTGGGTTTGCTCGGATCGGGTGCGGGTTGGTGGAAGAAAGTGGTTAGGATGGGTCGGGTCGGGATAAGGAGGTGTTTAGAACGGAAAAGTTGTGCTAAATAGCTATTTAGCAAACACTTAATGGGTTGTGCTATATATATATATATATATATATAATATATATAGGACATATTCATACTACTCCCAGGGGTAGCTACCCCTTACGTAATTGTCCTCCACGTGTCCCCCACCTAACACCTAGCAATCTGGTTTGTGGACGTACAAATACAATCTCTCGCTGGGCAGAAACCCGTTAAACCCACGTCCTGGATAATTATCGGAAATAGTGGGCTACCCACCCGGCTAGCTACCCACCCACTAGTAGCCATTGGATCATGTTGATTTTGATAGAGGGAGCATGCGTAGATCACACCGAACTAACATGAATCATAACGGCGGCTATAGAATGCGTGCAGTTAGTGAGCACTTCCATCCACATGCGTTTCTACTGTCCAGAGATAGAATTTGTAGCGCACGCGCTAAAATATCAACATTTGTAGAATTTATAGAGTACGCGTTAAAATATTCAACGGATAAAATTTGTGGAGCACGCGCTAAAATATCAACTTTTGTAGAGCACGAAGTAGCTATCTCTCGTGTTGTCTAAGCGTTTCATACGTCTCGTTGGCAGTAGTTCACACATTTACTTATTTCCGTACTCCACACATTGTAGATTTTTTCTGTGTGTTTTTCGGTGTGGTGCATGCTGTGTGCATGCGACCACTATGCTTATGCGACACCACTGACACGTTATTAATAATAAAAAGACCAAGTGCATGAATTTTGTCGGTACACCTCCCAGACAGCACCTACTTATGAATAATTAAAAAATGTCTCTTAATTTTACCCTAGACTAACAGGACAATTAAGTTTTACTTCACAAATTCGTACAAGTGAAAATCAATATGTCCCTTGGCTTTTTAGGCTACGCAATACCAAAGACACCCTCCCATTATCTAATCCCCTCGCGCTAACGGGTGCCTCCTTCTCATGATCTAATCCCTCGTGCTAACAGGGTGCCACAGCTAGTAGAGTGCACAAATGTAGATGAAAATGGACAACAACAGCTATTGGATCCCTCGCGCTAACAGATAGCATAAAGGATGTAACAGGGGTGCGGTTACAGCGTCTACTCCCTGATGGTGCTATCCATGACAACCAGATCTCGTGTTACCTATATCTGATGGCTGCTAAGCTATGCGCAGCTAGCCACCCGGGTAGCAAATCCGCGTTGATATATATATATATATATACTACAAAGGAACCTATTCCTGTTTAAGCTAAATAAGAACTTTCTGAACTGTCTCGGTAATCTGTGTGAACCTTCTCACGCATATCATGTGAACCTTCAGATGAAACATGAACTGAACATTTTTCGTCAAGTGAATATTTTCCTGAACTTTTTTTCTGAACGAGGTGAACTTTTTTTTTTTCAGAACATAGTGAACTTTTTCCTCACACTTTTTTCTCAACAAGTGAACTTTTTTTCTGAATTTTTTTCCGAAACTTTTTTCTGAATGAAATGAACTTTTTTTCTGAAGGAGTGAACTTTTTTTCTGTATAATGTGAATTTTTTTGTGAACGAAGTGATTTTTTTCCTAGACTTTTTTGTGTAAGAAGTGAACTTTGTTTTTTAACTGCACAACTTTTTTCTGAATGAAGGAACTTTTTTTTTCTGAATTGCCCTTGAACTTTTTTGCTAAACGAAGTGAACTTTTTCCCTGAACTTATTTTATGAATGAAGTGAACTTTTTTCCTGGATGAAGTGAACTTTTTCCGAAGTGAACTTTTTCCAAAAATCCGTAAAACTACCTTTTGGTTGCGGTGTATAGTATTTGATTTTTTTTTATTCATACAATGCACTATGTAGGTTATGCACACAAAATCCGTAAAACAATATCACACACCTATAGCCAGCAGTAGTTCAGAAGAATTAAAATAATAGCATTTCCAAAAACATGAGTGGCAAATCCTTTGAAAAAAAAGAACAGTTCAGTTCACTGGAGGAGAGGAGAACTACGTCCACAAGTTGTCTGAACTGTGAATTTCCACTGCTGTTCAATTGAAGAACACTACGATCTGAAATAGGGCGTTTAGCCGCGCATGAGCTCAAAGGACGGCGGGCCGTGCACGGTGCGGGCCGCACGACTAGGAAAACTTGGGGGCGCGGCGGACTTGAGCAGGGGCGCCCGTTGGCGACGCACAAGAGCTCGGGGGAGGTGCCGGCGTGCAGAGATCGATTCAGATCCGGTGGAGTAGGTACGGGTGCCGTCGGAGGATGTTCGGGCGCGACAGCGGTCCAGAGCTCCGAACGCCGGCGTCCAGGATCGGGGTTGGTGCACGCGGAAGCCATTTTGGCGGCGGCAGTGCTCGCTGAGTAGCCGATATGGCACTATGGGGACCTCGCCGGGGAGCCGGCCATGGGCTGGCCCGGACGCGCCGGGAAGCCATCGACGAAGGGTTGGGTATCCCGACGGCGCGCGCAGGAGCTGGGAGAGGAGGCACGGTCACCCGCCGGCGTGAGGACGGCTCGGTGCCAATCCGGCGCGTCGCAGGCAGGGGGCTACAGCTGGGGGGGTGCATGAATCGGGAGGAAGGAAGGCCTGCCCGTGGCGCCGGTGAGGGAGGGGAGCGGTGCCACGGTACCGGTGGGGNATATTGTTGCCACGTCATTTAACACCACACCCGGGTTTCGATGTGGCACGTCACTAGGCGAGATTCTGTCGGGTTTCATATTCATAAGAGTGGTTTATTCTTATGTTGGACCACCGAGCATATCACAGCCCTCCTTTGGGACTGGCTCTGTTTAAAAGGCGAACATAGGCGGAGTTGGGGAAATGCTATGGAAATACCTATAAAACATGACAGCACCCTCGCCCGTGTTGTATGCTTCGGCTTTTCTTGATATGTTATACTATGCAGAGAGACATAGCTATGATCGCATATCTACCCAAGGTGTATTATATTTTAGGTCGTTATCGACTTCACTTCACTTCATCATCGATCGGTAGATATGTCCCAAACGCATCATGCTTTGCACCTCTTGTTCATGCCTTTAATCAATTCCATATATCGAACCAATTTCTCTTATCAATATCCCATTAACATGTCATAATCATCGCCACCAAGTTACCATGGAAAAACAACAATTGTATTGTTTTATTATTGGGAAGAATCCTTCCCCGAGATGATCTCAAATGAATAAGTTGCAGAATACGTACGAACTTCCAATTCCAAAACACAGCACCACTTCATGAATAACTTCTATTCCTTGCGAAACCAAGAGGTAAATACATAGCAACGACAACAACAACAAAAAAAAAGTATACAGTCTCAAATCACAACTTTTCATGGCATGACACAAAGAAAATGTCTCAACTTCTCAGGTTCATGCACCTGCTGCCCCGGTGCTCTCTCGTCGTAGCAGCTTTATTTGGATGGAAAGAAAAAACACGCACATATATAGGAACATCATCGCACTATTGTACGAATTTCTGCAGTCAGCCCATTGAATTGATTTAGTTGTAGGCATCCGGGTTGGCAACGCAGTAGGTCTCGGCGGCCTTGAAGATGTTGGTAACGGAGTCCTTGGCCTTGGTGATCTCGTCCTTCACTTCCACGCCCGGCAGCAGCTTGTAAGTCGACTCCACCTTCACCACACTCCCGCCGTTGGCCGTTGGCTCCACCTTGATGTGCGAGGTGGCCGTCTCAATCGCGGTGCCGATGCCGCCACCCTCGATGAGGGTCGACTTGCACTCGCACTTGTTCTCGTCCAAGAACTCGAGCTTCTCCTTCATCAGGCTGAAGGGCATGGCTGCAAGATCAACTTCATGTTATGCTACTGCTTTTATCATGTACATTCCAGATAAGATTGCAAGTGACATGAGTGTACGTGTGTCGTGTGCGGTGCGTACCTGAGGTGAAGTTGAACTGCCTGACACTGCCGATGTTGCCTTCTCCCTCAACAGGGTGGGCGCTGGCGACGATGTGGGGTGCGAGCTTGGGAGCCAGCGTGTGCCAGTCCATGACGGCGGCACGGAACAGGCGTGGCGCGGCCACCGGCGACTCGATCTCGACGGTCCAGCTGTTGGTGGAGGCCATTGCTGCGATGATCGACTATGAGTCTAGTGATATGAGCTGAAAGTGTTAATTGCGGTGCAGCTAGCTGCTGCTTGGTTGCCTGGAGGGCGGAACTGAGAGCTCTAAATAGGTGGCTCGAAAGCGGGGGTTGGTGAAGGTTGGCCGGACGGGTCCGGTGAGTGGAGACTGGTGAGGCCGTCTGGAGCCAAAGCAGGCGTCAGTTTTTTCCAAATTGGATGGCCGCCGTCCGTCGGCTAAGCATTTATCTGTGCTGGGTCTGAATGTCTTATCAAATCAGTATCACACCCGCATGGGCAAATGAGTCCATAAAATGAGAAGAGAAGAATGGACGTCTTGATAAAAATCACACCATAGTTGTTATTGATGTTTGAACGAAGAAGAAACAAACTGAATTACTGAAGTGATTCAAAGCATAGCACACTTGCGTGGTTGCATGCATATAAGGATATATCTTTATCTTTACCTAATTTTATATAATAAAGGAAGAGTTGCTTCTCCCAAAATTTTCGTCCAACCTTAGAATTGCCCCTAAAGTTGATAAAATTTACCCACCATGCCATCCATAGGTCACTTAACGATTCGTTTGATAAGATAAAGAGACTTCTCCAGCGGCTCTCCCTCGCCGTGCACCCCGACGAGAACCGCTCCGTCCCCGCTTACGGCATGTTCAAACTGCTGCACGAGGATTGGAAGGTGCTCCCACCCGTCCGCTCCATCCGCTGTCGCTGCCGCCAGAGGAGTCAGACTGCGTTCCGCCCAGACGATGTCCCCGGAGGAGGCAGAGGTATGGCCGCCGGGGAGAGGGGTCGCTGGAGAGAGGTGAAAGAGACGGGAAGCGGGCGCGGTGGCTGGCATGCACGACAACGCTGCTGCTGCTTCGGGAGAGAGAGTGAGAGACGTTGGGGGCGAGAGTGGAGGGGATGGGAGGACGCCGACGAGGAGAGAGGAAGGAGTAGCGGGACCGGAGCTTCAGGGGAACCATCGCATGGTTAAGCTCTCCCCGTCATCTATTCTTCTCGATTTACCAATTACCACCAGTGTCGCTGCTCTGTACACAGCAAATCGCCTGGGTCGATGTGGTTGAGGGGCCGCAGCTCCGAGGGAGCCTCTTCTGTTCCCCTCCGCGATCCACTTCTCCTTTCCCTCCCCGACCCCCTCCCCTTCCTCTATCGCCGGCTGCGTGTGGGTGCCGGCGTAGAAGCTCGGCTACGCGCGTGCAGATGGTGGCGGAAGTGCTCGCCCGCTGTCCTGACTCGTGAGCGAGGACGCGGAAGTGGTCAACCGGCCGCTGGCGTGACATGAGGCGGGCGCTGCAGATCCCGGCGAGTGCTCGCGTTCCTCCTGCTCGCTGCAGGGCCGGTGCAGCAGGACCTCGCCGCAAGTCTTTGCCCTGACGGGTGCAGCAGAAGATACAAAAAGCTGCCAAGCTGATTCATGTGTTCGTGGCCGCCGGCAAGAACGCGACCCGACTACTGCACGAAGATGCCGGCAAACAATCATAGTCCGCGTGCTTTTGCCCCCTTCGTTCTCCCATTGTGATTTTTAATACTTGATATGGAGAAAATTAAGACTTTGCTTTTATTAATACTTGATTTGGACAAAATAAAGATTTAGCTTTTCATATTGTCATGTTTCTCACCGAAATCTCTTTCTGTTTGTCCTTTCAGTATTTTTTAGTTGTTAGAAAATCACAGATCTTAGCGCTTTGTGCTTCAGAATGCTTAATTATAGAGATTGAACTTCTGATTGACCCCAAAGGAAAGCTGCATGTTTACTCCTTAGATGAAATTAAATCGAAAGAGAGAAAAGAGGTTGCATGCTCCTGGACCAAGCCACCATCGGTTTGGTCCGACGAGTTCATAGAGGCAAGGCAAGCATTCCCTGCTCGGCTGCTCGCTCTTCCGCTTTCTCTCACCCTGCAGCTGACACCTCATCTAGCTCGACATCTCCCACAAGCTATTTCTGTTGTGCGGGTGCCGCCGTCCGCTACTATATGTCCCCCTCTCTCTTAGCAAGGAACCAAGCATGGGGTGGAGATGCCGGCATAGCGGTTGATGCACGTAGATGTCCATGGTCTTGGCATCGACAGATTTCGAGGCCTTCCGATCCTCATCTTTTTTCTCTATAGTTTTTGTTGTGTAGGGAAGAAGACTATTCACATGGGCCTACCTCACGCGAAGCAGCCTCGTGCTCCAGGTCCAGGTCCAGGTCCATGTCGACCGTAATATTTATTGTTCTGAAACGAGTAATTGTCTTTTTAGTCACCGGCGTCGATCTATTACAATCAGTAGCTAATCTGCTAATTTGTATAATTTTCTATTGTGTAATTTATGCAGATGGGCAATTTAGTTCCTTCCTAGATTTTTCATTTATTTTAAATTCTAACAGTAACTAACTACCCAATATATCATCAACAATCTTGCTTATTGAGAATCGTAGCGTAGCCCGGATGGTAGGCATGGGGATGATGCATGCCTGCCCGCCTGGGTGGCCTCCGCGCTCGCAATACCATGTCGTACTCGCTAATCCTTCTATGAAAATAAAAATAAGCAATGGATTCTTTTCATTGGTCTCTTTAACAATCTTGATTATTATAAGAGCTAAATACACCGGTGGTCCCAAAAGTTGTTTAAGATGTGCAAACTAGTCCCACAAGTTGTAAAATGGGGTCAGGTAGTCCCAAAAGTTGTCTATGATGTGCAAAACTAGTCCCAATGATTCTGAGATCGACACATGGCGTTGCTTTTTTGCAAAAACAACCCTATGTATTTTCTGTATAATATTGGTGCGTTTGGTTGTATCGCTCCTACAGGCATAGCCCAGCTAGCTCAGCTAGCTTAGCTCGGCTCAGCTGACCTTGCCGTTGCATGTTCATTTGGTTGCGTAGCTTTTGCCAGCAAGAGCGAGGCTAGTCGTTTGGATTGAAACTATTGCTTTTGAGGGCAATCAACCAACGACCTGGTAGCTCGTATGTATACATACACATAATTCTCATGAAAAAAATTTAGCTCCATGATAATAAACTGGACGCACATGTGCAACACCATATTATAAACTGGACACACACGTTGATAAAACTGCTTGATAGGAATCATTTCAATTAAAAATAATAATGGATAACAAACTAGCTATTCAGAAATGAATAAAAGCCGTTCACTTGATTACATGTCTGACACATGTACATTATTTACCTAGTAGAAAATGTTGTAAGACATAATAATTATTTCAAAAGTTTCAACTAAAACGAATCATATAGGGGGACGATAATCAGGAAAGTTGTCAGCAACCCATCGCGCCACCCACTCGATGATAGCATGCATCGGCCTTCCCTTCAACATTGAAGCCACTTGTTCATTGGTGGCTAGAGATGTCTGTAGTGAAAGTCGAATATACATGGGGTATTCTTCCATTCCATCAATTATTTTGAATATAGCCTCATTTGGATTAGTCATATGCGTGAAACGCATGGTATCCGACATATCACGTAGAGATTGTGTCATGTCTATGACTGCACTATCGTCACACTTGACCCTCTTACCTTTGTCCCGCTTTTCACCTCTAGGACGCTTTGAAGAGGAGCTTTCATTGTTGTTGTCGCCCGGGAGACAATCGGAATCATAATGTGTTGCAGGATCAACCTCAGCTTCGCTATCATTCTTATCACCAATGAAATCCCTGTCACTAGCAGAAACACGGTCATAGGGTGCTTGAAGTACTGTGAACTCTCCAGTAGCATGCTTATCCCGAAATATGAACTCCATCTCATCATACGAGGCAATAGGCACATTGATATATTTTGCCCTTTTGTCTTTGCTCTGGACAACATAAGGAAAGGGTAAATGTTAGTTCAGTGAAGAGTAGGCATGATACTAACATAATTTGACATAGATTAGATATAGTGCTTACATTCTTCATCCGAACAACCTCAGTCTCGTCATATAATATTATCTTGTTGACATCGTCAAAATTAGCACCGCTTAAGTTCTTCACCTCCAAAATAAGCTTCCACTGTGCTTTCAGCTTGTGGAACTTGTGATAAACTTGCCGCTGTGTGAATGCTGTGTGAAACTTTGTATTGATTTGTGTCGCACATTCTTGGTGATGTGTCTCTTTGAAAATAAATTGTTTCCCCTCGGACTGAATCTTCTCTTTGTAGTAGGATAGCATTTCATCAACAACCTGGGGCTGCCACACCACGTTGTTGCCTGCCATATCCCTGTGCGTCATTAAAATTTCAGAATGTTTAAACGGAGTAAAGAACTTAAGATGCAAATGACATCCACTCGTACCAAGGAGAAAAAATAATTTTGTTTAAAAGATCTGGTTACAAATCATTCTAGGGAGTGCTGATACAACACTGAATCAACAAATTCATAAAAAAGCTTGAGTAATACAAATCAACCATGCCTAACATTACGTCTATTTCTCCACATATTGGCTGCCATGGTATCCCTATCTCCTAGCACCTCCCTTTGTTCCTCACGCAAATCTCGTTGGACACGGCCAGCCGATCTTGGGTACTGTTCAAACCAGTTTTGCTCACTGTAGACAAGTTCATCAGGCCCCCCATTTAACAATATCCAGTTGTGAAGGATGCAACATGCTATGACGATTCGTACTTGTGTAGGAAATGGAAAATAAGGTCTAGATGTGAGAATTTTGAAACGATTCTTTAAAGTCCCAAATGCTCTCTCGACGGTGGTACGAAGGGATGAGTGCCTCAAGTTGAATAGCTCATTTGGGGTTCGAGGTCTGTTGTTACCCCTCCATTCACGCAAATGATATCGAGTTTGACGGAATGGTGGTAGGAATCCTTTTCTGGCCGCATACCCAGCATCCGCAAGGTAGTACTTACCTAACATGACATTACAAAACAAATTAACATTCCTATATTTTATAGGTTTTTATGTTCAAAATGGCAGGGACCTACCTTCAGGGACTCTAAGGCCATTTGGATGCTCAAGGGAATGCCTTAAAACGGTAGAATCATGTGCAGAACCCTCCCAGCCCGCACAAACATACGTGAACATCAAATCAAAATCGACTGCAGCAAGAACATTTTGGGTGGGGAAAGGTTTTCTGCCACGAAATCTGTCTACTATCCGAGATGGAACGTTGCATGGAACGTGGGTTCCATCAATCGCACCAATGCAATCCTAAACAACCAAATATAAAGAAAACTAATTAGCAAATACAGCCACCATAGAATAAAGCTATTTTTTAGTGATAAAAAACAAGACGGAGCTATTGTACTATACCTTAAAATAGGGATCGAACCGTGGGTTGCCTTGAATTTTGGATGGTGTATCAAGTGTTCGATGCCTAAGCAATTCTGGTCCAAGTTGCCCAATTGCATACAATACTTTGTTGAAATAACGACTCACTGTCTCACCCGACCTCGTAAAATGGAAACTGATGTCTATATTTTTCTTATGATGTCCTACTTTAGTTAGGAACATGGCTACTTGTTCCTCTACAGTGCAGTGCCATGTATCTTCAAGTGTTTTCAAACTCTGTAACTTACAACATAGTTTGAAGAAAACTGATTTACCCATGCGCAATTCCCCCAATACAATGTTTCTCCTCGCCACAATACAGTTTCCTCAGATATGCCATCCTCTCTCTATTTCTCTCTAGCAACGAATATCTTGTAGGTTCTATAGATTCGCTTAGATATATGATAATTGTACAATAGGCCACTATAAAAGCGCTGAAGAAGGCAATTCGTCTATTAATTTGTGCATTGTTCTCCATCTATAAGTCAATCAGAGAAGACCATATATTAATGACAGACACAACACGATGTCAATAGTATGTATGTAGGCATCATAGGACAATTCCAGATTAAGCTATGTTCACACAACGAAATTTAACTTAAAAGTAATTACATAATCCCACATCATCTCAGATTCCTTCTTTATTTTTTAACATTACAGAGAAGACTTCAACATGATTGAGATTTAGCACATAATATAAGATGTAAATGCTGCCACTACAAATCAAATCTAGGTATATATTACACAACAGTAGTTAGCTAGCTAGTCTAATTGCAACCAAATCAATACACGCTTGCTGAAAAAACAGAGGCGGAGCTAGCTAGTCTGCTGCCAACAGATCAACACGGGAAGACATGATTGAAGGCGGCGCTAGCTAGTGTACTGCTCCACACGCATACACAAAAGTGAGAGGCGGAAGTAGATGCAAACCTGAGGCAATCAGAGAAGTGCAGCGACGGGACACTTCGCGAAAGCAGCACGAACTGAGATTTCTCCCAAATTAGATGTGGATCTCGTCTCCAGTAGCAATCTTGAAGGGGAAATCGTGCAGTAGAAGTCGGCCAGATCTGCTGTATTTATCGGGAGGGCTTCGGAGGATATCGTTACGGATGAGAGAAATTTGGGGGAGAAGTGGAGGAAGGGGTCGACGTGGAGAACGAAAAAGGAGCGAGATTTGTTGAGGACTGAATCCTCCATCCCGGGGAGTTCGGTAGTTTGGCGCGATATTTTTCGCTCGATGCGATTTTGCCGTCGAGGGCGAGCCGAATCGGCTCTCCCGAAGGAGCGAGGCTATTCTGGCCCGACGAAGCTAGCTGGTCCTCAAAAGCTAGTTTTTATTTCCATACCAAACACCTACCCTAGCCGAGCTAGGCTATAACTTATTTTGCTGGAGAACCAAACGTACCCTATATCTGTCCTACCTGCTTGCTTCCCCGTATTGGTCCCACCTGTCAGCGAGGGATTAAACAATTAAAACTACATATGCAAGGTCACGAGTCGAACACGCGACCTCCCATTGTACACAAACAGGTCTAACCAACACAGCCCACGCTTGGCTCTGTAAATAGCCAAACCATTATGTTTATTATTCTATTATAAGTTAGCGCATGTGACGTACTGCCAGGCGTGCATGCAGGACCTGAGCCAGCTCCTTTTAGATGCCACTTTCGCCGTTAATTTGTAGCAGTTGTAAGTTTTTAAAGGTGGTCAAGAATGTGTGTTTATGTTGCCGTGACACTGTCACCTCGTTCCGTGGACGTTGAAGGGCTAAGCCAGGCAGCGTACACTGTACATTGCTACGCCTAGCTATGTAGCTTGTGCCAAAATTTTACTTGGAAGTTCGTTGTGTACTACATACATACATACCGTGCTTTCCGCCACTGATTTTGCCCAAATTTTACTTAGAAGTTTGATATTTACCCTGTAGAGATTTTTGAAATTTTATAATGTATGGAATTAATGATTGCATCAATAGAGGGTTTCCTGATTACTTTGCAAATGTAGCAACATTTTGAGAGGAAATTTCACGCCTATGTTATAGCTGATTCATGAGAGAAGCAAATATCCAGAAAGATCATCCCAGACGATTGTTTTAATATTATCTGATGCATTGCATACGCACGAGCGGCAGCTAGCAGTAGCACGAGGAAAAAGAGTGGTCGCTGCAGCACGCCTGCAACCACGTCACATGCACTATATTTAATAAAAAAGAAATGGCTCGGTTTAACGCGGGGAAGACTTGGGTAGGATCTCACCTTTAGGTGAGATCGTAGGATCACGCAAAAAAAACATATTTGCGAATTGCTAAAAAAATTGAAAAAAAATTGACAACATGCATCTCGGTACTTTGCACAACGTCAAAAAATTTCAAGTTCAAATTTGACCTACAGCGTGAGAAACAAAAAAGACAAATTTCGTGATGCAATCACAAATATGTTTTTTTTTGCGTGATTCTACGATCTCACCTAAAGGTGAGATCCTATACAAGTCTCCCCCGGTTTAACGCAATAACAATCGTGGGCTGTTGGTTAGACTTGTCTGCGTTTAGTCGTGGTGCGCGAGTTCGAGTCCCGAACATGAATGTGTAATTTTAATTATTTCATCCTTCGCCGACAGGTGGGACCAATATGGTCAAGCAAGCAGTGGGACACATATATTATATAGAAAATACATAGGGTTGTTTACGCAAAAAACGATGCCACGTGTCAGCGTCAGAACGATTGGGACTAGTTTTGCACATCATGGACAACTTTTGGTACTACCTGACCCCATTTTACAACTAGTGGGACTAGTTTGCACATCTTAGACAACTTTTGGGACTCCTAGTGTATTAAGCTCTTATTATAATTTGAGCCCAATTCATATTTAAGTTTTTTTCATATCGCAGCTTAGTTGAGGTTAATGGCTTGTTGTGGTACTACCTCCAATCCGTTTTTCATGTCCCAGCAAACGAACTAATCATGCACATCCCGATAGTACACGTCGCGACACTTAAACATAATCGGAGGGAGTATATTTCATTTCCTAGAGATGGGTTCTTGGTCAGGTTATCCTCTTTCTTGACTTGCACCCAAATTTTGCAAGTTATCTTATGGTCATTTTTTTCTTGGTTGTAGTCCATGTGTGCCTAAATTTCCTGTTTTAATTAGGAGTCTCGGTTCGTTTATTGTTTTTCTGAGTGGTTATTTTGAGCTCACCCTACATTTTCAACCTCTATTCAACATTGCGCAGTGGCGCTGACGACAGTGGCGGAGACAGCTCTTCAGTTCTGTGTTGTCAATGCAACCAGTGTAGTCAAATACATGTATTTATACCTTTTTTGAATTAATTTTTGCACGATTTATGTGTGTATTGCCAAAAATCTGGGTAGTCGTGTGGCTCCGCCACTGGCTGACGAGGCCCTGTGGGAAGTCCTACTACACCCGCGCTTGCTCCTGCTCCATCACGCATTGTGCCTGTAACATGAATTGAGTCCCGCAATCCATCTCGAGTCTACGACCATTATCAAAATATCTATTATGAGAGCTGGGAGGTGGCTCAATAGAAAACTGATTTCAATAGTAATTTTTTTAAATATAAAAATATTCAATAAAATCTACTCTTTTGCAAATCTATATGGAATAATGCATGTCTTATATGGTGGGACAAAATTTTCTTACTAGGGAGAATGAGAAGAACTAAGCGTATGTTCTGCAAAACATGTGGGACTTTCAGAATTTCGTTGCCACAATTTTTCTTTTTTAATCTTTTTGTATTTTTTTTCCCGTTGCAACGCACGGGCATGTGTGCTAGTATATATATATATATACTGCTCTTGTGAAGTTTTTTTCCCGTAAGCCACCGAATAGTTTGGTGCCGTACTAGGTTTTTTAAAGTGAATTTCAGTTTTTACCTCTAAACTTGATATTTTTACACTAATTACCTCATTTAGCATTATTTCATCAAATTTACCGTATATTGCTGGTCGTCGGGACCATGTGGCGTGCCACGTTAGAGCTAGTTTTCTTGTGCCATATTTTTTCTATGCTTAACCTAACCATTTGTTGTGCGTGGTGCCGATGGCCATGAATCACCGGTTAGAACGCTCTAGCATATTTACAACGTGTAGAATTATGTAAAAGAATCGCCAAATGGGGGTAAGTATGGCGAAGTTATATTAAATGTATAATTACAGTAAAAATGACAAAATTGAGAGTCGAAAACTGCAAAACACTCCTTTTTATGCCAGGATTCAATATTTTTGACCCAATGTGAATATGGAATTACGGATCCATATATTGTCAAGGTGAATGATTCAATCCGCCATACCAATAGATAAATTAGATTGGTCGGGAACGAGTTATACATCAGAAATGTATCTATGAATGTTATAGTTTATTATGTTATTATCTCATATATTTGCATCATATCAAGATTTTATACCATATTTTTAATATTTTCATGGATTTTCCGTGAAACCCTTTATTTGGATCTGGAATGTAGCAAACCATGTTTTTCGTATTTTTATGTTTCGGAAACCTTTTGGACTTCAACTGGACATGCAATTTTTGACACGTCGAAATTTTGGAAAGATGGAGACCAGACGAGCATGAAACACTAGGTGGCTACCTCGGCACGGCCACCCTGGCTCGGCGTGCCAAGGGGGTCATCTAGCCACTAGGCCTTCCGATCTCCACAATTTTTTCACATGCCTCTTGGTCTTGACCTAAAACCATTTATATAAATCCTGAATTTTTGTGAATTAAAAGTGGAGGCGGCCCCACCGAAGAAACACTAAAACAAGAGATAGAACTCCACCGCCGATGAAGATTGGAGGGGGGGTGGCTATCGGAATATCCCCCGGTTTGCACCTTTGGCCTCTTTACTATGGGAGAAGTCCACCTCTGTACTATGGGTTTGTGACAATAAGCTTGATTTATCTCTCTATGTGCCTACATGTTTAGAACCATATGAGCTTCCCTGCATGATTATGGTCATATTTATACTACCCTATGTTGGTTTGATATATTATAGATGCATATTATTACCCGTTCTGTTATACATGTTCTAATCGAACTAGTATGCTAGGGCAAGAGAGGGGGGACATGTGTATTAGATGAAGTAGATGGAATAGAGTTGTAGTAAACGAGCAGATAGTGACAGAATATTTGGGAGTTTTTATGGTTTTTACCTTTCTATGCCTACCTCGCTACAGATAATAGAATGCAATGTGCTTTGTCTACCTAGTGATAAAAAGGGTGGTCACGTTTGTTTGAGAAAGCACATGATCATCCACCTGATGTTAGTTGCACCCACATGATCATTGATACATCTTCCAATGAAGAGCTTCTCGTTCTTTGGTACGTTTCTAACCATGCCCTCAAAGTCCTACCTGAATTATCCCTTCAGGCTCGTGTTGTGTCCTTCTTGTGGGGCATACGCACTAAGAACATGCAGGACCAGATTTCAAACAATTACTTTGACTAGGATAATCATATTCCACTGTCTTCAGATATCCACTATCTCGTTCTTAAGGATCTTATAAATTAGGATTCCTACAACACTCCTATTCCCCAACTGTGTCTGAGTGTCAAAGCTTGAAACCAGTATTATGTACTTATCTCACCTTTTGACCCGCCCGTTTAGTCTTGGACACAAAGAATATTTACGCGCCTCTAATCACAACATCAACTTACTCTCATAGCTTCCCATTTAAGGACCTTGCTTACCAACTACACATCCTCCTATTTGCCTAGGCTAGGTTCCTAACACTTCGCATCCTTCGAGCAGAATGTGAAGACACTTGCTCACGTGTGGAGCTGCCGTAACTTGGGCTCATCATGCTATACTCACGGGGAAGGAAAAACGAGCAGTTTAACGCTTTAGTAGCACGCCCTTCCATTTTTTATAATCAACCGTAGATAGGAGGTCCCTTACACTCCTAGCTTCCCGAGCGAACCCATGTCCCCCCCCCCCCCCCCCCCCCCCCCCCCCCCCCCGTCGTGGTGTGGCGGCATGGGAATGTCAAAAGGAAAGGGATGGACTTTTTTCTCGCTTTTGGCGTAGCAGGCCTCCCATTCTTTGGGAGGCCCGGCTACACCAAGATTATGATGTGGTGCACCACCAAGGGTGTGACGTACCGCCCCTTTCTCATTTAGCACCACACCCGCCCGTCACAAAGAGGTATACGCTCCAACGAGTTTTTGTTGGGTTTCATATTCAATGGAAGGATTTGTTCTTATGTTGGCTCGCCAAGCATATCACAACCTCCTCCTTACCCGGTTTTGGGACCGGCTGTGCCTAAAAAATTAACATAGGTGGAGTTAGGGTAATACTAAGGAATATACCTATAAAAAATGACAACACCCTCTCAGGTGTTGTATGCTCCTCATGCTTTTCTTGATATGTTACACTATGCAGAGAGACAGAGCTACGATCGCACCTACACCCATGGTGTATTATCTTTTAGGTTGTCATCAACTTCACTTCATCATCAGTAGATATGTCCTAAACGCATCGTGCTTTGCACCTTTTGTTCATGCCTTTAATAATTTTCTCACATATACCTAACCAATTTGTCTTATTAATGACAATATTTGTTCAATTTTGTTTCTTAGTGTTTTGTTTCCATTTTTTCTTGTTATGTATGTCGTAGGTGGAATTAACATGTCATGATCATCGCCACCAAGTGCACAAAAAAAAAAAATCATTGTATTGTTTTGTTATTGGACGAATCCTTCCCCAAGATGATCTGAAACGAATAGGTTACAGACTACGCACGAACTTCCTGTTCCAAAACAGAGCACCACTTCCTGAATATAACTTTTATTCCTTGCAAAACCAAGAGGTAAATACATAGCAACAACAACTAAAAAAGTATACAATCTCAGATCACAATTTTTCATGGCATGACACAAAGAAAACGTCTCAGGTTCACACACCCTGCTGCCCAGAGCTCTCTCGTCGTAGCAGCTTTATTTGGATGGAAATAAAAAGACACGTGCATCTATAAGAACATCATCGTACTATTGTACGTATTTCTGCCCATTGTTTTGATTTAGTTGTATGCATCCGGGTTGGCAACGAGGTAGGTCTCGGCGGCCTTGAAGATGTTGGTAACGGACTCCTTGGCCTTGGTGATCTCGTCCTTCACCTCCACGCCCGGCAGCAGCTTGTAAGTCGACTCCACCTTCACCACACTCCCACCACTGGCCGTTGGCTCCACCTTGGTGTGCGACGTGGCCGTCTCAATCGCCGTGCCGATGCCGCCACCCTCGAGGAGGGTCGACTTGCACTCGCACTTGTTCTCGTCCAGGAAATCGAGCTTCTCCTTCATGAAGCTGAAGGGCATGGCTGCAAAGAGCAACTTCTTGTTATGCCAGATTGCAGGTGACATGAGTGTACGTGTGTGGGTGTGTGGTGGTGCGTACCTGAGGTGAAGTTGAACTGCCTGACGCTGCCGACGCCGCCTTTTCCCTCAACAGGGTGGGCGCTGGCGACGATGTGGGGTGCGAGCTTGGGTGCCAGAGTGTGCCAGTCCATGATGGCGGCGCGGAACAGGCGTGGCGCGGCCACCGGCGACTCGATCTCGACGGACCAGCTGTTGGTGGAGGCCATTGCTGCGGTGATCGACTATGACCGGCTGGTGCAAGTGATATGAGCTGAAAGTGTTACTTGTGGTGCAGCTGATGCTTTGTTGCCTGGAGAGCGGGAAGTGAGCGCTCTAAATAGGGCTTTCGAATTGAAAGCTGGGGTTGGTGAGGCTTGGCCGGATGGGTCTGGTGAGTGGGAGACAGGTGAGGCCGTTTGGAGCCAAAGCAGGCGTCAGTTTTTTTCCAAATTGGATGGCCGCCGTCCGTCGGCTAAGCTTTGATCTGTGCTGGGTCTGAAAGCACACACGTCAGAGAGCTCGAGCTTTGGTCAATGTTTAGCTAAAGCCAAAGAATGTGCTGTCGAATTTGCACCACGGTTCGCGTGGGCAGATTGTTCTAGAATGTTAAACAAGGACCTACTCCTAGATCAAAGAAAGGGATAGCTGCCTAGTTTGGGTTGGTGTGGTGAGAACGAAGAAACAAACTGAATTGCTGAAGTGATTGCATCTTTGGAAGCAGAGCTAGCACACTTGCAAAGTTACGTCCGTAGTAAGCAGTACAAGGTTACAGCAACTTCATCCATTTTCACTCAACTTTTTTAGGTAAATAAACCACGTAATATAACCTTCAGATCAATCACTTGGTGCCAGAGACGGAAAATGCAGGGGGAAAGATACAATTATATAGTGCCTTCCAGAGGCTACCTAATGTTGTCAAAATTCTGTGCAACCTTTCTCAGCGTTGCTTAGTTTTACAAACTGGCAACAAGGCTCAAAACTACAATAAGACATAGCAAGGGTACCGAATTCCACGGGTCACGCTTCTATTCAGCATCATCATCACTATTTTCGGACAAATTCAAGTCTTCGCCATACACCATTTCATCAATTTCCTCTTCCTCCTCTTCATCAGATAGGGCTGCAGCAGAATCCTGCTCCTTTGATGATGATAAATCTTTCGCATCCTTGTCAACCTGAGCAAAGTGAAAAATATGATCAGCTTATCATTAACTGAAGCATGAAGCACTAGGACTAGACTTATTTTCAGCCTTATAAGATGAAAACCTGAGCCAATATCAAACGAAGACGACCAGAAAGCTTCAGTAAATCCTCAGTTGCTGCGTATCTTTCTGCACACATCTGAAACAGAAAGAATGATCAGTTCTACCTTTTGTTATCTTTGCCTTAATTTTAAATTTACACGACTAGAGATTGGTTTGTAGGCTCGCAGTTGTAGAGTCAACTTGCAAGCATCAAAGACCCAAATTTGGTTGTGTTGATCATGTTTGGGCTAGATTAGTGGATGTCAACCCAGGGCATGTTTTCGCCAATTCACGGCCAAACATCCCACAGCCAAAGACCGTCTCATAGTTGTCATGTTAAATTAAACCAAATTGGTTGGGATCCATAATGGCCATGAAATTATGGTGAGGCACTAATATTGCATTTCCGCATAAGTAGATTAGGAAGCTCAACACATGACGTAGTAGTTACCCATAAATACCATCTCTCAATCTATACACCATGCTCTCTCCTTTAGACCTTAAGGCCTGAACTCTGCATGAGTAGTTGCTCAATACTGTGCAGCCAAAGCATAACTGACTGCTATCAAGTGCAGATACAACTTGAGATCGCAGATGAAAATCCATCTTTCAAGGATGATTTGAGAATTCACGATCTAAGCTATCCAATTAGTCGATCTAAGCGTTCCCGGCCGTTGCTTGCTGTTCTTGCCGCTTAGGATTTTGGCTGTTTTCTGTTCTATTTTCTTGCTGGCTTGCTACTGTTTGCTGTCTATTTAGCCTGCTGTCAGCATCTGTCGGTGTTGAGTTGTTGCTGAATTGCTGTTGTTGCTAGCTGGGTAGGGAGTGGAGAG
Organism: Puccinellia tenuiflora; assembly: GCA_012064385.1. Classification (NCBI taxonomy): domain Eukaryota; kingdom Viridiplantae; phylum Streptophyta; class Magnoliopsida; order Poales; family Poaceae; genus Puccinellia; species Puccinellia tenuiflora. The sequence goes on along the minus strand of QRDG01001214.1, from coordinate 606,425 downwards.
TGGGGACAAATGGCATCTGGGGCAGTGGCATGGCAGGCAGCCAAGCTTCCGTTGGTGGAGTGGGACTGGGACTGCCATTGATCACACATCTTAAAATTATTTAAGTCTTTACTACATGTTAGATGCCATGGCAGAAGGTCAAAAGCTGCATTTTTTAATTACTTACATATATACTAGCCATATCCCCGTAAGGCTCTACTGATATATCTTTAAAAGAGGTTACTGTCAAACTACAATAGCGTTAAGTCATGAACCGTCTGAACATGGTGTGGTGGCCAGTGATACCCAGTTGCTTGCATTTTGTTATACTTTTGTATGGCAGAGAAAGTTCGTTACTGAGCTAAACTACCCTGATTGTATTGATAGTCTTAAGTTCGAAATACGTGATCCTATATCAACCCGATAGAAGGTCAGTCACCAAAAGCACAACTCTTCATCATAAGAACAACACTATAGCACTCCATACGGTAAAATGGCACTTAACCTCTGCAAGTCATGAAGATGCCACCTGAAGAACTAAACTGTGTTACCATATATTTGAAATTGTTCCTGAAGTTTAGTATTGAAAATTTATTTTTTGGACAAATCTACTCAACATGTTCACATACCTAACTATATATCTAGACAATATCACTTTTTTTATTGACAGAGTATGTTTCGGATGATCTACAGAAACAAACAGGTAATACTGGTAAGTGGTAACAAGAAATAATACCTTCTCAAGGTTACTAATTAGTTTTCTTGGTTTTCTCCGAGGAGATAAAACGACCATGAATAACTAATAAGCAGTATATCCACCGCAAAACAAGCTCGGCGCTGCCAGATCTGTGGAGAGAAACATATCAGCAATCCACAAAGAATACACAGTTGTACATTGGATGCAAGTACACATTTTCACACGGATGTACATTCATAAGCACCTTGATCTCCATGCAGATACTAAATTCTCTAGAAGTTTGCGAGCATCTCCAGGCTTCAGAGATCTTAGATGGCCCCGAATCTGTTGAACAGAACACGGTATCAAAATAGTATGAACACCCTGCTCCACATAAATGAAATAACTTTGACAGCTATGCCTAAAGAGTAAAGATGCAATCAGTGATAGAGGTTTGAACTGAAACTGAGTTACCACAAACCTTCTTGCTGGGTAAATTAGCTTCATTAGTTATGCCGCTGCGACCAAACAAATCTGATAAAATTTTAGTGGCCATGTCAGGCTGGTGCTCAATGCTCTGATCAATGACACCACATTCCTTCAGCATGTCTTCGATGCATATGCTGTCATCTTCAATTCTTTGCACGGGAACTAAATAAGGAAAATAGTTTTTGAGTGAATGATTGAGCGATTGAATAGAAAATTCTGAAAATAATAAATACTTGAAAGTACTAATGGCATCCTGAGTCTTCCAAAAAAATGTAGTAAAACCAAAATGATGCTAACAAAAATGGCAATGTATGACACATGTTGCCATAGAATTAGTTGCTACATAATTTCACGTGGAGAACACCAGGTTATGTCCACCGAACGAATAATGGCTGTATTTCATCACTTGTAGAAAAGGAGAAGACACGGCAAGATATAATTTACCTCTTTTCTCTGTTAACCTTGCTGTGGTACCAAGGTCACTATCAATCGCCAGCTTGTCACCACTCGGTTTTGTTACACCATGTTTCCTCTTCTTTTCCTGTGTATGAAGCTTCGGAATAGGAAGAATGGCATCTTCTGCATTTGCCCGGTCTAGAGCAGTGACAGTTCCTATAAAAAAACAAACAAGATTCAGCCCAAGATCCGCCATTGATAACCTTTGAGTCTTCTCAAATGAGTGCAGTAACAACAAAATTTCCCAACAATTCCTACCAAAACCCCCTGTTCTGAACAGGGTTTAGCTTGTTGGGCAATTAGGATATTCGTATAAATAACCAATACACAAGTTATTACCACCATAGTTAATGTATACGAGTACAATACCTTTCGTCTTAGCAGATTGACCTTTCTGGAGCATGGTGGGTTGAATTGTAGGTAAGAGAACTCCATCTTCAGATACACCCAAATTAATATCCTTGCCATGACAAACCAAAAGCTTATCGAACGATGGTTTCACCACAGATCCATATGCCAGAAGGACATGCGCAGAATTAGGGCCATCTATTCCTTGAAGTTTTGCGGCAAATATCGTGAAATCCTGCTTAGTTCTTGGAAGAGAGGATTCGGACAAGGCAATCTTAGTTGGCTTCTTGTTGCGCAGGTCATCCATGCTATTCCCAGACCAGAAATAGCAGATACCAACCTCGGAAATAGCCAACACGTGTATTTCTCCTTCACTGGCATTAATACCTGAACATTTGCAGTCCACAAAGATTGCTGGGTGTTCCATAGAGAGTATACAGCTTGAGCTCTGAGTTTTACCACTGTCCAACCTCCAAATGGCAACATAACGTTCCCCAACTCCAGATGACAACACATATTCGCCATTATCACTAAAAATCATGGTTCTTACAGCCACCTAAAATGTTTGTGCAGCCAATAGCAACAGGTGGGCATTTATTTAGAAAAAAAGTAACACGATCGAAATCATAACAAGGTTCAGAAGAGGAACGCAGTAGATGAGGGCATACAAGACACACTCACCGGATGCCCAGAGAATTTTTGAATCTTCTTGTTGTCAGAAGCATCAAAGGTCCTCAACTGACCAGCTGCTGTTGCTAAAACTGTTCCATCTGATAAGATCAAATACATAGTGCATTTCATTTCTTTGAACTATGATGGAAATTGATTGGCATGGAGCAGATACAAGAAAAACCAAATGAATAGGTATATTTTGTTACAGCATAAGGTAAATATACATATAGACAAATACAATGTCCTTAGCTAAAAGGATACATATGAAAAACAAAGCATACATTTATTCATATATCGCGTTAATGGATACAGAATTTAAGCTCTAATTTCACCAAAAACGGTTACGTACAAGTCAAGATGTAGGCATACTTCAATGAAATTAGCAGGACTTTATTTTTTGGATCCATGTGTCTGGTAGGTAATACTTGTGCTACATTTCCATCTCTACTTCAAATAGAACATTACCATTATATTTTCAAAAGAGAAGTGTAAGATGCATTTAGAGTAGACATTCTAGGCCACGGCTTAGCAAAAACCTTCAGGGTGCCAACATGATAACATGGATAAAAGATGGTCTGTCAAGAGCAGTTAAACTACAGTTGAGAATTGACTAAAGAAGAAAACACACAAAGAGATGCAAAACATCCATAGTGATTCAGCAAATCAGACAATAGCGAAACCGGAAAAGAGTGAAAACATAAAAGAAAATCAAGAAGCCTGATTTCACCACTTAGATACCTGATGACACCGCCAATGCAGATATTGCCTTGAGGAAGATTTAAATTTCCCTGCAACAGACCCATCCGCGGGATCAATCTTACAGACCATGCCATCAACGCCTGTGGTGTACACACTCCGCGCGTGCCTCGAGTATGCTACAGCAGTCACACCCCTGGACATATACAAAATGTACACAGACATAAATGAACACTCCTGAGCTCAAGCTCTGCAGAGATTAACCCCTAACGGGAAATAGTAAACAGAGCCAAAATTATTATGTGCTCCGGCAATGTGTTGAGATTTTCGTCATTGGCATGTTATTATGAAGATTTCATAGTACTAAAATGTGGTCTCCATGAATGAACCATGAGGTTCCCCTCCCAGCTAGAGAGACAAACGCATTAAAACACCAGTCATACCCAGGATGACAATCGCTGATCCTCCACTTCCACTGGCCCGCAGCAACATCAAGCGCGAGGACATCCCCACTGCCCGTCCCAAGCACAAGCAGCGAATTCCCAGCCTTCCTCTTCTTCTGATAGGCAAAAATACAAACACATGATGCGCACGCACAGGCACGGCGCCAGAACTTAACAGCTCGGAAATGGGAGTGTTTGTTTACTCACCTTGCTCGAGAGCTGTACCCACTTCATGCATGTGTAGTCGAGGGCGAGGTGGCCTCGCTTCGTCTCCGGGAGCGCACCGACCTCCACCGACGGGATATCGGCGAACTCTGTCTGCAACTGGCCGCGCACGGCGTCCCATACCTGCGACAGAGGCAAATCATCGAGTTAACACAGAGGCAGCAGCCGAGCTGCTTCGGCGTGGGTAGCCAGCGTCTGATTCCGCACCTTGATGCGGCCGTCGCCGGACGAGAGGGCCAGGAAGTCGGAGGAGGGGCTGAAGGAGGTGAGGAGGTCTCGGATGGGGGCTGGAGCGGGCGCCATGGCCCGAGCGGGGCGGAAGGTCGCCGCGGCGGCGGGAGGGGAGGAGAAGAAGGGTTTATGCGGCGGCGCGGCGGGCGAGGGTTTTGGTTTGGGGGCGCTCTCTCGTTCGAGCGAATGGTCGGAGCCAGGTCGCGCTCGTCTTCTCTGGTATCTATCTGGAATTCTGGACACGACCCGGTCGGTTGTAGCGGCCTCACACGCGGCTGAGCCGGACCAGGTGGGGCTAGGGTTTTGCAGCCCAGAACGGCAACCGTTCCGCTATATTTTTTCTCTCCAGTAGCCCCAGCAAAGCCAGTCTGCCGCCACCACTCCCGCCTCGTCAAACCCTCGCCGCCGCCGAGAATGGAGCCCAACGCCGATAAGCTGCGTGGTCTTCGCATCACCTCGCTGGACGATGATGAAGAAGATGATGAGCCCGAACTGCCCCACCAGCCCCTGCCCGCGGCCGCCGCCGCCGCCGTGGACTATGAGGAGGAGGACTACGACGATGACGAGGAGGAGGAAGAGCCGCAAGTCGTGATTGGTTTGTTGGAGGAGCCGAAACGCCCAGGCCTCCTCCTCCGGCACCTCTTCCCCAGCAAGGCCGGCGGCACACCGGTGCGTGCGATACCACACGATCGTATTAAGCGGCACACGTTAAATTGTAATACGATCCGAGCAGGTTTTTAATGCGAGGGTTTTGTGAATTTTATCCAGGCATGGTTGGATCCCGTGAACTTGCCATCGGGGAATTCCAGCTGCTGTGGCTTCTGCGGCGAGCCCCTGCACTTCGTCCTCCAGGTGCTTGCTTTGTACCTAGTAGCAGCTGTGTACTTGTTTGGGTAGCAACTTCGTCTCAAACTGGGTTGGACTCTCTGTAGATTTATGCTCCAATTGAGGACGCAGCAGCATTTCATCGCACTCTGTTCATGTTCATGTGCCCGTCGATGGCGTGCTTGAACCGAGACCAGCACGAACAGTGGACGCGCAAACAAGGCAATCCTCGTAGAAGGTGAAGCATGTCCCATTGCTGCTTTGCCAGTGTTTGGAATTTAGAGCAGAGCACAAAAACATTTTACTGATTTTGACTGCCTGGTTGAATTGCAGTGTGAAGGTTTTCCGGTGCCAGCTGCCTCGTAACAATGCCTTTTACTCAAGTGAACCTCCGAAAAACAATAACTCTGACAAGCCATTATGTGCGGGAGGTAGTTTTCCTTTTGTTCTGTTGCATGACACCTTATAGTTTCTGTGCTTAATAAGTTTTGAGTGATATTGCTACATTTCCTGCGTTATGTAATTAACTTGTTATCCTGGAGGAAAATGTGCTTATGTCCAGCAGATCACTTTCACTTTATCTACCTATTACATAAATACTTTCTTAATATAGGACTTACGAATTCCTTCGTATCTTCAGTGTGCTGAGATCTTAAAGTTATCATCCCCACTTGTTTATGCTGGTTTCTCCACATATCAGCAACCTTGCTTCTAAAGTCTTCCTTAGGAAACGTTTATTTGTCTTTTGATTTATGCTTTTTTTTCTAGAAAAGAATCGCAATGTTGATGTGCCAACTGCTGACAGTAAGGTTGGGTGGGGTTTGCTAGATGCTGATTAATTTAGTTTATTGATGCACTTACATTTATAGGCAACAATTGCTGTTTTCTGTCAGTCAAAAAACTGTTTATGTTAATCGACTGTGGGTTGCCAGCTGCTCTTTGTCACTGGTGTGGTACATGGAAAGGCGATAAAATATGTGGTAGCTGCAAGAGATCACGCTACTGTTCTGAGAAGCATCAGGTATTCTTATTTTATTTTACCCATCCTATTGGTCTCTTAGGTATGTTTGGTCTCTTAGGAAATGGTCTTCCCATACTATTTTGTTTGGCTTGGATAACACACCATAATATTCTTTGGCGACCAAGGGCCTATTTTGGTTGACCAATTCTATCACTCTTTGTCAGGCTCTGCATTGGCGCTCTGGTCATAAAAATGATTGCCTACAGATGATCAATTCTTCTGAAGCTTCTAGTTCTGTTCTGCCAGCTGTAGGAAAAGGTGAATGTATTTGGATGGACAGTGCTATTTATGCTTGTAACTATTGAATTGTGTCCTTTTTCTTACAGTTTCTATCTATTTACAGTTCCTGCTAGGACTTCCTGGCCGGAATATCAGATAACAATTGACAACGAAGCTGCTTCAGATTCGGACAGTAGTGATGAAAGCAACTCAAAGTCCTTAGTGATGCCAAAACATGGTAAACCAGATGATTTGATGCAGTCGTGGATGGATCAATTTGAGGTTTTGAACCGTACATTCTCTCTCTTATATACATTTGCTAATATATTACTCACTTTGTTTATCCACTGCCATTTTGTGTAGGCTGATGCTGACAACCAATGTTGGGCACATTTTCAAGAGCGGATCTTAAGAGCACCGCTGCAAGTATTGAGGTAGGCATCACTTGCATGAATTATCTCCCATGTTTGGTGATTTATTCAGATTCCTTTTGCCTGCTTGGGGAAATGGCAGTACTATCAATATAGTCCCCATCACTTTGTAATTGAATCTGTTTCAGCTCTCTTGCTGTCTTGCATAGTTATCCTCGACAACTATTTTATTGGGGGATGAGTAACTTGTTTAAATTTTGCAGATACTGTCGAGAATCAGATGCAAAGCCTTTGTGGCCCTTGTCAGCTGGCCGTCCATCCAATGCTGATATCCCTTCATGTGTTTACTGTAAAGGTCCACTATGCTATGAATTTCAGGTTGGCCAATATTCTTAGTACCAAAATTTCATTCTGATACAGCAGTTATATCCAATGCCCCATATCCACAATAATAAACTAGAGAACCCTAGCTTTTCTGTGGTTACACCCTATCATAACAGTTATAGTCAATATCCCGCAGACAGACAAATAATAGACTGAAGAATCTTACTTTTTTCGTGCCAATATTTTCTCATATCTCTCTGCTCTGTAAGATATCAATCGGGCAAATACTTTGTATATGAGCCATCACTACAATAATAAATTTTAAAATACATAATTCAGAAGTTAATGGTCACTAACACCAGTAACTATTTAATCAGTTATGCACTTATGCTACTAGGCCAAGCTGGGGCAGGGTATCACATGGTTTATTCCTATCTGCTTATATCGTCCTGTCAGTAACTGTCCAGAAAGTAAAACATTCCCTGTTCAAAATAATGTGGTAAAGGAAATCACTTCTGGTGGACTTTTGTTATGTCAAGTATTTCTTTCAACCACCATGAGAGCCATGTTCTAATAATTGGTCCTTTGAAACTATCGTTTGATGCTTCTGCTTTGTCAGTGATTCCCCACAACTGCAGCATGCTTATCATTGCATTTCTCTCCCTTGTGTGCTTGCATATGCTTACACTTTGTATACTTATCTCCAGATAATGCCACAGTTGCTGTATTACTTTGGTGTGAAAAATGAACCAGACTCTCTTGATTGGGCAACAATTGTTGTGTACACATGTCAAGGATCATGTGACCAAAACATTAGCTACAAGGAAGAATTTGCATGGGTTCAGTTATACCCTACAACAGTCTCGCGGCCGTAGTAATGTTTACCTCTTCCACATAGTGATGTCTGTTCTTCAGTGCTGCAGGTTTGTAACTTCTCCATTTAACTTTTTGTTACAGTCTAGCAACTGCAAAAGGTCTCAAGTCCACTTATATGATTAACACATGCAATACATTTATAAGCAAAGTGTCAGCATCCTTGTCCTATAAGTGGCACCATGATATAAGCCTACCCCAACTTGTTTGGGACTGAAAGGCTTTGTTGTTCTTGTTGTTATTTACATTTGAAATTCTGTTTTGGTGGGTATGTTTGTTAGTTACTGGGCACCATTGGTTTAGTGTCTACACATCTGCAATGAATGGGCCTGATGCTTTGGTAAACAGTTCAGCCAAAAGCAATATTTTGCGAATAGCTCTGTCGCTCCCCTCTGCCTGGGGAGCAAAACATACATGCAGTAGAATGTAGCCTTGGGCTGTCATAATATGCACTCTGCTGGAGATGATTGACTTGTAGTAACCTATACTATGCTGTCTTATTTTACCAGGGACCTGGAAGGGGTCATCCATTTCAACTTTGAAGGCATGTGTTCCAAGCGAGATAGATTAGTGTTACCGTCCCGAGATATATCATTAGTTGGCAACTAGGCATTGAGGTTTCCAGGTCAGTTGATCTTTCAGTGTTGAGCAGCATAGGACCGTGGTCCCAAACTCGAAATGCGTTGATGTTCGCTGCACTGGCTTTGGTCGGTTTGGCCACTGGCCCATTTGGAGCGCATTTGAAGACAAATAGCTGGCCTCCGACATTAGTGGTGTGTTTTTTACTGTTCTCTCTTTTTATATGGAAGATCCTTTTGTCTGATTCTGGGTTTATGTTCAAGTTAGGAAGATCCAAATTTTGCCTTTTATTCTCCTGGTATAAAGTATACTCATATATACGTAGAGAGTCTAGTCTCCGTAGCGTTTTGTTTGTTTCATATATAATATCTTAGTCGTCATTGAGTGAATTATGCAAACGAGGAGGTTGTCCCTTGCTCACCATATGAGGCGAAACTCGCTGGATTGCTACTGAAAATCATGCTCGGAATGTGCTCCAGTATCCACGTGCTATCGGTGAGACCATGCACAATGCTTACATTTTCTGTGTACAGCACGTTGGTTTGGGTTCATGCCTGCACGTCTGATCCACCGTACATGCTTTGGTAGTTGCTTGCACGACCCAGCTGTTTGCCCATGGTTGGGTCAGGTTGTCTACCTTTTGTATAGAAACATCCTCGAGACGGAGCAGCACCGCAACGTGCCGCATACCTTTTCCGGGAGAACATCAAGGGATGGGAAAAAAACTCGGCACCGAAACCGCCGTCGCCGCTCGTCGTCAGCGGGAAGCGACGTGCCCATGTAACCATGCCCGATTCCACGACGGGATGCGAGCGATGCACCGTGGCCGGCCGGCCAAACACATTTGGCGTGCAGGCGAGGCACGGCAAGTATAAGGTATCCATCAAACTGTAAAGATGAACGGGAGAAGCTCGGATCCAGTGGCCGCTCGCTCATCATTGTTTTTCCAATGTACATGTGCCGTGGCGTTGGCAAGTGGAAGGGCCAGGCCAGGCCAGAGGAAACAAAACAAATCGACATTTTTTGCGCAGATACGTGCAAAGTTTCTGGGCGGCACAGCACTGCCCCGCCCGCTCCTGTTGACGGCGACCGCCACCGGCCGCTTACAATAATAATGGGATCCCTACAGCGATCGCCGGTAATCCAGGGTCCATGGCGCACGTCGCTGGAGGAGGAATCGCCTCGGAGATCCGTCACGAGGGGGAAGCAGACAGGATCTTCTGCAGATGGTCTGCACCACCAGGTATCGGTGCCTGCAAAACTAGCGTCGGTTTTGATTGCTATTACTGCAGCCAGCCTACAAATTGCACATGAAACCAGTGTCGGTTTTCATTTTACTATCACTGCAGCCTAGAAATTGCACATTAATTACTTTGTGTGTGTGTGTGGGGGGGGGGGGGGGGGGGGGGGGGATGATGCATACGCTCGCTGCAGGAATCGTTGACTACTTTTATAATTCAATATGCAGATGTGTCTTTTTGACGGAACTATGCAGATGTGTCTAGCTGACACTGAACTTTTTAGTGGGAAGACTCTTTTTGTATGTACTTACATGCTTGTGTAGTCCAAGGTGATGTCACGTGGTCGAAATTATAATTCGCGTCTATCTCACACCAACCCAGATACATATAATGTGTGAATGGACCCCTGGGTGTAATTTTTCTTACACGATCAAAACCTGGATTTACTAGTTTACTAATTAGGATCCCTTAATTGCGGTCGCCATCCCATAGTAAGCAAATCGAAGAACAGTGAAAGCTCCTCGACCGACAGGCCCAGATCCAAAGCTACGCAGCAAGTTTAGCTAGGGTGCCACTGGTAGCTGGGACCGAGCGATAGGGTGATCCCAGACGTCAGCGGAGAGCATTTTTGAGCGGAAGTGAGCCCGACGAGGCGGCGAGGTGGGCCCTGATGGCGACGCGGATTTAAACGTTGGAAAAAGTCACCGCGTCATGTGCTGTGCTGGCTTGCAATCCCCTGCGACGTTTGCTGGCTGGCGACAACTGGCCGCCACCGATGGGCTTCGCGTTTTGACCGAGCGGGTTATCGGATCTGGTATTCCCTGCTGGTAGGGTGTAATCGGATCGATCAGATTTTGCTTCTACTATATGTACTTGTATGTGTTACTCCGTACCATTTTTCTAACAAAGCGGAGCAGATGATGCACGAAAAATAGAACGGACTCAAACATGAAACAAAATTAGTCGGTAACTACTCTCATAATAATCAGAGAAATACATTTTTCTATAGCAAAACTTAAGAAGTCGTTTTGATTTCAAAAAAATTAAGAAGTCGTTTAACCTTTCAGTCTTACAAGAGTCAATTGGTAAGAAAATAGAGACATGATTTAGAGCTAAACCTAAGCATTGATGTGACAATACAAATATAAATTGAAAATTTAAAGCAGTAGTCACGTAGTGGTAGAATTCAGAACTTGACATGATTGCCAAATAACTTGGTAACTAAAATAACTACTAACCGGACCATATTCTTTTGACTCGAAAAATCAAATAACCCAGTTTGAAGCATTCAAATAATCCAAATTAATATTTGGACAATGCATATTTTGCATGCTATTTGCTACATTGCATCATACTACATCTTTTTCAGGCCAACCTTGGTGGTAAGGCCGGTTTTTTGTTTGAACTAGCATGGTTGAGGCAGGATGGTTTTTACGAAATGGTGGCAGCCGAATGGGCATCCTTTACCAAAGGTGATACACCAACTGTGGTATGGCAAGACAAACTGAGGCACCATCGTCGGTTCCTCAAAGGTTGGGCAAAGAATCAAAGTGAGAAACACAAAAAATAAAAATAAATACTCTTGAAGATTATTGATGAGTTAGATATTAAAGCTGAAAATTCACCTTTACTATAGTCGAACGGGAAACTTTGAGGGATGTTAATGATTGAACATGTCACCTACACCGCGATGACGAGACCAAGTGGGCTCAACGGGAAAATGTAAAACATGTGCAGGGGAACTTGCATTGTTCAAGCTGAATTTTGGACTCGTTACTTTGCTTTCTAAAAAAAGAAAATGCGGGCCAAATGAAAGAACAAGCTATGCCCGAGATGTCGCCTAGAGGGGGGGGTGAATAGGCGATTAACACTTTTTATATTTAGGGGCTTGATAATTGCGGAATAAAACTATGTGTTTAAATTAACAAGCCAACAACCTAAATTACTAGGTTTACCTATGTGCACCAACAACTTATGCTAAGCAATTTAACAACATGAGGATAGCAAGATATAAACTTCAAGCACGAAGGCTATCACAAGGTAAATTGCATAAGTAAAAGCTCGGGTATAGAAATAACCGAGGCACGCGGAGACGAGGATGTATTCCCGAGTTCCTCCTTGTTAAAGGAGTACGTCTCGTTGGAGGGGTGTGAGCTCACCACAAGAGGCCTACTCAAGATGCCACAAAGGCCTCACCCTATTCTCCGATGAACCGCACCCAAAGGTTTGGTTCACCTTCCACTATCGGAATCCTTCAAGGCGGATTCCGGAGCCCTTTACAACTTCTCTTGGGGCACACACCCACAACTCAATTGGGGGCTCCCAAATTCGTGCCGAAGCTTCACAACTCGAAGACTTCGCGGCACCTCCAACCGTCTAGGGTACACAATGCACCCAAGAGGCAACAAGCCCTTGGGAACACAATGCACCCAAGAGTAACAAGCTCTTCAACCTTCACTTTCCATGAATCTTCGTGGGGAGAGCAACCCGATGCAACAAATGCAAAAGGCAAGAACACACAAAGTGGTCAAATCCTTCACTCTCAAATTCCAACCAAGCAACAAATGCTTTGGGGGGAATAAGGGGGGGAAGAACAAGGGGGGAACCACAAAAGAACTCCAAGAACTAGATCCACTAGGTTCCCCTCACATAGAGGAGATTTTGATTGGTGGAATTGTAGATCTAGATCTTCTCTCTTGAATCCCTAAGTTTGGGCAAGAATCATTGGAGGGATTTGGAGAGGGCAAGATTTTCCAAGGTCAACAATGGAGGGAGAGAGAGTGAAATTCGTGCAGCCAAAAACCTTAGGGCAAATGGGGAAGAATGGGGCCTTTTATAGGTCCCCTAAAAAACTAGCCGTTACAGCCTTTTCAGGCCATAGACTCCGGTCTAAGTGGGCCGGAAATTCAGGCTGGAGTTTTTTTTAAATATTATTTTTTAACCGGAATTCGAAATATATTACGCGAATCGAAAAAATTGCAAAACTATTGCGCCGTCGGCCGTTGGAGGGCCGAAACTCTGCTTTCGGCTCGCAGAGAGTCGAAACATCTCTGTCGGCCGGTAGGTACACGCCATGCATGCCCGTGGGCTGCGCCGCAGAGCGGGGCCCACCGTTTCGGCCGGCTGACAGCCGATTCGTTCCTTTCGGCCGGCTGATAGCCGAAAGGTGGTGGCAACCACCGCTCGCACCCTCTCACTCCTTCCTTCCTCTCTTTCTTCCTCCTTTCTTCCTGCTCGAGTTCCTCTCCTTCCCTTCAAAAAAGCAGCTGCCAACCTCAATTAATCCTCTAGAAATAGCCAATAAATTACACATCTGCACCCACAAATCGAAAGAGGAGGTCAAGGGCATCCCGGATTCGTTCATGGGATAGTTTTTGAAGGAGATTTTGGTTCGGTGGTGGAGCAATGGTGAGCAACAATGGTGGGATGTGGTGGTGTGTGGTGGTGTTGGGACAGTAGCAGGAACGGGGGAGCAATGGTGGTGGTGCTACGTTGAAGTACGACATCAGGAACGACAGATTTTGCAAATGTGGAGATTCCGTTGACTGAGCCTGATAAAGCGAGAATAAGCGCGGTTCAGCACTATTTGACGATGAATTTTGGCTTTGATCCTAATTTGTGGACTGTTAGGATTCAGTCGTTATGGTCAAAATCTCGTACAAATATTTGTTGTGAGTTGATACCGCTAGATCGGACACAGGCCTGGGTGAATTGGCTAGCATCATGCAAACGCCGAGGTACGAAATCTATCGTCCTCGTGTTGTTTGTGCCTAAGCAGAACAATTTGGCACAAGGTGGCGTTGGTTATGAAGCTGGACAAAATAGCCAGGCAACTGGGTCAGAACCTGTTGATCCGTCTGAATTTATGTCTCAAAGTGTAGAGAGTGGTCAGTCGGCAGGAGCTCCCGAAAGCGGTGAGGGTCCTGAAAGTGGTGAGGCTGACGGGGATGAGCATTGGGATCAGGATGAGGAGGCGGGCGTAGGAAGTATGCAGCAAGAGATGGAGAACGAAGACGAGGATGGGTTGATGGCAGATCTTAATTCTGACGAAGAAGATAATGCAGAAGATGACGAAGATAATGATGAGGATGTGCCTATTCCTAATTCCTGGAATGAGGACATGTCGACCGTCATGACTGTGAATACTGGGCAGGAATCGGCCTGGGAGTATCACATGAATAATATTGAAGTAGGTGCTCAGTATACCTCGAAGCAGCAGCTAAGGGACGCCGTGACACGGTGGGCAATGTCCACACAAAAGATTTACCGAACTGATGTGTCGTGTCCGAAATATCTGACACTGAGTTGTGTTGAAATTGGCTGTCCTGGAAGGGTGCATGGACACGTTCCGAAGTATGACGTGAATTGGCTCGTCTCGGACGTCGTGGCTCACACATGTGTCAGAGAGAACATGTTGAAAGAGCATCCAAATCTAACTTCCACTCTCATTGCGCGTCTCTTATTCAGTGAGATTGTGAAGACGAAAGATTTTCCAGCCAAAAATATCCAGAACACAGTAAAGGCAAGATGGAAGTACGACATTTCATACGGGAAGGCTTGGAGAGCTAAGCAGACGGCTTTAGAGGAGAGGTTCGGGACCTTTTTGGACTCGTATGACAACGTCGTCCGTCTTCTTCGCACATTGCAGTATAGAAATCCTGGCACTTATGTTGACGTCCAGCACCGCTATATGGATACGGCTCCTGGATATAAGGTTTTGCATAGGGTATTTTTCGCATTCTCCATTTGCATCCAAGCTTTCAGCCATTGTCGTCCGGTGCTGTGTGTGGATGGAACGTTTCTCACAGGAAAATACAAGGGGCAGATCCTTACCGCAATAGGTGTGGACGGGAACCATCAGATCATCCCAATTGCTATGGCCTTTGTTGAGGGTGAGAACTATGAGAGTTGGTTATGGTTCTTCAGGCAAATAAAAATAACTATTGTGCAGGATCGGCCCAATGTTTGCATTCTTCATGACAGACATCCTGGTATGTTAAAGGCTATTAAGGCACTTCAACACCCTTCCATTGATGAACCAACGCCATGGACTGATTTGCAGAGCCGCTGGTGTATGCGCCACCTTGGCGCAAATTTTTACTCACAGTTTAAGAGTAAGCGTCTGATGAACCTATTTAAAAGACTTTGCAGTCAGAACCAGCGGAGGAAGTATCAATTTATATGGGAAAGGCTGAATGAATTAACAAGGAAGCAAGTGAGGGAGAGGAAAGCCGCCAGGGCACAAGCTGTAGCTACACAGGTGGCCGCAATGATGAGAGAAGATGAAGAACCCGTAGGTATGTGTGACCTTCCTGGAATTGACCCACCCGGAACGAAGAGGAAAAAGGGAACAAGAATAAGAAATTTTGTAGAGTGGATAGAGAAAGAGCCCCCTGTGAAGTGGTCTTTGCTGCACGATACACATGGAGCTAGGTACGGCATCATGACAACCAACCTTGCTGAGATTTATAATTTCGTCCTTAGAGGGAATAGAAGTCTGCCATTGACAGCGCTAGTGGAGGGGGTGATGCATGGAACAATGACATATTTTAGAGAGAGACGGCTAGACGCCGTGAAACATATTGAGGATTTTCCCAATACACCTTACTGCAGGAAGATAAAGAGGTACATGGAGAAGAAGATAGAAAAAGCACGGCTGCACTCAGTCGTGAGAATTGGTAATGAAGAAGCGCGGTTTGAAGTACGTTTACCGACTGGAAGATTTGGCGGAGCTAATGAGCTGCTAACCCAGGAGGTTATGATTGGTAATGAAGAACATCCAACATGTGAGTGCACATGCAACAAACCAAGACTATACCATCTGCCTTGCTCACATGTATTGGCTGTATGTGCTCAGATGGGACTGAACCCACGGTGTTTCGTGTCACCATATTACAGGAAGGAGGAAGTGCTTCAGACTTGGATGGGGGAGATGACTGGTTTTAGGGTTGTTGGTAACTTTAACAAGGTAAACCCGGCAGAAAGGGAGTACGTTGCAGACCATTCTCTAATGAGGGATAGTAGAGGAAGACGCCAGTCGCGTCGCATCCGTAATAATATGGACGAGTCTGAAGCTGGTGGGTGTACTCGAATATGTTTGCTTTGCAATGAAAAAGGGCACAAAGAAAAATATTGTCCTAAATATCCTGGACAAGGCAGCGGAGGACGTGGACAAGGCAGCCGAGGATGTGGAGGAAGGCGAGGGTTTTAATTTGTAATATGTGTGGACTATGTTTTATTCTGTAAAACTAAATTTCAATTCGTAATATTTAGTGGACAGATGGAGGCCTGAGACTCACACCTTTCACTTACCCTGCGGAGAGATGGCTCCTACTCTGCAGGATGTGTCATATTTGTTAGGTCTCCCTTTGGCAGGCACGGCCATTGGTCCTTTGGAGGCTTCAGAATATTGGCGTGATGAGATGCAAGCCCGATTTGCCGCTGCGCTACCAGGAGTTCCGCAGTTACCGGACCACGCATACGGTCCTCGTGTTTCTTGGTTGACCCAGTTCGAGGTAATTTATTTATACAACAGTTTTAATATTTTCAGTACGTATTATTGTATACTTATTTATTTCTCCGTGCACCGCAGATTGGTAATTTGGGATATCCTGCTACCTTTATGGATGCGCCGCTGATTACTAGATGTCTGGAGGCATACATAATTTGGCTGTTCGGTAAGTGGATGTTCACTGAGACGCACGTCGACACCATTAGTGTGCGCTATATATCTGTTACCCGCGAGATAGCCGATGCACATACACCAGTAGATATAGTGCCCAGAAGCTTTGGTTCGGCTGTGTTAGCTGCTACTTACAGAGCTTTATGCAATGTTTGCACGAAGAATAAGTCGTCATCTTCGTTACTTGGTTGTCCACTACTGTTACAACTATGGTCGTGGGAGAGATTCCATATTGGTAGACCGGACGTCGACGCTGAGAGGCCTTGGGATTACAGACTCATCGGTCCAGATGCGGTTGACTTTCCTACAGTTGGCAGCGTGTGGACACGTAGAGAGGTAAATTTTGCACCGCCGTACTTACTTTACGTACGCATCATTTCTTATTTCATCAAGCTAAATAATTCGTGTAAATTGCAGAGACGGTACGCGCAAGTTCAAGTGAGGAATTCCTACCCATCATTCACAATGCAGTTTGATCAGTTGCGCGAGGACCAGGTCATATGGGAGCCATATGATAATCAGAGGATCGTTGCGAGATACCCCTACGGCATATCTCAGTTATGCATGAGAGATCAGCTATACTGGTTGACGCAGGCTCATATTATTTTTGATGTCATGGTCGAGGAGATGTCGCAGCAGAGGGTGATGAGACAGTTTGGACGACGACAATTACCGGACCCTCCCATCAGACAGCCACGACTACGACCGGAAATCCACCGGTAAGTTAATTTTCAATCTATAATTATTTCTAATATGAATAAAACTGTCTATTGAATCCATTTCTAATAAATAATTTTGTAATATTACTTTTCAGACTTGGACGTTAAGGAGGTGAAAAACCTTTGGTGCTTTGGCTTCAGACCCTACAGCCATTCATAAAAGAATGGGCGACTGCGACGACTACACTATGGCAGGCTGATGGACCCTTTCAACATGATGATTTTGAAAAATATCTACGGAGGTATACACAGTCTACACGACTCTGATTGACGCCAACGACTGAACATTCTCAGATGCAGCCCCCTTCTATTACGGACATGTACCCATTGGAGGCTATTGCGGGTTTTAAAAACTATGCGGTTAGTACTATATTACTCGTTACGTAAGTACAGTTTTTTGATTGATCGTACATAACATCTAATTTTTTAATTACAGTCTGAGTTGATAGCCGACATTCAGAGGGATGTAGCTGGGTTCAGGCCGCCGCCACAACATAGATCTTGGTTCAGGCGTCTCGAGGAGAAGCTGCGAGGTGTGTACAATGTTCTTACTTGCACCCGCTATACAGACGTTGTGCCTCGTCATGGAGCTCCGCGTCCACGTCTCACACGACAGGAGACTGCTCGTTCATCACATACTAGACTTCTTACACCTACTGGGGAGCCTGGTAGTTCGTCGCAGCGGCCTACTGGACATACTTTTCAGCCTGGTAGTTCGTTGCAGCGGCCTACTAGACATACTTTTCAGCATAGTAGTTCCTCGCAGCATCTGTCTCCACCTCACGTTCAGCCGACGCCACCTGATGCTTCCCAGCCTGGTAGTTCATCCTGGCAGGCAGCCCAGTCGCAGTACGGTATGTCCCAGATGGGGATACCACCTCAGTTTCCGTACGGGATGCCTCCTTAGTACCAGATGGGGATGCCTCCTCAGTACCAGATGGGGATGCCTCCGCAGTACCAGATGGGAATGCCTCCTCCAGGTCATCCTGTACATGTAGGCTGGAACACTTCTTCGGCGCCGTTGACTAGTCTTGTGGGACTAGGTACGTTGTTGTTATTAATTATCCATATTTATTTTTTGAATATAGTATGCACTTATCTATTAGTAAAAAAAATTTGTAGGTGGGTCTGCTGATTCACCATACACAGAGATGGACGAGGATGTGTTGTTCCATACGCCACCACCCGTCACACAGGAGACGCAGACACAGCAGGAGACACAGCCACAGGAGGACGCTCCGATGTTGGGCCGAGGTTTGCGTGAGCACCGCGACCCAAACCGGAACCGATTGTCACCTTCAGGGCCTCGGCCGCGGAAACAGAAGACTAGGTATCGTAAACATAATGAAGACTGAAACTTTTATCGATGTATGAGACCTATTCCTACCTATGTATGAGACGTAATCCTATCTATGTACGAGACACTATATTTGTATGAGACATATTCCTATCTATATTTGATCAGACAATGCTTCCGACATTTATTAAGAAACGGCGAGATTACAACTTTTTCATTAAAACACACTTAAATTAACAGCTAGAACTGAAATTAAGATACATGCGACACTTTACATAAATTTCATCTCCCGTCCACGCATCCTCCTGCCTCCGTCGATGGGCCACTCTTGCCCTTCGACGATGCCACTCCCTTGCTCTTCGACGATGCCGCTCTCTTACCCTTCGACGCTGACGCTTTCTTGGCCGTGATGCTAGGCATGAAGATGTCATCATCGTCCTCGCTCTCTTCCACCCATGATGACGGATGATCTCCTAACCAATCGAGAAACTTCTTGTCCCTAGTACTTTGCTCCACCTTCTTCCACCTCTCATGCAGCCTGAGAAGTTCCTGTCGTATTTCCCGTGGAGTCCTATGAGCCCAATATGGTTTGAGCCTAGTTGATCTGCTAACCAATGTCGCGTCTATCTCAGTGAGCAAACTATCACTACTAATGAGTTCCTCCCATGGAACTATTTTATTGTCTACCCTAAACTCGGCGGCACACTGCAGTAGGAGCTCATACTGATGTGGAAGAAAGCTACGGTAAGGAGGAAAACCCGACATCGATGAGTGAATTCGCTAGACTACTTATCAACCTGACTGAGCAACGGCTTTTATAGCCCGGAAAGCGAAGAAAAAGGCGGGAAGAAATATGGCGGGAGAAAATAGCGGGAAGTGAAAGGGCGGGAGAATAAAGGCGGGAACGAGGAAAGGCGGGAGATAATGACGGGAATCAGGAAGGGCGGGAGAAAATGGCGGGAGCGGTAACCTTATGTCGGCCAAATTGGGCGGGTTAAATATAGTGCGACCAAAACAAGAAAAGGGCCAAAATGCAAAAAAAAACATCGTTTCGGCCGGCTACGGGCCGAAACACGTTCGAATCGGCTGGCCGTCAACGCGAAAGGGTCCAGCCTCTGACGCGGGCCTCACGCGGGTCCCGCCTTGGGATGTTTCGGCCGTCAGCTGGCCGAAACACTCCTTTCGGCCCGTAGAGTGCCGAAACATGTGTTTCGGCCGACCATGGGCCGACGGTGCAATATATCTGCAATTTTTTCATTCCGCATGATATATTCCGAATTACGATTAAAAAAAATATAAAAAAAACTCCTTTTCAGGCCGTAGACTCCGGTCTAAGTGGGCCGGACATTCCGACCAGCCTCCGGTCTCCTTCCGGACTGGTGCCAGAGGCGCACCACACTTTGCGGAGAGGCAGGCACACCGGAGACTCCGGTCATCAGGGCCGGAGATTCCGGCCAGACCGGAGACTCCGGGGTTTCTCCGGGGTGCCTCCGGACACAGTCCAGGAGCGCACCACACAAAACCATTCGGCAGCGAAAAACAGGGGGGCCGGAGACTCCGGTGTGACCGGAGACTCCGGACCATCTCCGGGGTAGATCCAAACAGCAAATCCAAAGCCCCATAACTTTTGCAAATGGACTCCGTTTTCGATAATCTTGGACTCGTTGGAATCATCACAATGAGCACAACAAGATTATGCAGAGAAACATCATAGTCCAACAATATATTGTAAAACCAAATGGGGAAAGTTTAAAAGCTCTTTTTCGCAAACCGAAAAACCGTTTCTTTTGCAATTGAAGTCCGAAGGATGCAAAACCAATTTTGTTGGAAAGAGGACGACAAAAGCAACCTTTGAAAATGGCAAACTAGCAAAGGAGATTTTGCAAAGGGTTGGAAAGGTGAAACCTTCCCAAAAGGATGAACCGGCAAAATCTCCAATACCGAAGATGCAAATGAAGACGCATATGCAAACCGTTTTTGGTGATCTTAGCCTTGTCATGACACGCACGACAAGCACCAAGACCACACCACGATAAGATACAAATAAGAACCAATGAAGATGATTTCAAGGATGCAAAGGGTTGAACTCTCCACGAACGATATGATCAAGTTACTCGGTCGAGAGCCCCTCTTGATAGTACGTCTATCTATCCTATAACCCGGTCTCTCACTAAACAACATGAGATCGGTAAAATAGAAACCCTATCAAGATCATACCTTTGCCTTGGCATTAATCCACTTGAGGTCAATGAAGACGATCTTCATCTCCTCAAGACGCACCACCTTCCTCGATTGCGCTTCGCTTGGTGAAGATTCACATGGCTCCCCCATACACCAAGATGGGAGAAGCACCTCTTCGGCATATCTTCACTTGGCCTTTATCTTGATGACGAACACCTTGGCCTTGATCAACAAATGATCTTCTTCCCTTAACCTCGACTCCAACACATGGAGAACAAGCAAGACCTTGACTCCAACAAATGGAGACAAGCAAGCTAATGGACACCTACAAATATAGCTCAATGCAAATATTAGTCCATAGAGATTGTCATTAATTACCAAAACCATGCATGGGGGCAACCATGCACTTTCAATCTCCCCCATTTTGGTAATTGATGACAATCCCGTTTAAGAGGGTTTATATAAAGAATAAAGCAACCTTGCACGACAAACAAGCAAGGATGCAAAGCGCATTAAAGGAAAATGCAACAAAAGCATAAACCCAAATTCCCTTAAACCCTCTAAACTTCTCCCCCATTGGCATCGATTGCCGAAATGGGAAGAAAAAATTTAGAGAGCCAATATAATATGAGTTCCTCCATAAAGGTGATGGCAATCCCTTTTAACGAAAAATTAGAGGAAATCAAACTATATTGAGTATCAAAAGATTGCAAAGAAATGAGTTCATTTTAAACATCTCCACAAAGAAGAAAAGCAATCAAAAGATCCAAAGCGAGAGTTCTAAATAAAAACGGAGAAGCTCCCCAATGTTTATGCACTATGGAGAAGCGCACAAAAATGGCATCCTTGCTCCCCCAAAATCATCTAGAACACGCAACAAGTGCAATAGTGCATAATGCAATAGCAAATCATAGCGCTTGCACCAAAGATGTGGTTGAGCCATAAGGAGATATCAATTTTCAAGAATTCATCATAAGATAGGCCCAACCGAGATAAAAAGATCTTTTAGAGAAATATGTTCACAAGCGTAGGGATACCAGGAAACTAAAACCAATTGAAAATGCCAAAAGCTAGTGAGATCATTTAGCCAATAAAATTCAACATGCTTACCAAGGTAGGCATGAAGTGAAAGATCTTCAACAAATACATGAGTGTGTAAAAATACCAATAAACAAAGAGACAAGCAAGGTAGCTCAAAAGAATTAGGAAACCAACTAAAAAGTGACCTCTCTCATATGTATAGGTTTCTATTTAGACAAACCATTGAAGATCTACATCCGCAAAGAAACATATACATACGAAATGGTTCGAGAAAAGGAGAACAAGGTATCCAAAAGGAAGTCATAAATATACAAACGAGATTGTTGCACAAAAGCATAGCACATAGCTCAAATTTATCTCATCGTATATGAATGAACTTCAAATATATCAAATGCGTCACACATATCACTAAGGGAACAAGAGATAGTGGAGATGCTTTGAGTTAGGCAACGAGTATCACAAGGAAATAATATCAATTGAAGAAAAGGTTTTTGCAAATTCAACACACATATCACAAAGATATATGAAGTGAAGGAAAAGGCCAAAACCACAACAATTGCATATAAGAGATTTCATGCCAAGAGGCAACCTACACAAGGTTGAAAACTAGAAAGGTATGCATGAGATGGATACTTGTTACCGAGATGCATTGACGATGAAGATGATGAGAGTTGGTTTGTCATCAAAGCTTGACTCCGACAATCACACGGTGAGAACACCTTCCTTATAAATGAGGCAAGCATCCAATGCATCTCCATTGTACCTAAAACACAATTAGAGTACAAAATGGTTCCCAAACTCATTGGGTTCCATAGTAGTTAGATCAACTACAATATATAGGACATACTCCACATAAATATGTGCATATAGATATGAAATTGAATTTCATGCACATCTTAGCCGATTTAGGATTCGGTGGAACATACACTATATATTGGATCAAGAAAGATAAGCATGCTAAAATAATATAAATTAGTAACCGAGCATGCAAAGGCTTTCTAGAGCCAAACGAGACATAATTTGGACGAAAACACTATGTAAACCAAAAGGGGGCACACCAAGGTGTGACACAAAAGGTTGTCCAAATTATATCAAAATCCAAATCAACACATGATTGAGGAAAAATCAAATCAACATATGATTGATTCCAAAACACATCAACACATGAAGTGTGATATCAAAAGGAATCAAATCAACACAACAAATGATCGATAAGACACCAATTGAAAATAAGATACCAATTAAAAAAAATACCAACTAGGAGAAAAGATACCAAGAAGAGGATAATACTTGACCGAAATCAAGTAAAGTAAAATAAGGCAAAAAGGTATCAAGACTCCCACAATAAATATCAATTGGAACAAATATCTATGGAGGAGATATTAAATTCCAATTAATACCAATTGAAGGTACCAAAACACAAGATAAAGAATCAAATGCCAATTGAAAGGATCAAATATTGATAGATAGAATAGTGTTCTAAATAAAAGGAATGCTCCCCCAAGATTAATGCATTATCTTAGATATTTGCATTTGAATACAAAATGCACACACAAGGGATCATTACTCTCCATATTTTATCTAAAACACTAAACACTACCGATTGAAAGATAGGATCCTTGCAAGAGGCAAAGAGGGCAATAAATAGGGCAATTTAATGCAAGAGCCAATGTGAAGATGATCTACAAAATCCACCACAATTACTAGAATCACTTGTCATGGACAAGGAGTATATGGAGATATTTCTCGGTGGTATATAGGAATGATGTTCAAGACCAACTTCACAACAAATAAGCATATGGCAAGAGATAAGAATTAAAACGTGAGAAATGAGAAATAGGGTGTTTTATTTCGAAAAAGGTTTGTTGGTAGTTTCAACTATTCGAACCAACCGGCCAAGCCATGGTTAAAATAAGATGAAACAAATGGTTTCTCAACTAATATATGGAAATGGATATTAGAGAAAAACCACACCAAGCAAACTCACATAAACAAGAACCAAAGGGTAACCACAAATGAAAATTGGACCTTGTTTGAGTACAATATCAAATCTAAGTGGCAAGCCTCAAATGTTCACATTTTTATGGGATTGTAATATGCACATAGCTTATTACTCCCCCATAATGTGACAATTCATTTTATTTTTAAACAAGAGGTAAATAAAACCAACTAGAGAAATTAACGGACATTGTAGAATTTGAATTTCTCATGAATATGACATACCACATAGTAGCTAGATAATATTGAAATATCAATACTAGGTGGTGTGCCTCATGTACACACATTTTTAGGTTTGTGAGGTGCACAAAGCACATCACTCCCCCAAAATGGGATAGTCCATTAATATCTCAAAAGAGCCAAATGAAATCCACACAAGATTCAATAAAGCTCAACACACAAATTACACATACATGATATACAACTATCATACACAACCTTGAATAACAAGACAAGTAGGAAAGTAGCATATCACATATAAGCACATGCTAGGAACAAAACTAACACATGCAAGGGAGCAAGCAACTTTCAATGTATATATGAATTAAATACAAGTTACCGCAAGGAGGAAGCATTGGATATGAGATAGATATGTGATCCTCCAATTGACTTGGCTTGATGAAATATAACCATGAAGATCACTTAATTCTTCAAAGTAGCCAAGTCACCAATGTCCTCCACATCAACCTATTGATCAAGTTTGAACTTGTTGGTCCCCAACCAAGTTGGGTCCTAAGAGGTTAGTCACAATAGGCTTGGGAACCCAAATGGTGCTTTTCTTGACACCACTTTGAGCTCCCACAAACTTGGCAATAGATGTTACCTTTGTAGTGATGGTCTCATGAGCTAACTTTAGACAAGCATAGGATGCAAGAAGTTCATCATTAGAGCTAGATAGCTTTTCATGATTTTCTTCCAACTTCCCAAAGGATGCTAGAAGATCATCATTAGAGCTAGATAGCTTTTCATGACTTGCCTCCAACTTCTCATACTTGCTAGTTAGCAACTCAAGTTGAGCCCTTAGCTCAACATTCTCCTTCGACATAGATGCTTCACAAGAAATTGAGTTAGTAGCACAAGCATCATTGACATTAGGGTTGGAAGAAGAAATCTTAGCAAGCTCTTCATTTAATCTAGCATTTTCATTTTTCGTGACCTTATATTTAGCAATGGCATGGTCACGTTCTTTAATGGTTTTAGCAATTATTTCATTATGAGAATCCTCGATAGAATCTAGTTTCTCCTCAAGAGAAGCACGAGTCTCTTCCTCAAGAGCATCTTCTAACGATGCTTTCTCCATAGCATCATCTCTTTCGATCTTATGCTTTTCTTCAAGGCTTGCTTCCAAGGCCTCAATAGTTTCCCCACGCTCAATAAGAGTGCTCATGATTTCAAAGAGGTTAGCTTGGGCACTTTTATTGCTAGGAAGGGCTTTAAGAATCATTAGACCTTTATTTTGAAGAAGGGCATTAACTTTTTCCATATCATCTTCTTCATCATTATTATCATTATCATTATTATCATCATTGTCATTACTAGAAGAAGATTTAGCCATAAGACAATGAGAGGTGTATGAAGAAGAATAATTAATTTTTGAACTACTCAAGTTCAAATCTTGTTCCACAATTAATTTGGTTTCCTCTGGATTAATATTCATGCAAGAGTTAGAGGGAACACAAGCATTTTTATCATTGGAACAAGATAAAGAAAGCATATCATCATTAGATTTGTCTAAGCAATTTTTGGATGGTATGCGAGGACTATCAACACTAGCATGTATGACATTTATAGTGCTAGAAGAGTTTAAGTCCAAAGATGAGGCATTACAACAAGATAGCGATAAAAGATCATCATAAAAGAGCTCACTATCAATATTGCAAAGCCTATCACTACTCACCATTACATTGGTTTGTGGCTCACCACATTTTGGTGAAGTAGATGAAGACGAGAGCTCGTCACGGCCGGAGGTGGAGGGAGAGCAATCATCCTCAATAGAGTTGGACAAACCATATTTATCTTGTAGCTTGGTCCAAAGCTCATGAGCATCCCGGAGAGGCATGATTGACTCGAAAACTACAACACTCACAAATTTGCAAAACTCATTAGAGGCTAGAGCATCTAGATATAAGTTTTTCTCATCCTCTAAAGTCGTACTTTCGTAATCCTTTGGAGGAGAAAAACCTATATCTAAGATACGCTCAATATTGGGGTCCAAGACCCGTAAGTGACTAAGCATATGAGTTTTCCAAATATTAAAATTTGTGCCATTGAATATAAACATGGAATTGTGCACTAAATCCCTAGACGACATCTTTACTCTCTAGGCGGTAAAGCCAAACAAGAGAGACGAGGCTCTGATACCAATTGAAAGAACAAGCTATGCCCGAGATGTCGCCTAGAGGGGGGGGGGGGAATAGGCGATTAACACTTTTTCTATTTAGGGGCTTGATAATTGCGGAATAAAACTATGTGTTTAAATTAACAAGCCAGCAACCTAAATTAGTAGGTTTACCTATGTGCACCAACAACTTATGCTAAGCAATTTAACAACACGAGGATAGCAAGATATAAACTTCAAGCACGAAGGCTATCACAAGGTAAATTGCATAAGTAAAAGCTCGGGTATAGAAATAACCGAGGCACGCGGAGACGAGGATGTATTCCTGAGTTCCTCCTTGTTAAGGGAGTACGTCTCGTTGGAGGGGTGTGAGCTCGCCACAAAAGGCCTACTCAAGATGCCACAAAGGGGTCATCCTATTCTCCGATGAACCGCACCCAAAGGTTTGGTCCACCTTCCACTATCGGAATCCTTCAAGGCAGATTCCAGAGCCCTTTACAACTTCTCTTGGGGCACACACCCACAACTCAATTGGGGGCTCCCAAATTCGTGCCGAATCTTCACAACTCGAAGACTTCGCGGCACCTCCAAACCGTCTAGGGTACACAATGCACCCAAGAGTAACAAGCTCTTCAACCTTCACTTTCCACGAATCTTCGTGGGGAGAGCAACCCGATGCAACAAATGCAAAAGGCAAGAACACACAAAGTGGTCAAATCCTTCACTCTCAAATTCCAATCAAGCAACAAATGCTTTGGGGGGGATAAGAGGGGAGAACAAGGGGGAGAATCACAAAAGAACTCCAAGAACTAGATCCACTAGGTTCCCCTCACATAGAGGAGATTTTGATTGGTGGAATGGTAGATCTAGATCTCCTCTCTTGAATCCTAAGTTTGGGCAAGAATCATTGGAGGGATTTGGAGAGGGAAAGGTTTTCTAAGGTCAACAATGGAGGGAGAGAGAGTGAAATTCGTGCAGCCAAAAACCTTAGGGCAAATGGGGAAGAAGGGGGCCTTTTATAGGTCCCCTGAAAACTAGCCGTTACAGCCTTTTCAGGCCGGAGACTCCGGTCTAAGTGGGCCGGAGACTCCGGCCTGGGACGGACATTCCGGACAGCCTCCGATCTCCTTCCGGACTGGTGCTAGAGGCGCACCACACTTTGTGGAGAGGCATGCATACCGGAGACTCCGGTCATCAGGGTCGGAGATTCTGGCCAGACCGGAGACTCCGGGGTTTCTCCGGGGTGCCTCCGGACACAGTCCAGGAGCGCACCACACAAAACCATTCGGCAGCGAAAAACAGGGGGGGCGGAGACTCCGGGTCCTCTATACCGGAGACTCCGGACCATCTCCGGGGTAGATCCAAACATCAAACCCAAAGCCCCATAACTTTTGTAAATGGACTCCGTTTTCGATAATCTTGGACTCATTGGAATCATCACAATGAGCACAACAAGATTATGCAGAGAAACATCATAGTCCAACAATATATTGTAAAACCAAATTGGGAGAGTTTAAAAGCTCTTTTTCACAAACCGAAAAACTGTTTCTTTTGCAATTGAAGTCTGAAGGATGCAAAACTAATTTTGTTGGAAAGAGGACGACAAAAGCAACCTTTGACAATGGCAAACTAGCAAAGGAGATTTTGCAAAGGGTTGGAAAGGTGAAACCTTCCAAAAGGATGAACCGGCAAAATCTCCAATACCGAAGATGCAAATGAAGACGCATATGCAAACCGTTTTTGGTGATCTTAGCCTTGTCATGACACGCACGACAAGCACCAAGACCACACCACGATAAGATACAAATAAGAACCAATGAAGATGATTTCAAGGATGCAAGGATGCAAAGGGTTGAGCTCTCCATGAACGATACGATCAAGTTACTCGGTCGAGAGCCCCTCTTGATAGTACGGTTATCTATCCTATAACCCAGTCTCTCACTAAACAACATGAGACCGGTAAAATAGAAACCCTATCAAGATCATACCTTTGCCTTGCGCATTAATCCACTTGAGGTCAATGAAGACGATCTTCATCTCCTCAAGACGCACCACCTTCCTCGATTGCGCTTCGCTTGGTGAAGATTCACATGGCTCCCCCATACACCAAGATGGGAGAAGCACCTCTTCGGCATATCTTCACTTGGCTTTTATCTTGATGATGAACACCTTGGCCTTGATCAACAAATGATCTTCTTCCCTTAACCTCGGCTCGAACACATGGAGAACAAGC
Organism: Puccinellia tenuiflora; assembly: GCA_012064385.1. NCBI lineage: Eukaryota > Viridiplantae > Streptophyta > Magnoliopsida > Poales > Poaceae > Puccinellia > Puccinellia tenuiflora. The sequence continues at coordinate 578,268 of QRDG01001214.1, read as the reverse complement.
AAGACCTTGACTCCTACAAATAGAGACAAGCAAGCTAATGGACACCTACAAATATAGCTCAATGCAAATATTAGTCCATAGAGATTGTCATTAATTACCAAAACCATGCATGGGGGCAACCATGCACTTTCACCAAATTCAGCAGTATAGATCAATATGCCTTCTTAATGTTAGTTTTAAAATATTCACAAAAGTTGGTACTAATCGAATTACGGGAATTGCCCATAGTGTAATCATTCCAACTCAAACGGTCTTTATGCCTGGTCTTCATATTATAGAGGGGGTGTCATCCTTCATGAAACTATTCATGAACTTCACTGGAAGAAAATGGATGGTGTTCTATTTAAAATGACTTTGAGAAGGCATATAACAAGGTAAAATGGTCTTTTCTCCAACGAGCTATGTCTATGATAGGATTTTCACAAAAATGATGTAATTGGATTAGAAAATTTGTCCAAGGAGGAAGTGTTGGCATAAGGGTACATGATGACATAGGTCATTATTTCCAGGTGAGAAAAGGCCTTCGGCAAGGAGATCCGTTATCGCATGTGGTGTTTAATATTGTTGCTTATGTTGGCTATTCTTATCGCACGAGCGAAGGAAGATGGTTTAAAATTAAGTTGGAGGTCTTAGCCCTCATCTTTCCTAGGGAGGAGTATCCATTTTGTAATATGCCAACGATAATCCTATTCATGGAGCATGATCTTACAAAAGCGGTTATTATGAAATTAATTTTGTGCATTTTTTAACATCTTGCGTGCCTTCAGATTAATTTCCACAAGAGTGAGATTTTTTGTTTTTGAGATGGCAAAAGAGGTGGAGGATCAGCATAAGCAAAATTTTGGGTGTGAGTCTGGTTCTCTACCTTTTAAATACCTTGGGGTGCCTATCCATTATAGAAAGTTACATAACTCTGAGTGGTATCCGGTTGAAAGTCGCTTTGAAGGCAAACTAGGTTATTGGAAAGATAAGATGCTCTCATATGGAGATCGTCTTATCTTAGTCAACTCGGTTTTAACAAGTCTACCCTTCTTTATGTTGTCGTTTCTAGAATCTAAAGGGGTAAGAAAAAGACTTGACATCTATAGATCTTGTGTTTTTTGGCAGATCTTGATTTAAAATTAAATGCTTACTCAGCAAATGGTTGTTTTAATTGTCCAATAAAGAAGGGGTGTGGCGGGAACTGTTACACAACAAGTACCTTAATAGCAAAACTCTAGCTCAAGTGAAGGCCAAACCGACTGACTCTCCCTTTTGAAAATGACTAGTGGCGGTTAAAGATGGGTTATTTAATCGAGCCTTTTTAAAACTTGGAGATGGGTAACCATTAGGTTCTCGGAGGATACCTGGTTAGGAGATACCCCATTACAGTATCAATATCCATCTTTATATAACATTGCCCTATAAAAAACTGTTTCTGTACATGATGTGCTATCTAGTGCTCGTCAGTTGAATATGAGCTTTAGAAGGACACTAACTAGTGATAAATGGGATTCCCTTGTCTCACTTATGTCATCAATTGATGGAAGTTTCTCTTTTAGATACACCTGATGTGTTTGTTTGGAGGCTCACAAGCAATGATGTCTTCACAGTTAAGTCCATGTATAAGATTTGATGAATGGACACACTAGATATTTGCATAAATATCTCTGGAAACTATAACTACCCTTGAAAATAAAAGTTTTTATGCGACCCCTTAACAGAATATTATTGCTCAAAAAAGATAACCTCACTAAAAGAAGATAGTAAGGATGTACGAAGTGTTTTTTTTTTGTGTGTGACTCGGAGGAGATTGTCGAAAATTTGTTCATATTTCTCCTCCCGTTGGACCGACCGAATCTTATGCTTACTCGATATACGTGGCTCCTGACGGTCACTCCGGATGTTTCTAGCCGAGCTTCATGGTAACATATTGTTAGATAATCTAGCTGTCAGGTTCAGTTAGAAGTGTCATGTTTCAGTTTCAGCTATTTGCTAGGGTCTTAGTTAGCAGATTTCGGTCAGGTTGTTGACCCGATCTTCGCGTTGTAAACTCGATCGCCTGGACGTGGGATGGCACGTTCGTTGTGGGCATCGTGTGGGTAGACACGATCGATCGATCGCACCTTATAAGTAAATAAAGGAGAAAAAAAGGAGAAAAGTTGCAGGTTGTACGCAACACCAAAACACTGTCTTCTACCTCTGAATTTTTCTAAATCCCGAGAGAGAAAGGCTACAAGTGGTATCAAAGCCCTGTCGATCATGGCAGGCTCGCGTTCGCCATCCGAGACTCCACCGCGCACCCGTGAGCCCAGCCGTGGTCGCAGCAGGACCCGGCGCGGTGGCGAGATCGTCGTGCGTGAGGTGGTGAGGGAAACTGGCGGCGGCGGCGGTGCGATGCATCTGCCGATGCTCACTCGGACCAACTACACCGAGTGGGTGATTCTGATGCGTGTGCAGCTGCAGGGAGCGCTGCTCTGGGAGGCCATCGAGCACGGCACCGGAGACACGCGCCAGGAGCGGCAGGCCCTGGGAGCAATCCTACGGTCCGTGCCGCCGGAGATGGTGTCGGTCCTCTCCGCTAAGGACAATGCGCAGGCGGCCTGGAATGCGATCAAGAAGATGCGCGTCGGCGTCGACCGCGTCCGCGAATTGCGCCGCCAGCGGCTGCGCAAGGACTTCGAGAACCTGTCGTTCAAAAGCGACGAGGGGATCGAGGACTTTGCGTTGCGTATCTCAGGCATCGTCAGCGAGTTGCAATCCCTCGGCGACGGCATCACCGAGCTGACGGCGGTGCAAAAGTTCCTGCGCGTGGTCCCATCCATGTACGCACAGATGGCGTGCTCAATTGAGACGCTGCTGGATCTCGAGGACATGACCGTCGAGGAGCTGAGCGGTCGCCTCTCAGCCGCTGACGGGCGCGGCAACACCGAGCCGGCGGCAGGAGGCTAGCTGCTCCTCACGGAGGAGGAGTGGCGCGCTCGCCAGCAGAAGCGTGCCCCAGACGCCGGCGGCAGCAGCGGCGGCGGCGGTGGGGACAACCGCCATGGCAAGGACCGCGGCAGGGGCCGCGACGACAAGCGCCCACCGAGGGGCGGCTCCCGCGACTTCAAGCGCGACGACACATGCCGCTATTGCGGCAAGAAAGGGCACTGGGCACGCGAGTGCCGCAAGAAGCTCCGCGAGGAGGCCCACCTCGCCAAGGTCGACGATGACGTCGACCCCACGCTCCTGTTTGCGGAGGTGATCGAGCTCGACGACGCGGCATCTGCATCGGAGACCGTGGTGCCAGAGCAGGAGGCACAGAGCGCTGCTCCAGAGCGCGCACTCGTCTTTCTCAATGAGGAGAAGGCCAAGGTCGTGCCGGGGCGCGACGACGAGCCGGTGGAGACCACCTGGTACCTCGACACTGGCGCGTCCAACCACATGACGGGGAACCGCTCGGCGTTCACGGAGCTGGACGAGACGGTGACCGGCAATGTGCGGTTCGGCGACGGGTCCGTCGTGCAGATCAAGGGACGCGGTACAATCGCGTTCTCCATCGACGGAGGGCCACAGCGCGCGTTCACGGATGTCTACTACATCCCACGCCTCAAGAGCAGCGTCGTCAGCCTAGGACAGCTGGACGAGCTCCACTGCGACATCCGCATCAAGCACGGCATGCTCACGATCCTCGACAGGCGCGGCATCCTCCTGGTCAAGGTAAAGCGAGCACCTAATCGCCTGTACAAGCTGACCATGCAACCTGTTCATCCAGTATGCCTGTCAGTGCGTCACGACACGGACTCGTGGCGTTGGCATGCACGGTACGGCCATCTGCACTTCGAGGCGCTCCAGCAGATGGCGCGCTCCGACATGGTCTGCGGCCTCCCCAGCATCGAGCACACCGGCGAGCTGTGCGAGGCGTGCCTGGCGGGGAAGCAGCGGCGCGCGCCGTTCCCACAGCAGGCCAAGTTCAGGGCGGAGGAGCCACTGGAGCTGGTGCACGCGGACCTGTGCGGCGCGATCTCACCGCCCACGCCGGGCGGGCGCCGGTACTTCCTTCTCCTCGTCGACGACTACAGCCGCTATATGTGGCTCGTGCTGCTCACGTCGAAGGATGAAGCTGCGACGGCTCTCAAGCGCTTCCAGGCGGAGGGGCAAACCGATGCGCGACGCAAGCTGCGCACACTACGACGGACTGTGGCGGCGAGTTCACGTCGAATGAGCTCGCTGCGCACTTCGCCGACACGGGCGTCAAGAGGCACTTGACGGCGCCGTACTCACCGCAGCAAAACGGCGTCGTCGAATGCCGAAACCAGACGGTGGTTGGCATGGCACGCAGCATGCTGAAGGCAAAGGGCATGCCAAGCCACTTCTGGGGGGAGGCGGTGACCACGGCGGTCTACGTCCTCAACCGGGCACACACCCGCAGCATGGATGGCAAGACGCCGTACGAAGCATGGCACGGCAAGAAGCCCGCCGTCGACCATCTGCGTGTGCTCGGGTGCGTCGCGCACGTCAAATCCGCGCGGCCATGCCTGCGCAAGCTGGACGACAGGAGCACCCCGATGGTGTTCATCGGCTACGAGCCGGGGTCCAAGGCCTACAGGGTCTACGATCCTGCTGCACGCCGTGTCCATGTGTCGCGAGACATCGTGTTCGACGAGGCGGCGCAGTGGAGCTGGGACAATGACGATGCGGCAGCAGCACAAGGAGGAGGCGAGATCGTGGTGGAGTACATGTCACTGCCCGACTCTGCCGCGGCAGGGAAGGGAGAGCAAAGCTCTGCCGCGACAGAGGATGCAACCTCTGCGTCGCCGTGCTCGCCTGCTTCACCTCCATCGAGCACAGCTGCACCTCCATCGCCGGCATCAGCTGAGGCGTCTGCACCGCCTCCACCGCAGGATCATCCCATGGTCACCCGCCGCAAGGAGGACATCATCCAGCCCAATGTCCGCCTCAAGGACTATGTCCTCGCCATGGATGAGGAGGACAGCCTGCTGCTCACCTCAGCGGAAGAACCAGGCAGCGTTGTAGAGGCGCAGAGGGAGCCGTGCTGGCGCAAGCCGATGCTTGAGGAGATGGCCTCGATCGAGGAGAACGAGACATGGGATCTCGTTGATCGTCCCCACGGTCACACACCCATCGGTCTGAAGTGCGTGTTCAAGGTGAAACGCGATGAGCAGGGCGCCGTGGTGAAGCACAAGGCGCGGCTCGTCGCGAAGGGATACGTGCAGCGCGCCGGCATCGACTTTGACGAGGTGTTTGCGCCTGTCGCGCGACTTGATTTGGTGCGCCTGCTTCTCGCCATTGCTGCACAGGAAGAGTGGGAGGTGCACCACCTCGACGTGAAGAGCGCGTTTCTGAATGGGGAGCTCGAGGAGGAGGTCTACGTCGAGCAAGCACCTGGCTTCGTCAAGTTCGGCGAGGAAGGGAAGGTGTTGCGGCTGCGGAAGGCGCTGTACGGCCTGCGTCAGGCACCACGGGCATGGAACGCGAAGCTGGACAGCAGGCTCGCTGCACTGGGCTTCATTCAGTGCCCGTCGGAGCACGCTGTGTACACACGCAGCAAGGACGGGGCACGACTACTGTTAGGCGTCTACGTCGACGACCTAATCATCACCGGCACGTCCGCGGCGGCGATCGGTGAGTTCAAGCAGGAGATGATGTCCCTGTTCAAGATGAGTGACCTGGGCTTGCTGAGTTATTATCTCGGAATCGAGGTGATCCAGCAGCCAGGGCGCATTGTCTTGTGCCAAGCAGCGTACGCGGACAAGCTCCTCGACAAGATGAGGATGGGCACCTGCAACGGTTCGTCCGTGCCCATGGAGCCGCGGCTGAAACTCAGCAAGAACAACAGCGGCAAGGCGGTGGACACCACGCTCTACAGAAGCATCATGGGCGGTCTCCGCTACCTCGTCCACACTCGCCCCGACATCTGCTTCACGGTGGGCTACCTGAGCAGGTACATGGAGGCGCCAGGGGGTGAGCACTGGAGCGCGGTGAAGCATCTACTGCGCTACATCGCCGGGACGAGAGGTCTTGGGTGCTTCTATGCATGCCAGGAATCGAAGGCCAAGCTCGTCGGGTACAGCGACGCGGACATGGCCGGCGACGTTGACGACCGGAAGAGTACCAGCGGCATGCTGTACTTCTTCGGGAGGAGTCTTGTCTCCTGGCAGTCGACGAAGCAGAAGATCGTCGTGCTCTCGTCTTGCGAGGCAGAGTACGTCGCCGCCACGAACGCGGCTTGCCATGGAGTCTGGCTCAAGCGGCTCTACGGCGAGCTGCTCGGAGATGATGACGGCGCCACGGAGCTGCGCGTCGACAACAAATCAGCGATCGCGCTGACGAAGAACCCGGTCTTCCATGACCGGAGCAAGCACATTCAGACCCGCTACCACTTCATCCGTCAGTGTGTGGACAACGGCGACATCGACGTCCAGTTCGTGCGCACGGAGGAGCAACTCTCCAACATCATGACGAAGTCCCTTGGCCGTGTGTAGTTCCAGGAGCTACGCCGCCGCATCGGAGTCATCATGGTGAAGGACATCTAGATTAGGGGGAGTTTGTTAGATAATCTAGCTGTCAGGTTCAGTTAACAGGTTCAGTTAGAAGTGTCATTTTACAGTTTCAGTTTCAGCTATTTGCTAGGGTCTTAGTTAGCAGATTTCGGTCAGGTTGTTGACCCGATCTTCGCGTTGTAAACTCGATCGCCTGGACGTGGGATGGCACGTTCGTTGTGGGCATCGTGTGGGTAGACATGATGGATCGATCGCACCTTATAAGTAAAGGAGAAAAAGGAGAAAAGTTGCAGGTTGTACGCAACACCAAAACACTGTCTTCTACCTCTGAATTTTTCTGAATTCCGAGAGAGAAAGGTTACACATATTAGTCGACTTTGAGATGCATAGTTGCTTTATGTTGTCCCTTTTTTGTTGGTACATTCATATCTCAACCTTGTGTGATCAGTGAGTTGTAAACTTGATGGTGCTAAAATTTGCAACAGAAAGGTTGCGTGCATCGCTTGATGCAGAGGCTGGGGTTTTTATCCCCCATTTCGGGAAAAAAATCCAAGTGCCACTTTGAAATCGGATATCATTATCCGTCGAGAATTTTAAAATGGATTCAAAGCGAAATTCGGCACGAAATTGTTCTACACGGTTACAACCCTACCCGTTGGCATCTCCATCACAAGTTCACAACTCGGTTTACAAAAGGCACCAAACAATGATCTTGTGTATACAAGATAACACCTCTTTTGATTTAAGAAATCAAAATAATGCAGAGTTTGAAAGTATTTATATTAAAATTGTAGTATCTATATTATTGTGAGCAAGAATTTTTTGAGCGATGGGTCTAATATTGAACATATATAAATGCGCACACATTTTTAACACGCAAATGACAAGTTTCTAAAGTTAAATAAACACGCAGACGACATTGAAAACAACAAGAGTTTCCAAACAAAGTACACAAAACTACCCATTGTTCATCAAGCACCCTCATGGGATGCACTTATTATTTTCTCCTCTAAAAATGTGAGATTATTTTGCCAAAAAAAAAGTGTAAAGTACAATCAAAGTACTCGCCTATTCGAAAAAAAAAGTGGAACGGATGGTTCATAGCTCACTTCTCCACCACAAACCATAAAACAACACTGGTTGTGAGACGATTTCTGGTAAGAAAAAAGTTATGCTATCCGACCTTTTACGCATCTTTATGGCGAGTAAAGCATCGTAGAGTAAGTTTATAAATCCAGGAGAGCGATATGTGACTATGCCTGTAACATCAAGTGTGGTAACGTAACATGTTCATTTTATCCGTGTTTTACAAGCGGATACATCTGCAACAGTATGCAAACCCGGTTACCCGCCAGCCAGCATACACGCCCGAACCAAAACCAAATTAATTACGCGTACGTATTACCGTGAAGGCAGCTAGCCAGAGCCAGCTAGCGACGCGACACCGTGTAAAAGGACGGAGTAGAAGCATCTCGCGTCGCGTCTCGTATCCGCGTCCAGGCAGAGGCAGCTCCTGCCATTTCTATTCCTCCCCTTCCTTCCTTGCTCTCCTTCTTCCTCCTCCCCCAAGGCATTCCCCGCCCGGATTGATTGATTCGATTCCGAATTCCGATCCCGTCTCCAGATTTCCTCCCCTCCAGACAGCCACCGCAATCTGCTCCCCGAGGCCGAGGCGTCCCCTCAACGTGCAGCGCCTCACGCTCCCTCCCTTATTAATTCCCCTTCCCTTCCCCACTTCAAAACCTCCTCCCCCATCTTCCTCCTCCCCGTCCTGCCCCAACCCCCCGCACGCCGCGTTGCTCCGCCGCGGCATCAGTCGATTCGGAGGGATCTCCCCCTCTCCCTCCCGCATTCCGTGGTTTGGTTCGGCCGGTTTGGTTTGTCCGATCGGAGAAAATGTGGGTGGCGGAGCGGGTGGTCGGGGAGCGCCGGATGCGGGGGATCCACCGCTTCGCCCGGAACGCCAAGGTCACCGTGCTCTGCCTCTTCCTCACCGTCCTCGTCCTCCGCGGCACCCTCGGGGCGGGCCGCTACGGCACGCCGCAGCAGGACCTCATCGAGCTCCGCCACCGCTTCATCTCCCACCCGCACCGCGCGCTCGCCGAGGAGCACCAGGACGCCCGCTCCAAGTCCTCCTCCGACTCCTCCTCCTCCTCCTCCCACCCGCGCAAACCCGCCGTCCACGACGACGAGCCGGAGCCGCAGCCCCGGTCGCTGAGGGACCCGCCCTACACGCTCGGCCCCAAGATCTCCGACTGGGACGAGCAGCGGGCCGCCTGGAACGCGCGCCACCCGGAGACCCCGCCCTTCCTCAACGACGTCAAGCCCAGGGTCATGCTCGTCACCGGCTCCTCCCCCAAGCCCTGCGAGAACCCCGTCGGCGACCACTACCTCCTCAAGTCCATCAAGAACAAGATGGACTACTGCCGCATCCACGACATCGAGATCTTCTACAACATGGCGCTGCTCGACGCCGAGCTCGCGGGTTTCTGGGCCAAGCTGCCCCTCCTCCGCGCGCTCCTCCTCGCGCACCCGGAGGTCGAGTTCTTCTGGTGGATGGACTCCGACGCCATGTTCACCGACATGGCCTTCGAGCTCCCCTGGGAGCGCTACGGGCCCTACAACTTTGTCCTGCACGGCTGGGACGAGATGGTCTACGACGACAAGAACTGGATTGGGCTCAACACCGGGAGCTTCTTGCTGCGCAACTGCCAGTGGTCGCTTGATTACCTTGATACCTGGGCGCCCATGGGGCCGAAGGGCCCTGTCCGTACCGAGGCCGGTAGGGTGCTCACCAAGTACCTGAAAGACCGGCCGGTCTTCGAAGCCGATGATCAGTCGGCCATGGTGTATATCCTCGCCACCCAGCGCGAGAAATGGGGTGATAAGGTGTATCTCGAGAATGGGTACTATCTCCATGGCTACTGGGGGATCTTGGTGGACAGGTACGAGGAGATGCTTGAGAACTACCAGCCAGGCCTCGGTGATCATCGGTGGCCACTGGTCACTCACTTCGTCGGGTGCAAGCCGTGCTCGAAGTTCGGCGATTACCCCGTCGAGCGGTGCCTCAAGCAGATGGACCGTGCTTTCAATTTCGGGGATAACCAGGTCCTGCACATGTATGGGTTTGAGCACAAGTCTCTCGCCAGCAGGAGGGTCAAGAGGATCAGGAATGAGACCAGTAACCCACTTGAGGAGAAGGATGATTTGGGGTTGCTCCACCCAGCATTCAGGGCTGTGAAGACTACAACCACGTTATAATTATAGTACATGTTCCACTTTCAGTTTGTTCGTTCGTTCTAGATCCTCTTGGATCCTATAATTGCTCTTTTTGTAGACTCAGGGTTGGTATCACGGGATCCATATCTATGTTGTACTGTCAGATTTTAGAGAACTATGTTTTGTTATCGACGGCATAATGTACGTCTTATGCTTCTAGAAATTGAGTTAGTGAAGAGAACTGAGTTATTTCTTATGAGCTGATTAGTTAGGATTTTCGTTTGTCGCAAGTGTACAATTAAGTGCCCTAAAAGGTATTTGTCATGTGCTTATTGGCATCTTCTTCAGTAGGATATGGTTGCCTCTCTGAGCCAATTATTTTGCTTTTTCTTTGCATTGCTATTGGTGGTAGTTGGGTAGGAGGATATCTTGTTTTGTCATATATGGGTGACTGAATTTCTCAGAAATGTACCTTGTGGTAAGCTACTTTCAGCTTATTTTGGCCTGCTGTGTCCTAGCTTCATGCTCATCAATTTTGTTTTAAATCACTTAATATGGTGGGTATGGAGTACATAAATTCATCAGTTTTTGTGGACTTTTGACCATATTGAGGATTGATGTGAACTTGTTTGCCGGTTTGTCTATTTACAATAGTTTGTTCTTCCGTCATGAAATATCTGTGTGTTCAGCTATCTGCTCTTTTGTATTGGCATTGCAAATGCCCTTGTTATGTAAAGTTTGTACCTTCTTCTGGATGAAATGTTATGTTCTTCTAATTTTCAAAAGCTAATTGTCGGGTTTGACAATGCTCGGACCGCTACTGATCCTGTTAATCTGCTATTTCTATGGAAAGCAGCAATGTCCACCGATCGGTTTTGTCGCATAAGCGTCTTCATCCATATTACGTAGTGTGGTAGCTTGATGACTTGATCATTACAACGTTGATATTATTGTGTGAAACAAATTGATGCCTGCACTTCAGTGCAGCTGTGAATTACCGGAAGACTTGTCTGGTTCTTTTTCGTAGGCTAATTCAGCCATCTGTCTCATTGTTCTGCATCTGCGAAGGCTCGGTACCTTCTGGCAAATTGCTGTGTGAACACCAGTACAGCCATGGATCTGGGACTGGTTTTTCAGTGTCCAATGCCATCACATGGTCAGTACACGTTAATTTCTAGTTAAATTAAATATTCCTGACGTTGAGTCAACGATTTGCTTCTCTCAACACTGGAGTAATTGGTGCTCATGCCCCAATGAGTTGATGCCTTTTCTATACTCTACTGGTCAACTACGGTAGATACTGGTGCAGTCACTTTTTTTTCTTTGGTAAACTGGAGCAGTTCCACTGGAGTATTACAGCACAGGAGCGATATGACCGCATTTCACATGCCAAGTAACTAGTTTAATTTGAACATGTAGCCTGTAAGTCATATAAGCGTGACAACAACAAAACGGACAGCAGGAAATGACAATATGTGACACAAAAGGGATAGTGATTCATGCTCCACAGAGATTCAACAAGCAAATTTCTGAATATTAAATGGTTATCGATGGGGTAACATCTAGAGGAGCAGAAACAGCACCCTACAGTAGTTCAAAAATGGTTCTAACCATCCCCAGCAGCGAGGAGCAAATCTGGTGTTCCAAGTGCTGCTGGGTTCCTTATTGCTTTGAGTTGATATGGGTCTCCCCAGCGAGAGAGGACATCGGCTGAATCGATGCTCATTTGAATAGCTGCTTCATTCTTCTCGCAGCTTCGATAATGTTCTCTCTGTGGCCAAATGCGCTAACCCTCACAAAGCCTTCACCGCCAGGCCCAAATCCACTGCCAGGAGTAGTAACCACATGCGCCTTCTCAAGGATCTCGCCAAAGACATCCCAAGAATTACGGCCAGGAAAGTGCACCCACACGTACGGAGCATTCTTGGCACCATAGACGTTGAAGCCAAGCGACGTAAATGTGTCGACGATGATTTTAGTATTTTCCTTGTAGAATCCGACAACATCTTGCATAGCCTGCATGGGACTAGGGATGAGAAGAAATAGTGTAAAAGAGTCATAAAAGGATTTGATGCCCTAAAACTGTACCTTTAGACCCTCTGGAGAGAGACAGCCCAAACCACCGGCCTGGGAGATGGTTGATGCGCCATTGAAGGAAGTGCAGACTATGCGGTTGAAGTCTTTAGCCACTGGATGTCCATCAGAGAAAAGGAGCTCCTTAGGGATAACGGTCCAACCCAGACGGACACCAGTGAATCCAGCATATTTAGAGAAAGATGCCGTCTCAAGAGCAACCTACGCATAAACAAACAATGATGACACAAGTCTAGATTGAAGTATTCATTGGGGATGATTTGTCAACTCTTAGAACACAGACAAAACATGTTATGGACAAACTTAAATTCCGAAAAGGTGGTATGAAGGAGTTAAATCTTGCAGCATAGAGCCTACCTCCTTTGCTCCAGGAATTTCAAAGATGGACTTTGGGCTGTCATCTGATATGTACATGGCATAAGCAGAATCGTAGACTATTATGGACCCATTGTCCTTCGCAAATTTGACTAGTTGTGTTAGCTGCTCCCTAGATGCAGCAGCACCAGTAGGATTGTTGGGTGAACAAAAGAATATTATATCTGTCCGTGGGACACTTGACAGGTCAGGGAAAAATCCATTTTCAGGACTGCATCTCATGTATTCAATATTTCCATACTTCTGGAGATCCTGCTGATATAAGTCAGTTTGCCCCATGATAACACTTGAATCAACATATGCCTGTGACAATGGAAGATAATATTAATTTTGGAACAGACAGAAGTACAAAATGTAATGGTTTAACATAATGACAGGATAAAAATAAAGGCAAAAGGTAGCATATCACAGACATCTTTCTGGTTTGGGGATCACAAATATGTAAGGTAACAACTACTGAAGGTTGAAAAAAAAAACTGCAGAAACTATTACGGGATATGATGGGTCTTGGACTGCAATCTTCACATTAGATCCAAAAAGAACCTGAAATTTTGAATCAGATCAATGACAATGTAAAGTGAACAGTAAAATAGGGGGAAGAAGAGGGTCCATTCTGAACCTGTAGCCGAGAAATGTCACATTTTGCACCATCAGAGACAAATATATCTGATTCTTCAATACCAAGATCCGCATAGTAGGTTGCAGCAATTGCTGCTCTTAGTTTCTGTACAGAAAATAATGCACCATTTTACGATGATGATAAATAACCGTTTAGGGACAGAGAATTGCTAAGGAATAACCCAATACAATGTAGCCAAAGGAGAGTCACAAAAGTATTTGGATGTGCCAGTAAAATCAAAGTAAGCACCAACATATCAAGTGATTGTGATATTCGACCTCGAGATAAGAGAAAGCTTTTGAAGCATGAAGTTAATATTTCAAAAAAACATAACTCAGTGAATCAAAGCATCAGATGCCAGATCAAGGATTACGAGTCGATGAGTCGCAACTTGTCGCTGGGGTACCGACAAGTAGACTAGTCGTGACTAGTCGAGGTTTTTGGCGTCGCTGGGGTACCGACAGGTAGACTAGTCGAGCGACTAGTCTTGACTTGTCGAGCGACACTTAATCCTTGTGCCAGATATTAGTAAAGCTAAATGGAATAGCAGAGCACTTGTCCTACTTGAATGATGTCAACCAATGGATTGAGAGAAAAATACAATGCACTCCATTCGCAAATAGATTTAGTTTTGTACCTTTTCACCCTGTTCAGCTCCATAACCACTGTAACCATCCACTGTCGACATAGCATGTGCTCTCTGCATTTACAAGTAGACCCGTCAAATAGCAACATTGAATTGCAAAAGAGACATTATGCAGCACAATGAACATATGAATTTTCTTAGTTCACTCCTGTAAAGCTGTGCTGTGTCGAACATCTGAGTAGCCATCCTTTAAAAAATGAGTGCCATGCATAACATCTAGGAACATGCTTTGAGACTTTTTTCATCCTCTTGTGATAACTATTTTTAAAGCAACACAACTAATAATTTCTTATTTAAAAAACGAAGAGATACCTCTGCCATGGCATTTGTGATGACCTCAGGAATGGGCTCAGTAGTATCACCTATCCCCAAGCTTATAATTTTAGCATCAGGATGCTTGAGCAGATGAGCGGCTCTTCTCCTGGCAATCTGAATGGAAGTTGAGAGATAAACCACTATCAATACCCAAATCCCAACACAATAGCATCAACAAGAACAAAAGGAGAACACGAACAATACCTCGGGAAATAAATAGCCTGCTTGGAGCTTGGCTATGTTTGCATTCCGCGAAACCTTGGTCGTGTAAGCTTCACCACGAAAACAGAGTCATTCAGTAAGCTAGGAGTACTAGTAATTGAACGTGGGAGCAGGTTGAAATTTGAATGTGCTAGAAGCGAGGTGTTAAGAGGGAGAGGATAGTACCTGTATCGTCGGCCGGAGGACTGCTGGCGCAGCGGACATTAACGGGCAGCCTCTTCATCGGCCGGAGGTGGCTCGACTTCGATGCCCTGAAAGCATGCCAGTAATTAGAAGAAACTCGTCGAACTACCGAAGCGCGCGGTACGATGCGGAGCAGGGGAGAAGTGGGATACCTGAGGGAGAAGGACGGCGACGAGAGGAAGGACGAGGGGGTGGCCGTGGTGGCAGCTGCGGGGGTTGTTACCATCGTCTTCGTCGGCAGGTGTGGCGACGGCTTGTCTCCGGTAGCAGGAGGGGTTTGAGCGGCGGCCACGGGGTAAGGGGCGGCGGCGGTGGGGTGAGTGGTGAGAGCAGGAAGGTAGGAGAGACTTGCGAGGGTAGAGACTGCGCGAGGGGAGGGGTGGGCTTCGGGCCGTGGCGGCGCGGCCCATGTTTTTTCTGCGGCGTCTCGGACAAGCTCAGGAAACGCGGCGTTTCCCAATATTCTCCGCTCAAAGCGGCGCGGAATGCGCTCTGCGCAGCCCGGTGCAGTGGGCTGGCCCAGTATGATCTATTTCTGACACGTAAGAGGGGGTTTCCCTATGCCCCGCTCCTTGGCAAATCCTATTTGACGGCCTATTGCGTTGGTTATCACCATAACGCGTACCCATCTCCCTTTCGTTGTCTCTGGGCCTGCCACGTTGCCAAGAAGAGCAGACCACGCCGGCCATGGTGATCGATGAAGAAACGGAGCAGTTGCGGCGGTTTTGGCGGAGCACCTCACCAGAGACGGGGGCGGCGCGGCTGGCCGTGACGTCCCCGACGAGGTGAGGCTTGGACCTCATCGGAGACGAGGACGACGTGGCTGGCCGCGACGTCGCCGGCGAAGGTGAGGAAGAGACTTAACTTTGGGGGTGGGGTGGGGTGTGGGCAGCCCGGAGTCGCTGGCGACGAGGTCTTGCGGGGAGGTAGCTGTCGGAGACGGCGGAGGACCAGCGGAGGGGGCGGCTCGAGCAGGACGGGGCGGCAGCAGGCGGTTAGGCCGGCGACGGCGGCGGGGGCATCGAGCAGAATCGAGGAGCAAGAATCGGGGACGTGCGCTGAGAAGAAGGTCTGGGAAGAAGATGAACTGTCATGTTGTTGGGCCGGCCCAGGACACATCACGGCAGGCGTCGTTGCTATACATGATGCAAAAAGGCGCTGAATAGGACCTCCCTCGCTCCTTGCGAGTCGAAAGGACGACTCGCCCGCACGAGCGTCTGCGTCGCTCGCTATATGGGCCTTGGCATATGGCCCAGTTCCTCGCTACGGACTAGGGAGAGTCGAGAGCGTCTGCACGAGCGCACGCTTGCTCGTTTTCTTCCTTTCTTGTCTTTTTTAATATCTGGAATTGTTTCCAAAAATATAAATTTTTTAATTGTTCAAATATAAGAAAATAGACTAAAAATGTTAAAATTTTAAAATGTTCAAATTTCAAAAAGTCCTGCTCAGAAATCGTTCGCATTTAAAAAATATGTTTTTAAAATTTTGAACCAAAAAATGCTGGTGAATCGGAAAGAATAGTGAACCAAAGAGGAACTAAAATTCGGGTGAACCGAAAATAGTAGTGACAAGAAAATAAAAGTGAACCGAAAATAATAGTGAACCAAAAATACCGGTGAACCGAAAATAATAGTAACCAAAAATGTCGGCGAACCAAAAATAATAACGAACCAAAAATAATATTAAACCGAAAAAAGGAACCAAAATTCGGGAAAATAATAGTGATCGGAAAATGAACCAAAATTTGGATGAACTGAAAATAATAGTGAACCAAAAATTCGGGTGAACAGAAAATAAGAGTAAACCAAAACTTCAGGTGAACCAAAAGTTTGGATGAATCGGAAATAATAGTGAATAAAAAATTCGGGTGAACCAAAAATAATAGTGAATCAAAATTCGGATGAACCAAAAAATAATAGTGAACAAAAAATAAACTAAAATTCAGATGAATTGAAAATAATAGTGAACAAAAAATACCGGTGAACCAAAAGTGGCGGTGAACCGAAATAAACTAAAATTCGGATAAACCCAAAATAATAGTGAACCAAAAAAATAGTGAAACAGAAAAGAAAATTCGGGTAACCGAATAGTGAACCAAAATACCGACAAACCAAAAATGCCGGTAAACCAAAATTATAGTAAACTAAAAATGTTGTGAACAAAAAATAATAGTTAACAAAAAATGCCCGTGAACCAAAAATAATAGTGAACCAAAAATGCTCGTGAACCAAAAATAATAGTGAACCAAAAATATGCTAGTGAGCCAAAAATATGCTAGTGAACAAAAAAAAAATAATGAACCAAAAATACCGACGAACCTAAATAATAGTGAATCAAAAATACCGATATCGAAAATAAAAATGAACCAAAATAAAATGGTTCAAAAAAGTGTGTATTACCGAAATAGAATGGTTCAATAAAAATGAACCGAAATAAAATGGTTCACGGGAAACAATAGCATAAATAAAATGGTTCACGGGAAATAAAAATGAACCAAAATCCTCCGGTATTTTTAAATAAAGGAAAATAAAACTAAACTAAATAATAAAAACAGAAAAAGAAACAAAAAAGAAAGAATGAAACGGAAAACAAAAAAGAATCAGAAACAAAAACCGTAAACGGGAAACAATAGAAAGAAAATAACGCAGTATGAATATGAATGTCTAACGTAGCTCAGTGGTTGTGCTTTCGATCCTTGTCCTCGGACGTCCTAGGTTCGAATCACGCCGCTGCAACCTTATTTTGTTCTCTTTTCCCTATTGATAAATACAAATGGGCCGGCCCAACAGGAAAACGTACGTGAGCGAGGCGATGTTACGACTCGTAAAGAGCGATATATAGGGATTACACGTAAGAGCTGCATAAAAACAGGGTCCTGTGTTGACACTTATTTTTGGCCGGCTCCCAAATGTATTGGTGGGATCGTGGCAGAAGGATTGAATCCGGACCCGTTTAAGTCGAATTCGAAAGAAGGAGAATCCAGACAAGTCGAAGCCATAAGCAGGAGAAGCCGGACATTTTTTTTTTGAACAACTGAAGACGCCAGAGGCACCAATTTTATTCAGCTCATGTGCAAATTACAACATTCAGTACAAAGTCCTGAAATTGAATAGATTGTACAGTAGAAATCACAGGACAAACTGCCATTCTATGAGCTGAACAAGTGCAACCTTAGATAGGTTGATTTAGGCGTTGCCTAAGAACCTGTTTAGCACAGTTGTGAGCCACTCCATTAAGATCCCTCTTGATATGGAAGATCTGGATTGGGGAAGCAGAGGTTGTTTGGAGGATTCCTGCAATAATATTCCTGGTGTTCCAGTGGAGCAGCGGATGCTCCAGGTTTCTGGTGGCCACCACTTTCGCCAACACTTGATTATCTGTAAGAAAACATGGACTTTGAACCTGGAGTGCTTGCGCCACCATTGCCGCAAAGAGCAGTGGAAAATATTATCCACCTACTAAAATCATACAACTAAGGAGTAACATTATGAACTTTAGACAATTTGATAATGAACATGTTGCTCAAGCTTGGGAGAGAATGAAATCTATGGTTAAGAATTGTCCCACGCATGGATTAACTATGTGGACGGTTATCCAAACTTTTTATGCAGGTTTGAATTTTTCTTCAAGGAACCTTTTGGACTCGGCCGTGGGAGGCACCTTCATGTCCACAACATTAGGTGCAGCAACTAAACTCTTGGATGAGATTATGACAAATTATTCACAATGGCACACCGAACGAGCTCCAAGTGGTAAGAAGGTAAATTCTGTTGAGGAAATCTCCTCTTTGAGTGATAAGGTTGATATGATTATGTCTATGCTTGCTACCAATCAGTCTAATATTGATCATAATAATGTTCCACTTGGTTCATTAATTGCCCAAGAAAAGGATCAAGTTGATGTTAATTTTCTTAATAGAAACAACTTCAACAATAATGCTTATCGAAATAATTTTGGTAGTAACAACTATAAGCCTTATCCTCCCAATAATGGCAACTTTTATGGTAATTCCTATGGTAATTATTATAATCCTAATAAGAATGTGTCCTCTGATCTTGAAAATATTTTAAAGAAATTTATCACTTCGCAAAAAGCTTTTAACAAAACTGTTGAAGAGAAGTTAGAAAAACTGGATAGTCTAGTCTCTAAAATAGACGTTCTTGCTCATGATGTTGAAATTTTGAAAATTAGAACCACTCCAAATCAAGACAAACATACTGAATCTTTAAATTTTATCTCTCTTCAAATTAATGAAAATGAAAGGATGATGGCTCTCTTGAAAGCTAGGTGGGCTAGACAGGCTGAAGAAGCTAGAATTGCTGAAATGAATAGGAAAACTGTTAAAGTTTATACTATCCAAACCACTAAAGAGGATCCTCCTAGTTTATTTAAAGATGATGAAATTGATTTTGATAATTGCAATCTTACTGAAGTCATTAAGTTCCTACAAAAACTTTCTAAGATACCGGATGCTAGTAAAATAAATCTTGCCTTTACCAAACACATTACCGATGCTCTTATCAAGGCTAGGGAAGAAAAACTAAACCTTGAAACCTCTATCCCTAGGAAGTTAGAAGATGGTTGGGAACCCACTATTAAGATGAAAATAAATGACTTTGATTGCAATGCTTTATGTGATCTTGGTGCAAGTGTTTCTGTTATGCCCAAAAGTTTCTATAATATGCTTGATTTAAATCCTTTGGAAGAGTGCTATTTAAATGTTCATCTTGCTGATTCTTCTAAAAAGAAACCTTTGGGTAGAGTTGATGATGTCCTTATTGTTGTTAATGATAATTATGTTCCCGTTGATTTTATTATTATGGATATTGAGTGCAATGCTTCTTGTCCTATTATTTTGGGAAGACCATTTTTGAGAACTGTTGGTGCTATTATTGATATGAAAGAGGGAAATATAAGGTTTCAGTTCCCCCTTAAAAAAGGGATGGAACACTTCCCTAGAAAGAGAAAGAAGTTTCCTTTTAAATCAATCATAAGGTCAAGCTATGCTCTTGATGTTGCAAAGGCCTCCGAAAAAACTTGATATTTGGCATAGCGCCTAGCTAAAAGGCGTTAAAGAAAAGCACTTGTTGGGAGGCAAACCATCTTTTATTTTCAGTTTGCTTTTTGATTTTCTTGAGTCATGAAGTTATTACCTCTGTAGCAACTTCATTGTATCTTTTTCTTTTGGTTTTTTGTGCCAAGTTTAGCCTCTAATGCATTGAAAGTGTGAGGTATTGTGTTGCTGTCCAAAAACAGATTCTATGCGCCTGTTGCACGAAAATCCTAAAATCGCAAGAATTTTATCTTTTTCTGATAATTTTTTACAGCAAGCCTGATGCTTTTATCTATCTTTCGTTAGTTTTAAGTTTTTTATTTGATCTGCAGAAGTGCCTCGAAAAATTAAGTCTTTACAGACTATTCAGATTTTGACAGATTCTATTTTTATTTTGCATTTGTCTCTTTACCATCGTCATATGTGATACTCTAGGGGTAGAGTGCCACATTGAGGCTTAGTAAACAGTAGCTAATGCCCAATGAAGTTGTTTGCAATTTGTCATGAGTTGAACACATGTGCATTTTAATTTATGAGCACTAACCCTCTAATCAAATTACGAGAAGTTTTGTGTGAAGGGAGTTTTTAAGTTCCAAAGGAATCGAGGATGGATCAGAGCTCAAGCTTGGGGATGCCCCCATGGCACCCCCCCTCTGAATATCAAGAACTATCAAGAGTCAAAGCTTGGGGATGCCAAAGGCATCCCCTCATCTTCATCGACTATCATAAGGTCGTCTTCGTTGAACTTCGTTTTTATCACTTTACATATTATGTGCTATGCTTGGAGCGTCTTTTTACTTTCAGTTTTGTTTGTTTGTTTGCTGGTCATATATTTGTTGGATCCTAGCTTTATTTGTGTGGAAAAGAGACACGCTCCGCTTTTTCGTTAGAATACTCCTATGCTTCGCTTATATCTTTTTGAGTATTCTTAGCTACTATCTATTTT
Organism: Puccinellia tenuiflora; assembly: GCA_012064385.1. NCBI lineage: Eukaryota > Viridiplantae > Streptophyta > Magnoliopsida > Poales > Poaceae > Puccinellia > Puccinellia tenuiflora. The sequence continues at coordinate 558,111 of QRDG01001214.1, read as the reverse complement.
CTAGTAAGCTCTCGCTTTTAGCTTTTATCTTGTTTAGAGCTGCTAGTTGTTAAGTTAAACTCTCTTGTTCTTTGCTTATACTTGTTGGAGAGTTGTTGTTGAAAAATTGCTTGAATTGTCAATGCGACAAAATGTTGTTTGTGTGATGATAGAATAAAATGAAAAGCCTGCATAGTTTTGTAGATCATGGTGTGGATACTTGATGCTTCTCAATTGTTTTGAGATGTTAAGTTGAATGCTTAAACTTGCTGGTTATTTGAGTGGAATTGATTAGTAAAGAAATATGGTTGAAAGCTTGAAATTGTGTGGTTTTTCACAGTTGTTAATTCATAGTGCTAATCTTTCCATCAAAAGAATTGTTTGGTCAACAAGGGAGACGGTGTAGAGTTTTTATGGTTATGACCGGTAAATGTCTTATGCTGTTCTGTTACCGGTTATTGTTAGATGTTTGCTTCAAACACCCTTTTTGCTAAGCCTAAAAATTCGTACTGAGTGTATGGTTCACTCGTGCATCCAATCCCCAAAGCCAAACTTTTTTGCCAGCTGAGTCCACCATATCTACCTATGCATGGTATTTCCTACCATTCCAAGTAAATTTGTCATGTGCTAACTTTAAAAAATTCAAAATACTTCTTCTTTGTGCCTCTGTTTTTAAGCTCATAAGGGAGCAGTAGAGAGCTGGATATAACTTGTGACGAGCGAGGTCATTTCCCCCCTTTCACCCGGTGTTGATGGATTACGTCTTCACTTGAATCAACCCGAGAGCAGCTTAAGCAAAATATAAATATAACTCAAAATTCTCCTCCGCACAATGCAAATCTGAGAAATCAGCCCAAACATTGGACGGTGGTGAAACCAAGGAGAAAGAAGAGCGTACTCACTCTTCTAAGAACCAGCTGCTCTCACAAGTCTAAAAACCTTGCTTGTCATGAGGGACTAGATAGCTTCTCTGTTTTGAAGTCGTTGACGAAAGCATGCATACCTCAAAATCATTTTACTTCTATTTTAAAAACCAAAAAGCTCTAGCACATGACTAATCCATGCTTCCCTCTGCGAAGGGCCTTTCTTTTACTTTTAATGTTGAGTCAGTTTTTCCTTCTCCTTCTATCTCCACATAAGCAAACATCTAGCATTGACCCTAGTTATCGTTGAGCATATTACATTATCAAGATTAAACATGAATCTTTATATTGACTTTATCTATAAGATAAGCCGTTGGAAGTTGAAGCTCTTTGCTAATGCTTACATCTTTCTTTGTGTTGATTCTCAAACACTTTTTTCATGGAATTATTATCCTTGTGAATTAGTCAAATATGTTGATCACATTGTTTTCATGTCTTTGACATACTATTTATGAAAGGTTTTGCTTGGATGATTCAACTTGTTTATTCATTGCTTTCTTGCTATCAATTATAGACAATTGTTTTGTATCTCTTCATTCACATCCTTTGATTTGCATTACTATCTTGATCAAGATTGTGTTGGTTGCATGTCTCATAAAAAATTATTTGTTATCACTTACCTACTCGAGGACGAGTAGGAGTTAAGCTTGGGGATGCTGATACGTCTCAAACGTATCTATAATTTTTGAGTGATCCATGCTAGTTTTGTGATATTGTCACATGTTTTTACTGTCAATTATATCATTTTTATGCATTTTGTCGGACTAACCTATTGACAAGATACCCAGTGCCAGTTTCCTGTTTTTGCTGTCTTTTTGTTTCAGAAATTTACTTCTGGAAATATTCTCGGATCGCGCTGGAAATTTACGGGGAATTTTTATTTGCCACGACGAAGTATCAGACCAAAGGAGAGCTGGAGGGGAGGCCCACAGGGCAGGTGCGCCCCCTGCCGTGGGTCAAGGTGGACCCGCGGGTGGGGCCCGCCCCTGCCCCTAGGACCTCGCCTCGACGCCCTCCGACGCCTATAAATTGCTATCTGACCTAAAAACGTCGGCGCGGCCATTATTTTCCAGAAACTCGACCCCGACGCGCCGTCACCAAAAACCCTAGTTCGGGGTCCAATCTGAAGCTGATCCCGGCACTCTGCCGGAGGGGAGATCGATCCCGAAGGGCTCTTCATCGTCATGCCTTCCTCTGGGATGATTTGTGAGTAGTCTCACCTTGGACTACGGGTCCATGGCAGTAGCTAGTTGGTAGTCTCTCTCTCTTGTGCTTCATGTCTTATGATCTTGTGAGCTGCCTAACATGATCAAGATCGATTATTGTAATGCTATGTGATGTGTTTGCTGGGATCCGATGGATTATGAAGTTATGTTCAGATTGTGCATGATTCTTATATGAGTAATTTATGTTCTTGCATGCTCTCCAATGTGCGTAGTTACTTTGGCCAATTGATTGTGTGTATCTCCAAGAGAGGGTATTTACTAGATAGTGGGTTGATGCCCCCTTTTGTTCCTAGGCACGAGTGACAGAAACGTCTAAGGGCGAGGGTGTGCTGTTGCTACTAAGGGTAAAACAGCGGTGTTAATGTCTCTTTTGATATTAGTATTGCTTACTTCATGCACTTTACTTAATGCAATTGTCTGTTGCTTGCAAATTAATACCGTTGGGTGACAGGATGGATAGCGATCCCACGGTGGACTTTTTAGACAAAGACGCAGTTGGACTCAACGGTCTTTGTTCCTTATCGTGATGCCTCCATAAATATTATCATGTCCTTTTTGTCATAGCTAAATTGTGTTTGTGTCATGATCTTGGCAATTGCCTAGCTGTAATTCGTTCACCCATCACATGCATATTTTATTTACTTGAGAGACTCCACTAGTGAACCCATGGCCCCCGGTCCATCTTTTTATATTGTTTACAACCTCATTTACTTTCTTTTAATCATCATTACTCCTCTGGTCACTTTTCATATTTCATCTATTTCATCATATTAACCGCTTTGTTTTCTGCGAGACCGGAAAGATTGACAACCTTTCCGCTGTTGGGGGCAAAGTATTTTGGTTGAGTGTGTGCAGGTCCACGTCTGTTGAAGGTCAAGCACCAGAGATCTTCAACATTCACCTCGTTGTCGATTTCAAAGTCCTACTGGTTCGATAAATCTCGGTTCGTTAAACAAGGGAAAACTGCTACTAGCTGCAATTCCGCCTTCGCTTGGGGCACCACCCACTTATTTTAATACAGCAACACTGCCACGAATCTTGCTCGCAGAAGAGAGGCTGGCGCACGATAGGGGAACCAACAACCCAAACCAAACGGTTGATTCAACTTGTGCAGGAGCGGATCTGGCAAGCACATGGCTACAAGAGCTAGTTGTGGAGTGAAACAATGGGGATTGGATAACGCTAGGAGAGGCTGGATGTTGATGGTAATCGTCGGCGGTGGCGGAAGAAAAGGCGGCGGAAAAGGAGCAGCTGAAGCTACAGGGGAGCGTGGGATCAGAGAATAGGGCGGAAGGGATCTGTAGTTTCGTACTGAGCTGAATCCTGTGAAGATAAGAGGAGGTGTAGAAGTAGTAGATGTCGGAGATTTAACCCGGATTCAGCGAAGAAGAACCCGTTTGGCGTTGACGTTGACCATGATCGGTGGTGGCGGCGACGATGTGGCCATATTGATGTAGATAGTTGTCGGCGATGATGACCACGGTGATGTTGGTGCAGCCCGATGTTGGCAGCGAGGCGCGTTCTTGGTTGACGTTGTCGAAGAAGAGCCGGCGTGGTGGCAATGCGTATAGGAAACCGTTCAAGTCGTTAGAGTATATTATACAAACCGGTGATGTCAAGGGTTAGAGTCGAAGAATCTGTCAACGACTAATAGAGATAGACTTGGACTACAAACCTAAACTACCAAATATAGGAAAACGTAATATACTCTAACCCCCCCCCCCCCCCCCGCAGTCGGATCGGTAGTGACGTGAATAGCAGGAGCGTCGCGGACGATCTGACTGGAGCATAATCCGAAGTCGTGAACTGGAGAGGGAGCCGAGGTGATAGCCCTATGATGCCAATGTCGATGTAGCCGAGGGTGTGGGCGCTGTAGTCGTAGTCGATGGTGTCGTGCGTGATGTAGTCATAGTCGCCGTTGAGGAAGTCGTTGATGTTTGTTGGTATTGTGGTCTATGTCGTCGTTGAGCGTTGGGATAGTTGTCGTTGTTGTTGATGTAGACGTAGTTGAGGATGATGAGGCAGGCGGCACGCCGTGCCGAGCTTGCCAAACTCGGTAGAGCGTCGCGGACGAAGGCACGTGCGGTTTTGCCAATGCCGGTCATGCGAAGACAGGGACCATCACAAACCGTGCAAGTCAAAGTCGGTTGAAGGAGCAAAGAAGATTCTCCGTTTGACGGTCGGTTTCCGTCGTTGGTTTCGGAGTAGACGAAGGGGTTGCAAGAAGAACAAAATAAAAAGGATATAAGGAGTGATTGGAAGTGGCCGAGCCAGAAGCAACTAGAAGATGTAACCCGTGAGGTGCCAACCTACACAACCCACTAAAGGCCAGACGCAGGAGCCTTCTCAAGGCACAAGACCAAAATGGAGCCGACACTAACTCGAGCAAGCTGACATTCTCGACACGGCTAGAAGGTGAGACCACGTGTGAAGACCCAAGGATGAGGGGAGGATACGATGCACTGATCTAGACAAGTACGGTTAAAGCTACACCGACCTTGAAGTGAAGGCCTGGAAGGAAACTTGACTCGTCGGAGGCGCTTGGACCTCGCATCCAGTACGTGAATTGCACGGGAAGTCCAGCCGTCAATTATAATGTAAGGTTGATGACCGTTGTAACTTAATCACAAAATTCAATCAATTCTTCCTTTACATCTACTTTTATCATCTACCCTTTTGTCCTCATTTCCATTCAATCCAGCGACTCTGTTACACCAAAATCACTAGTTTGATCAAGAGTCGAGTTAGGAGTGAGCGAATCGGTCCAGTTTAGCCAATCGTTGTCTCAAGTCCAGATGGGTACATACCGGTCAACTTGGACGTCTTGTTTGAAAAGAGCCGACTGACTCTCTTGCGTATCGCGCTATCATCCGGCCTCCCGCGGAAGCTTGCAGTGCATCACCCCTGCCTTCGAGCGTACACATAGACGTGTTCATTGTAGTCGTCAACAACAAAAAATATGTGCAACAGCTGTCGTGGGTTATCGAGGAACGAAGCGGTACCCCTCTGAAAGAGCATGGTTGCCCCCATATGTTGTTTTGGTAATTAATGACAATCTCTATGGACTAATGTGTGCTTTGAGTTATATTTGCAGCGTTGGCCCGTATGGAATGCTTGAACTCCATATGTTGGAGTTGAGGCTAAAAGAAGAAGATTATATGTTGATCAAGGCTAAGTGAAAGTTGATCAACATACAAGATAAGGTGTTGGTCCGTATGGAATGCTTGAACTCCATATGTTGGAGTCGAAGCTAAAAGAAGAAGATTATATGTTGATCAAGGCTAATTGCAAGTTGATCAACATACAAGATAAGGTGTTGGTCCGTATGGAATGCTTGAACTCCATATGTTGGAGTCGAAGGTAAAAGAAGAATATTATATGTTGATCAAGGCTAAATGCAAGTTGATCAACATACAAGATAAGGGCAAGTGAAGATATGCGAAAGAGTGTCTCTCCCATATTGGTGTATGGGGGAGCAATATGCGAGGCTTCACCGAGCGGAGCGTAATCAAGAAAGGTGATCCACTTGAGAGGAGATCAAGATCGTCATCATCTAGCTCAAGTGGAATGCGCAAGGCAAAGGTATGATCTTGATAGGTTTCTATTTTACCCGTCTCGTGGTGTAGTTGGGAGACCGGGTTTTAGGATAGGTAACCGTACTATCAAGAGGGGCTCTCAAGTGAGCTTTAGCGTATCGGTCGTAGAGAGCTCAAACCTTTGCATCATTGGCATCATATTTATTGGTTCTTATTTGTCTCTTATCATGGTGTGGTCTTGGTGCTTGTCGTGCTTGTCATGACAAGGCCAAGCTCATCGAAAACGGTTTTCATATGCGTCTTCCATTGCGTTTTCGATATTAGAAATATTGTCGGTTTGTTCTTGAGAAATTATCCACACATACATGTGTTGAGAATTTATCTCTTAATTGTTTTCAAATATTTCCAAGGATGGCTACTATCATCCTCTTTCCAACAAAATTGGTTTCACCTCTTTCGGACTTCATTTGCAAAAGATATGACGGTTCCGGTTTGCAAGAAAGAGGTTTAACCTTTCCTCATTTGTTATTATAATATATTGTTGGACTATGATGTTTATATGCATAATCTTGTTGTGCTCGTTATGGTGCTTCCAACGAGCCCAAGATTGTCGAAAACGGAGTCCGGATGCAAAAGATATTGCAATTTTAGTTTCACTGTTTTGGCTAGGCCAGCATGGCCGGCCCCATGGCCGGGGGCTCTCTGTTTGCTGGCCAGCCATCATGGCCGGGCTATGGCCGGCCTGGCCGGCCTCCCTCCTCCGGCTGCCCGAAAATTGGACTAACGGCCATATTTTTGGCCCCCTTTTTAAGGGTCTTCTTCCCCATTTCATCCCCAACCTTTGCCAACTTCTGAAAGTGCATGGTTGATCCCATGCATGGTTTTGGTAATTAATGACAATCTCTATGGACTAATATTTGCATTGAGCTCTATGTGTAGGTTGTCCTTTAGCTTGTGTCAAGATCATTTGTTGATCAAGGCCAAGCTTGCTTGTCTCCATTGGTTGGAGTCAAGGTCAAGGTAGAAGATCATTTGTTGATCAAGGCCAAGCTTGTCTCCATGTGTTGGAGTCAAGGTGCTTTGCTTGATCTCCATTTGTTGGAGTCAAGCTCAAGGGAAGAAAAGTGTTGGGTTGATCAAGGCTTTGTGCGGGTTGATCAACTCTCAAGTTCAAGTGAAGATATGCCGAAGAGTGCTCTCCCCATCTTGGTGTATGGGGGAGCGTCATGCGATTCTTCACCAAGCGAAGCGCAATCAAGAAGAAAGGTGGTGCGTCTTGAGGAGTTGAAGATCGTCTTCATCGACCTCAAGTGGTTTAAGCGCAAGGCAAAGGTATGATCTTGCTAGGGTTTCTATCTTACCGGTCTCATGATGTTTAGTGAGAGACCGGGTTATAGGATAGATAGCCGTACTATCAAGAGGGGCTCTCGACCGAGTATCGTGATCGTATCGTTCGTGGAGAGCTCATCACCTTTGCATCCATGCAATCATCTTTATTGGTTCTTATTTGGCTTTTATCCATGTGAGAATTTAGAGCTTGTGTTCATCTCCATATCAAGCCCTAGTTCATCAAAAACGGATCTCATGAATATCTTCTTGCGTTTTTGATATCGGAGGTTTTATCGGTTTGTCTCTTCTTTTGAGGTCAAACTCTCGCCTTATTTTTTCCTCCTCACATGATAGACTATGATGTGTATATGCATGATCTTGTAGGGCTTGTGATTACCTTCGAAACAAGCCCAAGATCATAGAAAACGGAGTCTTGATGAAAAGCTTGTGCGTTTTCGGTGTTGGAGATTTTGCCGATTCATCCGCTTGGAAAGGTCTCACCATTCCATCCCTCCGCACAATCTCCTTTGCTTGTTTTCATATTTTTAGTTTTTGTAGGGTAAGCTCTTGTCGTACTCTTTCCAACAAAATTGGATTCACTCGATTCGGACTTCATTTGCAAAAGTTATGGCAGTTCTGGTTTTCTCTGTTTGGATCTACCCCGGAGAGGGTCCGGAGTCTCCGGTCACACCGGAGTCTCCGCCCCCAAGGACCCGGAGTCTCCGGCCTGTGTTTTTCGCTGCTGTTTTGTGTTTGCTGTGGTGCGCCACTGTATAGGGGTCCGGAGTTCCCCCGGAGAAGGACCGGAGTCTCCGGCCCACCGGAGTCTCCGGCCCGAGGACCCGGAATCTCCGGCCCTCTCATTTTCCTCAGTCTTCTGCATCTGTGTGGTGCGCCTCTGGATAGGGGTCCGGAGCTACCCCGGAGGGTGCCCGGAGTCTCCGGCCTGGCCGGAGTCTCCGGCCACTTACTCCGGAGTCTCCGGCCTGGACAGGCTCCAACGGCTAGTTTTTGGGGGAGGCTATAAAAAGCCTCCTTCCCCCCCAAAGGCTTGTTGCTGACCTTGCTCACTTGTTCTTGCTCTTTCCCTTTGCTCTAATCCTTGTGAGCTTGATTCCTCTCTTCCCCTCCAATGATTCTTGCCCAAATTTAGGGTTTCAAGAGAGGAGATCTAGATCTACCATTCCACCAATCAAATTCTCCTCTAAGTGAGGGGAACCTTGTGGATCTAGATTTGGGGTTGCTTTGTGCTCATCCCCTTTGTTCTTCCTCTCTTATTCCCTCCATAGCATTAGTTGCTTTGGTTGGAATTTGGGAGTGAAGGATTTGATCACTTTGTGTGCTCTTGCCTTTTTGCATTTGTTGCATCGGGTTGCTCTCTCCACGGTGATACGTGAAGTTGAAGGTTGAGAAGCTTGTTACTCTTGGGTGCATTGTGTTCCCAAGAGCTTGTTGCCTCTTGGGTGCATTGTGTACCCTAGACGGTTGGAGGTGCCGCAAAGACTTTGAGTTGTGAAGCTTCGGCACGAGTTTGGGAGCCCCCAATTGAGTTGTGGGTGTGTGCCCCAAAGAGAAGTTGTAAAGGGCTCCGGAATCCGCCCCGAAGGATTCCGATAGTGGAAGGTGAACCAAACCTTTGGGTGCGGTTCATCGGAGAATAGGGTGAGGCCTTTGTGGCATCTTGAGTAGGCCTTTTGTGGCGAGCTCACACCCCTCCAACGAGACGTACTCCCTTAACAAGGAGGAACTCGGGAATACATCCTCGTCTCCGCGTGCCTCGGTTATTTCTATACCTGAGCTTTACTTATGCAATTTACATTGTGATAGCCTTCGTGCTTGAAGTCCATATCTTGCTATCATCTTGTTACTTGAATTGCTTAGCATAAGTTGTTGATGCACATAGGTGAGCCTAGTAATTAGGTTGTTGGCTTGTTAATTTAAACACATAGTTTTATTCCGCAATTATCAAGCCCCTAATTAGAAAAAGTTTTAATCGCCTATTCACCCCCCCTCTAGGCGACATCTCGGGCATTAGTTGTTCTTTCAACTTCTTGAGCTGTTTTTCCCCTCCATTGTTGACCCTCTTGAGCTTGGCTATCTCTTAATCCCTACAATAGTTTTTGCTAGTTTTTGAGGAAAAGAGAGAGGAGGTCTAGATCCGCGTTTCCACCGATCGATTTCTCCTCTAAGTGAGGGGAACACTTTGGATCTAGATCTTTGGAGTTTCTTGGTGTTTCTCCTTTGTTCTTCCTCTCAAATCCCTCCCAAGCATTAGTTGCTTTGGTTGGATTCGTGTTGGAAGAACTTGACCACTTAGTGTGTTCTTGCCATTGCATTAGTTGCATCGGTTTGAGTTCTCCACGGTGATTCGTGGAAAGTGAAGTTGAGAAGCTTGTTACTCTTGGGTACTTTGGTGCCCTAGAGCTTGTTCCTCTAGGGCACGTTGGTACCCTAGACGGTTGTTGATTTCTCGGAGTCTTGGTGGCTCACGGGATTTGTTAGGAGCCTCCAATTGTGGAGTGTGGCTCAACCTTGTTAGCTTCGGAGCTTTGGTAGCTACGAAGACATTGCCGGGAGCCACCAATTGAGTTGTGGTGTGTGCCTCGGCCTTGGGCATCAAGTCTTGGTGGCTCGGTGCATTTGGTGAAGACCCTCCAACTTGTGGAGTGAGCTTCATCCTTGTAAAGGTTCTAGTTGTCAACCTCAACGGCAACATAGTGACAAGTGACTCGCCACATTGGTGGTAAGACACAACGGAGATACGGTGTGCCATATCAAGCCTACTCGGTGTTTCACATTGGTGAACACCGCGCCACTCCAACGGAGACTAGCTTCCATTGGGAAGTGAACTTCGGGATAAATCATCGTCTCCAAGTGCCTCGGTATTTCTATCCCGAGCTTCTTACTTATGCTATTTACTTTGTGATAGACATCGAGCTTAAAGTCATATATCTTGCTATCACCTAGTTGATTATATTGGTTAGCATAAGTGTTTGTGCACATAGGTGAACCTAGCTAGTTTAGGTTTTGGCTTGATAAATTAAACGTTAGTTTTATTCCGCATTTATTCAAGTCTTAACCGTAATAATTTTAAATCGCCTATTCACCCCCCCTCTAGGCGACATCCGTGTCCTTTCACCCTCGTACGAGAGTTCCCAGGCGATTAGGTTTCCCTCGCCTCCTGTCGGCGGCGCCGCCGATCTGTCCCGCCTCTGTGGCCTTCGGGCCATGGAGGCGCGGTGGATCTCGGCCCCCGTCACTGGGAGGGCTTCATTTTTGGGTGTTAGGGTCATGGTTTGTTGGGGCGGCGCTCAGATGGCGGCGGCGACGCCTCGTTTCAATAAGGTCTGCTTCTCTTCAGTCCCATCTTGGCGGCGACGTCGGGAAGCCTGTGGGAGTGGTGTGGTCTTGAGGATTTCTTCTGGTGGCGGCGTTCTCTGGATCGTCAAGGAGCTTCATCGACGGTTCTTCCTTCTTCTTCGTCTTCGGGACGGATGTGGTCTTCTAGACCCGTAGACCCGTTCGGCGACTTTCCGTCCGCAATCAACAACGTCAGGCCGGCTCAGGGAGGAGCGGCAGCGGCGGCGCGCCGTCGACATGGTCTGGAGGATGAAGACGAAGGGTATCTCAAAATTTTCGTTTTTGTTGAGGTGTTTGTACTGTTTGATATTTCTTTTAATACTAGGGTCCTTTTCGCAAAAAAAAACAATAGAAAATTGTGCAGAACTTGCAGGGCCTTGTCATGCTCGTAGAGCTATGTATGCCCGGAAATCATGGGTTGTAAGAATCAGTAGGAGCACATATTGCAACGAGGTGCATACGTGTATCCCTTTTGGTGGATCGTGATTTTTTGGCCTTCTCTCATCACAGCCGTACTTACTGGTAAGTGACAGATCATTTAAATTTATATTTATCTGATTTTGTTTCTCTATGTTTACAATCTCGAATTTATGAATATTTTGTACATAATTTACAGACCCTTTTAACAATACTTGCAAGTACGAAGGTGCTCGTGCTGCAAGGAATTGCTAGTATGTATAGCCCAACTTCTAGTTCACCGACATATCACACACAGTTAAGTGCGTTTAATATAGTCTCAGGCTCTGAGCGGACGACGTCACAAAAGGAATTACTGCTTTTTTTTTTTTGAAACTGGAACCAATATATTAAGCTAGCAAGCCGCCTTATTATAGGTACCCCGGTAAGGAAAAGAGTGCGTCTGAAACTTGCTGCTTTAAGAATCAATTGTTACATCGTTTATCAAACTGCTAAGCAAAAACCTAGGGGGATCATCGTCCCAGTTACATTGGATTTTATCTATGAAGCACTGCCTAGCAATCTCATGAGCCACCTTATTCGCATCTCTTGGAATATGCCTGAACTCCACAGCATTAATATTTGTAGCCAGGTCCACAATATCTGCAAAAATTGCCGCCGAATCATTCCACCAAGTGGATTGTCCCGTGCAGGCTTCAATAGTTTCAAGCGAATCAGATTCAGCAACGATTGTATTACACCCAAGCCTGCAAGCTAGGTTCAGACCTTCCTTCATCGCCAAAGCCTCTCCCATCGCCGCTGAAGGTAAGAAAGCGATATAACTACAAAATGACCCTGATAATCACGCAGAACAGCACCTACAGCACCTGCACCCACATCAACATCGAAGGAAGCATCTACATTAAGTTTGATATACCGTGGTTCTGGCCTAGTCCATCTAGCTTCAATATCCGACACAGCCGGCTTGGCAAGTTTGGCAAAGTTTGCCGCCATCGCCAAAATTGAGGTTCGACATTTATTGACCGGCGGCACAGTTTCATCATGGGTACGTCTTCTTCTCATCCACCAGAGGTACCAACACGCAATAGCCAGTGTTTCCTTTAAACCAATATTATCCATACCTTGGAACGAATTATCTTGACGACGAAGAAGAATCTCCAGAATTACTGAACCTGCCCTATCTTCATGAGTGGCTTCCGAAATAATTCCGTTTAATCCCAGGGCACGCCAAAGATCCAACGCAACCGGGCATTGGAAAAGAAGATGACGAATATCTTCAGGGCCGGACCGGCAGATTGGACACTCGCCAGACGTACCAATGTGTCTATTTGCCAATATACATTTTAGAGGCAGAATACCATGTAACGCTCTCCAAATAAATATCTTTACCTTACTTGGGATTTTCAAGTTCCACAAAATTTTCCAAACTGGATTAATAGCCGAGCTACCAGGCAAGGACAACGAAGTAGAAGAGGTACCAAACTGATGCCTCCATTGCATGTAATAACCGGAGCGGACAGTGTACTTGCCGTGCTTTGTCCCACACCAAGCAATAAAATCCTCAAACCCTTGGCTGTTAAGAGGGATACTTAGAATGCGATTAACATCAACAGATAGAAAGGTATCGCGTAGCAGCTGTTCATTCCAGCCCCCAGTTAAAGGGTCAATTAACTCACGGACTCTTGTGTAAATTGCATCTCCCTTATTAGAAATTATCCTTCTATTTGGACTTGTGGGGATCCATGGATCATGCCAGATATTTATATTTTCTCCAGTACCAACTCTCCAAATATACCCTCTCTTCAACGTTGTTAACCCAGCTAGTATGCTTTGCCAAGTAAAAGAAGACCCAGCCTTCGGACCAGCCCTAAGAATATCACCAAGTGGATAATATTTTGCCCTTAGGACTCTGGCACAGAGGGAGTCTGGTTCAGTAATTAATCTCCAACCTTGTTTAGCTAACATGGCGAGGTTGAAAGAGTGGAAATCCCTGAAGCCCATACCACCTTCATTTTTTAAGTAGCAAAGCTTCCACCAAGCATACCAGTGCATCTTGTTGCTATTATCATCATCACCCCACCAAAATTTTGCCACAGCATCCATCTTTTCTTTGCAAACACCTTTGGGAATTTGGAAAACTAACATAGCATATACAGGAATAGCCTGAGCCACCGCCTTGAGAAGTATCTCCTTCCCCCCAATAGAAAGTTGTTTTTCCTTCCAACCATTTATACGTTGAATAATTCTTTCCACAAAATACATAAAACAATCACTTCTGTCCGCACCAACAATCGCAGGGAGCAGTGGCGGAGCTTGGGCCGAAATTCTGGGGGGGGGGGCAGAATGGGCTGGGGGGGGGCGAAAATATGAGGCTTAGTCCAATTTCTGTGGACAAATGGGCTGAATATGTGTAAATAGTAGGCTGAAACTTCATGGGCTGGGGGGGCGACAGCCCATTTCGCCCCCATGAAGCTCCGCCAGTGGCAGGGAGACCCAAGTATTTATCCGACAGAGCTTCTGTGTCAATATGCAAAACCTCACAAATTTCTGAACGAATAAGCGCATTAGTATTTGGAGAGAAAAAGATACTACATTTAGCCAAACTCACCAGCTGTCCCGAATTTGCACAGTAGGTATCCAGTACTTGTTGTAAGGAAGTTGCATTTATCAAATCAGCTTTCATGAGAATAAGAGAATCATCAGCAGAAAGTAGATGTAAAACTGACGGTGCATTCCTACACACCCTTACCCCATCGATGCCACCAACTTCTTCTTCGTACAACAAAAGACTAGACAGGACCTCCGCACACAACAAGAACAAATATGGTGAGATGGGATCCCCTTGTTGCAGCCCCCTGGAAGGAATGAACATTTCTGTATCTTCCGAATTAAACCTCACTTGGTATCTCACTGAGCTAACACAGGCCATCATCATATAAATCCATCTTTCATCAAAACCAAGCTTTCTCATCATATTTTCTAAGAAAACCCACTCCACCCGATCATAAGCTTTATGCATGTCCAATTTAACAGCACAAGATCCATTAACACCCATTTTCTTATTCTTAATTGAATGAATGCATTCATAGGCCACCAAGAAATTATCCGTGATTAGCCGACCCAGAACAAAGGCACTTTGCATAGGGGAAATAACTTCAGGAAGAATACCTTTAAATCTTAAAGCCAGCATCTTGGATATAATCTTGTAAATGACGCATAAACTGATAGGCCGAAACTGAGTAACAAGTTCCAGGGTATCAATTTTAGGGATCAATACCACCGTAGTATCATTCCATCCGTCTGGAATAACTCGAGAATTCAAAGCTTGCAAAATTTCTTGAGTAATCTCCTCGCCACATAAGCTCCAATTTTTTTTGTAAAAAATAGCATGGAGACCATCAGGACCTGGTGCTTTAAAATCACCTATGTTGAACACCGCCCTTCTAACATCATCTGGCGAGAAAGGGGCAAGTAATTTCTCGTTCATCTGTGCTGTCACTTTTGGAAGGATCTTAGCCATCTTAGCTTGGTCAACTCCATTAATTTCAGATGTAAAAATATTGGAAAAATAAACAAACACGAGAGGTTTTAACTGATCCGTACCTTCAACCCAGTCACCGTCGTCATTGCGCAATCTTTTAATAAAATTCTTTTTACGCCTTGCCGAAGCGAAACTATGAAAGAAGGAAGTGTTTCGATCGCCGTATTGCAGCCAGTTCACGCGAGACTGCTGCAACCAATGAACCTCCTTTTGTTCCAACAAAATTTCTATAAGAGCAGCTTTCTCTTTTGCAATTATTTCATTCTCATCATTCATCGGACCGTTCAGAGCTCCCTCTAGATCTTCCTGAGCTTTCCGTAATCTTTTCTTTGGGTTTTTGAGAACCAACGCATCCCATGCATGCAAAGAGGCATGCAAAAGCCCTAACTTGCCCAACACGCCACCGGGAGGGGCTGCCGCAGCCGCTCGCTCCCAGGCCTGAGAAACAATCTGGTTAAACCCTTTCTCCTTCAGCCATTTTGCCTCGAATCTCCGAGGCTTTGCATGCCTATTATAGGACGGAACTTGATATTCAGTATCAATTAAAATCGGCCAGTGATCTGATCTAATAAACTCTAAGTGCTGAACCTGAGCTCCCGGATGTAACAAGTTCCAAACATTATCAGCAGCAGCTCGATCAAGCCTTTCCCTGATTCTACCTCTTCTCCAGGTGAAGGGATCGCCCGAAAACCCCAAATCTTCCAGGTCACAATCATTTAAAGCGTCCCTAAAAGCTTGCATATAACCTTGTGGCCTCAGGTTGCCTCCTTCCTTTTCGTGTGAAAAAATAATTTCATTAAAATCTCCCATAACCATTCAAGGGAGATTGTTAGAACTTTTCAACTCGTGCATCTTGTCCCAAGTTTTAAATTTACCTTCCCAACAAGACTCACCATACAACCCAGTAACTCTCCAAATTTTATCAGGCGCTTCCACCACTTTAACATCAATATACTTAGGCGCAGAAATTTTTTGTTGAATAATAACCTCCTTTTTCCAGAACATAATCACACCCCAGCCCTACCGTTGCTAGGGTTTACTATTTTGAAATCCATCCTCAGTTTCCTTTTCAAACAATCAGCCGGATACTCATCAAGATGTGTCTCCGACAAAAACAACACCTCGGGGTTATAGCGCCTTTGAAGATTCAAAAGCGATCGAACTGTCGGGGCATTATCCAAACCCTGACAGTTCAAGGATATAAGTTTCATTGCTCTCGGACAGGCCCCTCAGAGCCCGCCGATCCTAGTGAAGAGGAGTTAGCTCCACCTTCGGTTGCAAAAGCAACATTGTCTTCATCCATAGCAAGATTTTGACTTGAATTGAACACACTTCCATTCGAAACTTCAGGTGCAACATGTAACCTAGTGGCATCCACAGCTGTACCCGAAATACCTTTGAGCTTTTTCTTATTTGCGTTTTTCTGCGGAGTAGCAAGAGGATCATCAAGATTGGTATTTACCAACTCATCTTGGTCTGTCCCCTGTAAACATCTTGGGTTATTTTCCACCAGTGTTAAGTCCATAGAACCACCTTGGTTAGGATTGGGCTCCATATTGAGTCGCTTCTTTGCTGATGGAACAATCTCATTTGTCACCTCCTTCGACAAGTTATTGTTGGATTGATCTAAAAGAGCCACCGTTCCACTATGCTGAACATTCTCGGGATTACTGTTCCACCTCCAACTCTGTTGTGAAGCAGAACCTCTACCGAAACCACCCCGACCCCGGCCTGTAGAAGAATCAAACTTGTTGAAGGCATCATCTCGAGCATCACCACGCTGCTAACCCGCACCACGTCCCTTACCTCTACCCCTATGAGGAGCTAGAATAAAAGAACCCCATTCAAGTTTATCCTCTTCGAACTCACCCGATCCGCATTCTTGATGCCAATGGCCCATCTTTCACTTGAAAAAACTCAGTCTTCCCTCCTCTTGTAAAACTAACAAACCGAGTCAGCTTTTGGTTTACATCTAACTTCACACGAACATGGATGAACTGCCCTATAAACCCACTTGGTAGAGTAATTTGCATCTCCTGTACTTCTTCAATTCTCTTTGCCATGTTCTTCACAAAACCCTCATTCTTTAGTACCGCATCTGGTAGCTTATGGATCTGGCACCAAGTCTCCAGTCTATCGAGTTTCACAGATTCTGGGTTGCTAAAACCGTCGTACTCAGCAATGATCACTGCTCCAAAGCCCCTGAATTCCCACGGTCCTTTATGCAGGGCCATGTTCCAATCCGCAAGACACTGAAATTGTATTGAAAACAAGTTAGGGTTTATCCTTCTCCATGTTACCTGCTGTGCCGGATTCCACGCCGATCTCATATCAGCAATCAGAGCACCCTGGCTGAACGATTTACCGGTGAGAACCCTCGCAATCGCCAACCACTTTGGACCTTCCGCCGAGACATCCACTTCTTCCTCCCAGATCAAATCATCTAATTCATTCTCTTCCAGGTGTAGTCTTTCCAGGAGCGAACTCGGTTCCTCCAGGCCCCCCGGCCGGGATCCACTTCCCGAATTCTCCATCGAACGAGCGCAAAACAGAGAAACACAAGCGCCCCAAACGTGGAGCCGCCAAGGAGCGCCTGCAAGAGCACGAACGCGAGATCGAAACGAGATACTCACGGCGATCACCGCCGGAGGACACAAAACCCTAGGGGCAAACCCTAGGGGACTCGCGTAACGCTCAAAAAGGAAGGAATTACTGCTGGTTCAGATAGTGGAGTCGTTTTTTTCTCCACAGTTGGTGGCCGCTAGCTGCGGGTTAATTTTCTACAGTCTAGTCGTTAGAGCGTAGTCTCGTTTGGCACCTGCTGTGAATATTTGATCATCCAGAAGGCATAACGTAGAATCAAAGTCATTAGGACTTACGCTGGCGGCACGAACTCGTCAATCGGTGTGGGCAGAAGTGTCCGGCCGTGCAAGTCCCAGTCACAAATCACATCACATCCACTACCGATCCCAGCAAGCAGCTGTAGCTTCTAGTCGATCGATCGGGACAAGCAGAGCAGGTGATGTGCAGCGATACAGCACGGGACGCCGCCCTTCTTTGATCAAGTCTAGATGGTGTCCGTTTCCTGAACAAGTAGGATTGGCCTCGTCAGATTTTGTGAGCACGGCGTGGAATGGAGATGCACCGCCTGGGCGCTTCTCTCAAGAGGAAAAGGGGATCGGAATGATCACAGTGGAAAAGGGTTGAGATGAACTGTTCGGTCATTCTCTGAAACGGAAAAGAAACAAGCAATTCACCCACGTTGTATCTAAAAAAAAAAACTTCACCCACGTTGAAAGACCAAAGCCCTGATGATTTACATGCTACCACTAACAGGTGTGTAACTGGAAAAAAAAAACTGCAGCAACTGTAGCGTAACTGAAAAATATGCAATTGCAATTATGATGTAATTTGCATTGCAACTGAAAATATCTTAGTTGCAATTATCACGTGCAACTCAGAAGCCACATGAACCACGTCGCAAATCTGGCGGCCGTAAAATCGAATGCAAAACCATAAAAAAAAATCCATGCAGCTATTCTAGACCTTTCTTAGTTCATTCAACAACATCAAATCTCAAATTTGCATCCCATTGCATCGCTAGTGAGGTACGCCGAATGAATTCATTAACACAATGACACTCTAAAGAAATTGTATATTATAAACAGAGTTTTGATGGACCAAAAAAGAGTTTGATTGGACGTGATTATAATTTAAAAACGATACAACACGTTAATTTTGTAAGGAAATATCACGTGTTCTTTGTGCCGCAAGCGCAACACACGCACATCTGATTGACTAGCCAGGTATTTTTTTGATTGAGGACGTTAATTAATTAAGAAAATACTATAAGTGGAGTGGACCTTAGGATAGATGGCTTTTCCACCCGTAATCCCACAACCCGGCTCCCCGCTCCACGATACGGAAAGAAAGTTGCCATGGACTTTCCCATTCTGTAGTATATTTTCCAATCTCCTTCACCCGCCATCTCTGACTCCTCACCGTGAGGCCGCAGCCATAAGTCAGGCAGTAGAGCCCGAGCTTCCTCTGAACAAGAACGATAACAAGAACAAGAAGCGAGACCTCTCTTGCAGTTGTAGCCAATAATCCCATTTACCTTGCAAGCTAGAGCAGAAGTTTCTTTTCTACAAGTTCTCTAATAAGAGAGGCCCGTCTCCCGCCATCTGAAAACCCAATCCCCACAGACGCGCGCAAGGAGGAACAGCTCGTCCAAGGCTATATAACCCACATTCAGGCGGCAGCACTGCAGACTCTTTTAACTCCTAATTAAAGCGAGCGGCAAATATCCCGGGGGAAGATCACTTCGCGGGCGTCTTCAGGACAAGGAGACGAGTGCTGGAGCTCTCAGGTTTGCGATCAATCGTGTGCTCTGTCAATAATCGCCTGCTTAAACTATGCTTGTCGGTTTCTTTTATCCCAGTCGATTGCTCTGTTTCCCTTGTGCAAATTCTGTGAGTCGCAATGGAAGACAAGCAGTAGATCTTACAAGGACAGGGAAAGTACATAGTAGTTGATTCCCTTGGCGGTAGAACTGTACAAACTAGGCAGTGCTTCAGTTTTGCAACCATATTACAAACTGAACTTCCATTATGATTCAGGAGCCAGCCAGCGAGGTGAACCATTGTGAAACTGCAACTGCCTTTAGCAAATCCATGCTCTTCTATATTTGGAGTAGCAAGCAGCAATGGCCATCATCCATGTGCTTGTGTGCGATCTCTTTAGCGTAGTGCAGAGCTGGGTGCTCCTACTGCTGGGTCCAGCCTTTTCACGTTCTTTTCTCTCCACGTTCTTTAATGATTTAAGGAGAGAGAATGTTGGCCACGGAACGGCACCATGACGAATTGCCGATAGTGATGCCCACCATGTTTTGTGAAACGCAAAAGCACTATAGCCAATTCAGCCGCCTAGAGCTGGTGGAAATCCCTGCGAAAGACAATCGCCAAGTCACGTGAATGACACCGGCCGGACCGTCTTGCCGTTGGTTGCGGATTTTTATTCTTGACTAGTAGTCTGGTACTCATGGTCATTTCCAATGGGTAAAAACAGGGAAAGATCAAGTACGTTACTTTCGCACTATAATTTAGACTACATTTTTTTTAAAATCTAGAATGTCGTCGTACTTGCATCCTCAATGTGATGTCGTTACCTCCCTTGAGGCATTGCTTTGGAACCATGGTCTTGCATATTCTCCCGGTGTCGACTGCCGCAATTAGGGTCCAGTCGTGGTCGGAGGAGGTGATCTTTTGAAGGAGAAGTGATCTTCCTTAGTTTTGGTGTCTGGCCTAGTGTGGTTGTTCCCTTTGATTTTAGTTCTTTTTGTTGCACCTATTGGTAGTTGTGAACTCAAAATATTTATGTAATGTGCGTTTTAACCTTATCTATGAAGCGGAGGGAAAGCCGACTGCAATTGCCATTGCAACAAAGATGATAAGGTTTGGAGAACTCATATGTCTCCTGATCAACGTTTTGGTTATCGGTCAGAAAATCCGGTTGCCGCTCGGTAACCGCATATCCCGATCACCCCCGGGAAACGGTCATATCCAAAACTTTTGAAAATTTGAATTTTAACAAGAACCCTCGGTAAATGGTCATACCGGGAACCAAATTTTTCGAAACTCTTAATTTTGGTTTTCAAAGTAACTGGTCGGGATTTTCCAGTAACCGCGGTATTTAGAAATCTCAACCCCCCTTAGGAAATATTTCCTAGCGGGAACCAAAACCTTGTTCTTGATGCATTAACTAGGTCCAGCAATCGCTAACAGGCCTTTCGAGATTCACCGTGGTCCCTCTTTATAGTAACTCGACAACTATTTAGTGTCTAGATACATTCAAATTTAGACAAAAAATAATATTCTTTGTAGGACGGAGGTAGTAATAACAAAATAAGGTTCCTGACCTGCCACGATTCACCGTGGTCCTATAGACTGCGATTAAATTTCGGTGTACCGAACAACAGCATCCTACACTGTACTAGCCAGTAGTATCTCAAGAAGTGAAGGTATATTCCTTACAAGATCGAGTCGTAGTAAATGTCTCTGCTTGTGTTNACTCCATCTCCAGGCCGGCATCCATGGTTGCAGATCGAATCAGCGAGGCTGCACGTGCGAGCCGCCGGTGACCGCGTCCGGAGAGAGGAGCTCGTCGTGATGCAGGAGTGGTGGGGAAAGGATCTGGTGCTCGCCTGCCCGGCTACTGCTGCCGCCGGCGACAACGCCCTCGAGCTACTGCTGCTTCCTCGCACCTGCTCCTGCCGCCGGTCTGATTCTCTGCTACTTTTCATGCCCTGTCTACTGTCTTAGCCACTGCAGCTTGGCGGCAAGACCTAACCATCGAATTGATAGTTAGATGATCAGCAGCAAAGTGGATGTGCACTAGGCCTTTCCCTTTTAAGATAAAGATCAATGCAAAGAACCCGTGTCTGCTTCTCTGTTGGCACTTTATTTGGATTATTAAAGTGCAGGTCATCTTCATCGTTAGTGAAGAACTATAAATCCATTTGTTACATTATGTCTAATTGTTCCAGGCTATGCAGATTAGCATATGACAGTTTTAATATCCTTATATCCAAGTAGTTAATTTCTTGCCTGATTACTGTGAGTTCATTTGAAATCTGAATCCATGCACCACTAACCTGTGAGTTCAGAGTAGTTCATCAGGGACTAGCCAACACTAGTAGCACTAAACATTTCCTTGGATATTTAAAAAAAAATCTCACAGTTTCAAACTGAAAGTTATTTCCTGGAATTTCATAATATCCATGCACACTAATGCATATTTCATGAAACCTGGAGTAATATTTGAAGTTTAGGTTACACTTTGGGCAAGTCTTTGAATTATCTGAGTCTAAAGCATGAACTCAGTTTGGGCATTTGTTCATTTGTTGAGCCTGCAGATTCTCACACCAAGTATCGTTGACGCTCAGCTCGTGTGCTGCTTCTCCCGTGATGTCGAGCTCTTGAGCCGGTGACATCCGCAACCTGCAGCTGCCAGGTGAGCTCCCTCTCCTCCACCTCCTCCTCCATGCATTCCTTGTAAATTATTGGTTCTTTTTATCACGTTGAATGTGTTACCGGTGGAGATCATCCCCCGGCCATAAATGATTTGGGTCATCAGGTTTTCACAATGTTTTCCGCAAATATTCTTTGGAGTACATCAACATGAAATTCTTGTACACAGATCACACTTAAAGCTTGTAAACATTAATGTATCACCGTAATCATTAAGGTATTCAAACCACCATTCCGCAGCATAAATCTTGTGCATCTCTACTACTAATAAAACAGCGAACATCAGTTTCGCTAAAGCCACCCAGCAATACGTACACCAAACCAATACAACGCAGGCTTCCACCCCACCAAAACATCCCACGACCACTGCCTTAGCCCCACCAGTCATATCTTCCGTGTGCATGTAGCGATTTACATTGACTGAAATTACTTCACCTCCACCGCAAAGGAATTGTTTTTTTTAACTGGCGCAGAAGAAATTTTGAATCTGCACGACCCGTGATCGTGACTCCTGCAATCACGGAAGCACAAACTGATCAATCGTTCGCCACCAGTGCCGCTCGCCGCACAGCGACTCCCTTAGCCACTTCGACGGCGCGCTCGCCCCCGGCACGACACGAGGTCTCCGTCGTGCCCACGCAGCCCGGCACGGGTGCCTTCTTCGACGACGCGCTTGCCGCCCGGCAGCGGGAGGTCTCCGTTCTGGACGGCGCCCATGCCGGCGGGCACCACCGTCTTCTTGCTGGGACGCCCAACCCATCGGCACCTTCCTCGACGGCGCCCTTACAGCCCGCCAGCAACTTCGTCGAAACGGTGCCCACGCTGGCGGACATCACCGTCTTCTTGCTGGGACGCCCAACCCATCGGCACCTTCCTCGACGGCGCCCTTACAGCCCACCAGCAACTTCGTATTGTTCGACGGCGCCCTCGCCACCAGGCAGCAGGAGGTGTCCTGGAAGGCTTGCAGTCCGGCAGCACCGTCGTCTTGCTGGACAGCGCCCTCGCCTCCCTGCACCGCGCGATCAAGTGGCGGCCGTCAACTCCTGTAAAAAACGGTGACAAGTTACTCTTCCTCCTGCTGTCAATCTTCCACAAAATTCAGATTGTATTCTGAAGTTTTAAACCCTCGACAAAATCAAATTAAAACTGTAAAACATTTATAAAAGCAAGGAATATGTTTTTTGAGTAATTCTGAATTTATTAATTCCAACGAAAATTGTCAGCACATCACATGTAGTTTCATCTTCTTTGGGCCAATCTACCACACCACTTGCAAGATGATGGTAACTGCTCCAGTTCAATTGTGAAACACAAAAATTGCGAGCCACGGTTATAGAATCATCAAACCAATGCTTGATGAACAACCAACCAGATCAAGACAATGTGTTAAATACAAAGAATGCTGATGAACAATAATTGAACAGAAACGTATCAGAACAGAAGTATGTGAGGAATCCCTCAAATACCCGTTTAAAATCACGCACATAGCTAAATCAAGTTAGTGCAAATGGGTATTTTCATCCCGACCAAACAACAGAGGTTATGACAAAGTATGGACACTTGCACCGACATAGAAGTGGCTGCTGTTTACGGTTCCAGACAGCACCTGCTGATCAAATAATAACAATAAAACTACACTACAACAAATGAACAAAAAAAACTGAAGAACTAATCTTATGAATAGATGAAGGCAGTGCTCAGTGAAAAGAGAAGTCGTTTTTGTTTAGTAGGCCGTAGGCTCACAGTGATTGTTGCATTAGGCCGTTGGCTAACTTCCCGTGAATATGCTCTAACCAACCGAGCCAGCATGGTCAGAAAATAAAGTTAACACAGAGAACTTGTCAAAGGCTATTTCATCGGCAAAGAATGCTTTTAGCGAATTGTATCTTATAGCAAAGGGCTGCGTTTTTATCCATTTGATTGTGAAAATATCTAAAATCAGAATAACAATAAATATAGTCTCGACGAAAATTTTGAACAGCAACCACAGTAATGGCCGTCAGCTAGGAGCAAAAGACTATTTGTTGTGAGATCATATGAACTATGCACTTGTAATCATCGCCCCGGCTTTACAGACTTACTCCACAGTAATGATTTTTTACGAGCTTCAGGAACTCAACAATCCAATACCATCATCACTCCAGTTTCCCCAAACGTAATTAAAATGTGCTAAGTGGTAAAACTTTTGCTGACCCCTGGATCTGAACTAAGAGCAAAAAAAAGTCCCTTTATCCAGCTTTTATACATGCTATAAGCCTATAACCAGCAGTCAACAGTCAACATATCATCACTCTTTTTTCCAATTACACAGGTACATGCTACTGCTATTTTCAAATCTGTGCCTGAACCTATGTGCAAGAACTTGACTTGTCGCTGCTACTACTGCTATTTTGAAATAATCCCGATTCACTTATTCCATTGTTGTCAATATATACAAACTATAGCTACTGTAAAATAAACAACGGATCCTTAGACACACTGATGCTTAGATAACAAACCTGATGCTTAGATAGCAAACTGAAACACACTGATGCTTAGATAGCAAACTTAAACACATTGATGCTTACCTGAGAAAACAATTCTGCGAAATAGCATTATATATAGTTCACAAGTTCTGCTTAGGGGAGTGGTACCTTTAAACACAAGGGATGCCAATGGGATCCTGCACATACAGTCGATAGGCCCTGCCAATGGGATTTCATGTGTAATTTTCACAAGGGATGCCAATGGGATTTCGTGCGTAATTTTCGCAAGGGATACCTGTTGCACAACAACATGAAATAACTATGTCAAATCATGACCAGAGTTAGGTTCAGATCAGCAGTACCAATTTTCCGCGTGGCGCCTCACCAATTTGCTGAAATACTATAACCAAAAGCCTCAAAATCGGCAGTACCATGCCTAACTGCATATGCATCACCAACATCACGGTACAGTAAGTTTTACAAGTCAAGATCCCATATGATTTGGTGATCTTTCTCACCTCGGTGGTTCTGCAGTAGTCTTCATCCATGGCTTTGCCTTCAGGCTAGGAAGGGTTGACCATGACAGCAGCGAGGGACACCATCAAAAACCTCTTAACCTTCGCCTCTGAGCAAGCCTTGATAACATTCATCGTGCCGGTCAGAGCAGGTGCAAGTAAATCAACTTGCTCAAACATGGATTTCCTTGTTGAGCTTGATACTTCAGAGTTCAGAGACAAGGGAGCCTTTGCCTGATCCCTCCAAGGCCGAGCGGTCGCCAGTGCTGATGATCCGTTGGAGAAGAAGCTCATCCATGGCGGCTGGAGCGGAGCCGTGGCGGCGGACTAGCTGCTGGCGGCGAACGGGTGGGTGGCGGGTCTGGAGAGCGGCAGGGAAAAGTGAGGCGAGGTCAAATCCTTACGTGGAAGCTCCGGGCTGCGGGAGGAGAAGGTGAGGGAGGGTGGGCCTCCATGGAACAGCGCTATGGCGGTAGTAGGGGTGCTGCCATGAATCGGCGAGACGGTGGGAGGAGGAGGCGCCATGGACCAGCGTGCCGACAGGCCGCGACGGCGGAAGGAGGAGGGGGGGGGGGGGGGGCGAATGGAACAGCGCGCCTACAGGGGCCCAGCGGCTGGGGAAGGGTGGCCGCCTGGACCGGAAAGTGGTGCCTTGCCGGCTTGCCGTCGGTGGTGAAGAAGGGGAAGGGGGCGGTCGTGTTGTGAGATAGGACTTGTTTTTTTTTAGGGAGTGAGAGACTGAGAGTGAGAGGCGCTGAGAGATACGGAGTAGGTAGCGGGTTGTCCGATTTTATTTTTTATTTTAGCAGTCATTTAGGCATTGTATGAAATTGGTTCAGTCATATCAATGGTTTAGTCATCTCAATGATTGATTAAAGGTTTTATAAATAATATAATTTTTTAATTGGATTTATTGAATTGAATATATTAAAATTTTATATTCATGAAGGTCATCTTGTGGTCTCTGGATGTTAAATTTCATGGAGTACTTCAGGGGAGATATTTTGCCCGACACTCTCGAACAAATATATTTTGTTTAGTATCATGGTTATTTTATGTTGCGTAAAAATAAGAAAACAAGCTATGATTACTGTTTGATTTTAGGTTCATATGACATATTTTAGAACAAAATTAGCTTTCATTTTAGTCGATTGTGGATTTTAAATGATGCAACGTGTATACATTCTATGTTATCATCGTTATACGTTCGGAATTATTGCTCCGGTAACAAAACAACTTACTAAACTAGAAATGACATTCATATTTTAAAGACGTGCATTGCACGTACACGGCTACTAGTACCTGTATAGGGAATGGGATGCGCTCCATATATATTTTTTACTTTGTTTAGATGCCTGTTATGTTCAAGTTTGTTCGTGTACAAGATGCATGACAAATTTTGATGTACATGTAATTGTTCTGCCCCTGAGCGTCTCATTAGAGTTTCTAGTTAGTTTTGATTAATCATGTAGTGTGTACATTATGGTAAATGTTCTGCCTCCGCACCTTATTTGATTGCAATTGTGCTGCCTGCTGTGAAATCTGATTTGTATTTACGCATTAACACATGAATAGTCCAGTTTTGTGTTCAAAATGTATGGAATGGCTTTATTTGATTGCCCCTCCTTTTTCAGAAACATTGGGCGTGATGTCGTTCCTGGACTTACCTCTTGCCTGTATCTATGAATCATGGTCTTGGATCCATGTAGTACTTGATTACATGACATTCTGTTCTCAAGTTTCACTCTGATTGTTTTTGTTAGGTGCTCAATGAATTCCCACCTAAGACATTTCTGATTACATGATTTTCTGGGCGTTGAAATATAGAGTTAGGGAATCTAATCTTAAACCTACCCAAACTGTCTTGCAGAATCACTTCTGTTCAACTCATAGTATTAAGGTTATTAGCACAACTTGAAATCTAAAAAATTACTTGACCTTTCAGCTATTAATTATATATATTTACCGTGTTTGATTGCAACAGAATGCTTGAATAGGTGCTTTTGTTGCTGTTATTCTGTGGCATACGACCTGTTCAGTTGGCTTCCATGGTTTCTGTTTTAGATTACCACCGGCTTGGTACATGCAGTTCTATTACTGAATAAGTCTTCTATTTTTCGCCTGATGCAGATGAATGTTGAAAAGCTAAAATTGGATGGTGCTGTGCGCCGGCTGTGATGTGAACTGATGAGTCCTAGAAAGCATATGGTGGAAGTTTTGACGTTTCACAGGAGTTGGCTGATGTGAAAATTGCAGCAAACTTGTTTGGGTTATTGTGCTATCGATGTTAATTCCACTTTGTAGTGCTTATGATCATATTTTGTTATCTATGAGTGTTCATGATCATACTGTATTATCGCCGTGCAAATGCAATATTTTTTTGTTCCTAAAATATTTACTAGTGACGGGCAAACTATTGAACTACGAAAGTACCGCTAATGATGAGATAAAAGCCCTATCATGATAACTAACTAGTGACGGGCACATGTAAATGCATGTCACTAGTAAACACATACTAGTGACGGGCACTAGCCTGTCACTAGTAAGCCGATACCAGTGACTAGTTATTAGTGACAGACGCTTTGCCCGTCACTAATGACTAGTTATTAGTGACAGACGCTTTGCCCGTCACTAATGGGCCGTTTGAGCCCGTCACTGATAGCCTATTCTACACTAGTGGATGCGTGCAACGGTCAGCAGCCGGGTTACTCGCCACGTGTCTCGGATCAAGCCGTTGGAGATGGTTCCTTCTCTCCGATGCCTCGGTTACAGCGCGGGAAAAACGGAAACTAGCCCATGCATTCAAAAGATGCTCCTCCACTCACACTGCCGAGTCTGACATAACTGTCAAATCGGCGGATGCGTGTTGATACACGCTTGAGTGTTTTTTCGGCATATAAAGTCGGCACAGTTGAAATCAACAGAGCAGTTCGACATTATTTCAGGTTTCTGGGAATGCTCCAAGACTGAAGACGGATGATGAATTTCCCGGACAACATATTGCCGGAAAATTGAAGCCAGCCGCTGAAGTCCTTGAAGCTTTCCGGGGGCTACTGTTGGGGTTATGCCGAACAGGTGTCCTCACAGAAAAGACTAGAAGCTAGCAGACCAGGATGGCCCATAGTGGTGGTAAGCCGAATCCGGCTTAACCGGGCGGCCAATATGCTGAAGCGCAGGAGGCCCATCTGGCCAAGGGAAGACTCTAGAAGCCGGCCTGCATTGCGGAAGACTTAGCCCACAAGGCAGGGCCCAAGCCGGATTAGAGTAGGACTCTGTTCTTAGTCGGTTAGGTTTCCTCCTGTAAGCCCAGGGTCTGGACGCCTTTATAAGCCGGCCCCTGGGACGCCTTAGGGCACATACGCTCTCAATCCCAATCCACTGTAACTCGGCGATATTGCCTTATAGTGAATTATAGCAGCACGTAGGATCTCGCCACCGACGTGAGATCCGAAGCTGGGTAAACTCGTCTCTATGTCGCCGAATCACCCCACGTCTTCAAAACCCCTCTCTCTACCTAGCTCGATGGCACCCCTGCCGCGGCTAGAATCGACAATATCACGACACCACGGCTGGTTAGCTCTCACGCTCATTAACACTTCCCGAGAGCGTTAAGCCTCCACGGGTGCAATAAAACGGATAAAACCTGGCAAAGGTTATTTACATTCAGAAGGGTACAAACTATGCAAAACACAGTTCACATTTCCCGGTGTTGCTCCGTCTGTTTTCAGGACCGGTTGTCGTCCTCGCGGGAGAAGTACTCCATGATCTTGTCTACCTGGCGGGTCACCTCGGGGTCGGTCAGCATCTCGGGGGCGAGACCCTGTAGATCAGACAAGGAAGGAGGTGGCTGGTGATGTCGCCGAAGGGCCGCGACGAACTGGGTGGCCACCAGCCGGGCAGCAACCCTCCCTTCCTGGAGGGTGGCTCTGCTCACGCTGTCCGTGAGACTGTTGATGCGCGAGGCCACGAGCTCCAAGAATGATGGGTAACACCGAAGGGAATAGGAGCGCTCTGCCGGGAGGGCAGGCAAGCCCTTCACCTTCAGCGCCGACAGCCCTTCGACGATCTTCACAACCCAAGAGTGCATTTGGAGAAGGATCTCGTCGTTCCCCCGCCGATGCCGATGGAAGTCACTCGTCTCCTTGGCATGTGCTTCCTTGGCCTTTGCCAGGTCCTCTTGTACCTCTCTGAGCTGATCGGACAGCTTCTCATGGCGGTCGCAGGCGATCTAGGCCTGCGATTTACTCATCTCCATAGTCGCCAAGCTTTCGGCGAGCTTCTGGGCCTCGTCTTGGCGCACGATGGCCATACGTTCGGCGGCCTCGTCCCGGAACTTCACCGCTTCCTCCAAGGTCCTGATCTTCTTCTCCATTTTGGATCGATGGGCGCCCGAGTTCTTCTTGGACTCTTCGGATGCGGCCAGGGCCGTTTTCTGCGTGTCGATGGTGGCCAGCAGGGCCGCTATTCTCGACGCTTGGCCATCTCGCTCGCTTCGGATCCTCCGGATGTCCTCTCGAGCTTGTTCCCGGCGTTTCTTCTCGTGGGCAAGGTCCTCCTTCAGTCTAGAGATCATCCGATCCACCTCCATGTGAGTCCACCCCTCCACGTTCAGCATCCCTTGCTCCAGACGATCCACCTCGAGGGCCGCTCTGGCCTAGTACGCCTCCTCCGCTTCGAGGAAGGCCTTCTTATGGGCCTCGAACTCTTGGAGACGCTCCTGCAACTTCTTTTGCTGGTTGGACAGCCTTTGCTCCCGGGCGTTGAGCAGCTCTTCTTCCATCGCCACTCGCTCCTCGCGGGCCTGCACGGCCTCCTCCCTGGAGGAGGGTGACGGCTCCTGCTGCTCGAGTTCGGCCTTCGCGAAGGCCAGGAACTCCCTGACGTTGGGAAACGTCCGCGTGAACCTTGGCTCCGGGTTCGCCGTCTGCTGCTCAGGCCGGGGGCTCGCGGGCTTCGACGCCTGGGCGTCGTCGGGTGCTTGCCCGGCCTCTGCGTTGGGTTCGGACCGGTACGCTGGGGGCTCAACATCGTCTTCGTCCCCGACGCGGTTCTCCATCCCGTAGGCATCAACTTCAAGGCGGGCCGCTGGGGACTCAACATCGCCATCGTCCTCAGCGTGGTCCCCCGCCTCAGGATCTGCATCGATGTAACAGCCCAAACTTGGTAATGAAAAATACGAAGAATTTTTCCACTTTTTGCATACTTGTTTGCACCATGGCATGCATATGAAAATTGCTATCTCTAAACTACCAACATATGCAAGCAACTAAAATGGGGAGGCAAACTTCCCAAGCATCCAAACCAAATACAATTGCTCAACTGGTCAACCAACTTTATTGGACTCCCAAATTGTTTAGGAAGTTCCAAATTTGCTTTTATCCCCAATTCTCAATTTCCAAATTTTGCCAATTAAGAAATAAATATGAGGATTCAAATTGGCTTAATTCAACTTCTATTTTTGAAACCAAGTTAAACCTTCCAAAAATTCAAACTAAAATCATGGGGAGTTTCAATGTTATTGTTAGAGCCTCCATGAATATTTTCATTATTTTTGGAAATGTTTATGTGCTTCAATTAAATACAATTTGGAAAGCTGTGAACAAATGTTAGCCAAAACATTTTAATTTGCCTCACCAATTTTTGTGGAGCACCTAAAGGTTAAATGGAGCCTATATGAATTTTTACAGATTTTATAAAATTGTTTAAAGGCCCAATTAAATCGCCAAAGTTGCTGCTGGACCATTTTGCAATTTATTCAAAAGTTGCCAGGGGGTTTTCTGGGAAAAATTCTTTTCCCGCACAGTGGCGGCCATGGCATCCTGGCGCCATGCCGCCGTGCTGGACGACGCCCATGCCACCGATGGGGGCCCTCCATGTCGTGCCCCCCGGTGGACGAGGACTCCACTTGCTCCACGCAGCCCTGCATAACCATTCCCACACCTGCCCCGCACCCTCTCGTCCTCTCTCCCCCTCGCGAGCTCCTTCCCTGCCGCCGTCGCGTCGAGCTCGCATTCGTCGTCTCCGGTCCTCCCCACATGAATCAAAGAGCGCTGCTGGCTCCGTCGCATCCTCTGCACCCTCCCCACCGGCGGAATCGGGCCGAGAGGCCCTACGTCGATGTGTGCGTCCTCGTCTACGCGCACCGTGCCATCGTCTGGAGTCGCCCCCGAGCAGATCGAGCAGCACCACGAGCTCCGCGTCGATGTTCTCTACCTCCACGCCAAGGGAATCGTCGCGGGATCGCCCAAATCGTCGCCGTCGACCCGGTTCTCCCCGCCTCTGGCCGCCACTTTTCCCCTCTTCCCCGAGCTCCTCGCCGCTGATTTCGGCCACCCCTTGCTTCGTCGCGAGCACCAACACGCCAGGGTGAGCTCTCCCTTCCGTTTTGGCCTACTCCCTCTTCCCCATCATCCTCTTCCGCCATTGTTCGACGCCGGCCGCCGCCGCGTCACAGTGCTCGAGCGCCCGGCCTGGCCGAGGCTTGGGCCGGTCTGAGGCCGGAGGCCTCGGTCTGGTGCCCGACCTGAGCGCCCGGCCTGGGCCGGTACTGGGCCGGAAGCTTCGAGCACCAGCCCGGCCTCATGCGCCCAGCCTGGGCTGGCCAAGGGCCGGTGGCTTCGGGCCACCCCCCCGGCCTTTGCCCGGCCTGGCCGGCATGAGGCCGGCCCGTCTGCTTTTTGTGGTTTTTCCATTTTATGAAATAAACTGAATTTAAATAATTCATATCTTTTCCAATAATGATCCAAATGTGACAAATCAAATATCAAATTGATCAGGAAAACAAACTCTACAATACGAAATCTTTTTTACATGTTTTTGAAACTATTTTTCTTGTTGTTTATTTATGAATTCCTAAAATGGTTTAAATAATACCTAATTGGGAAAAATTCATAACTTATTAAATATTGATCCAAAAATTATGAATAAAATATCAATGTGATCAACACTTCAAATGCCATCAAACCAAGCTAATATCACATCATGACCACAACTATTTATTTGATGTTATTCATAATTTGTTTAAAAGATTTAAATCTAATTAATTATTTAATTCGCTAATTATTCATCGGTACTCCGAAAATTACGAATGAGGTACCAAAATGATCGGAAGAACGAAACCTTTTTAATCATGTCATGTTCATGCATATTGAGCCACTTCTCTAATAATGTAATGATTTATAAATATTGTGGTCACTAAGATAAATATGGAGTTGTGTCCAAATAATTGCACTAATTATTTGGAACTCCATTTAATTTTTTAAATAAATTAAATGATAATATCAATGCATCAATTTGTCGTGTCATCATGTGATTATGCATTGCACCTCTCCCTTGTGTGATTTATTTGTTCTTTGTGTTATTCTTGGGTATCGATAGATTCCGGAGTCGAGGTTAACGCTACCTACCCAGACGAGCAGTACTACACGCCCCGGCAGCAAGGCAAGAGATAACCTAACCTTCTTGGCATCTAGCCTCCTATGATTTTATCAACTTATTTTATCCACCATAATATTGCATGTGATTCCAATGTCTCTTGATCAAAATATAGAGAATCCTACGAAAGCATGTTTTTTTTTTGAATATAAGGACAGTAAGGCTTACGCCACACAGTATTTTATTGAAAAGCAGAAAACAAGTTTGTACAATATTTACAAGAGAAGAACATTGAAACTAAGCTAGACTATCAATCCATACAGAGAGTTGTTGAGAATGTTTAGCCTTCACCCTATGCGTATGCATGGTGAGCCAATCACATGTATCCCTACCAATGAACCCTAGAGATGATGTGTTGGCCTGAGACAATAATATAATTGTTGGTTTTTATATGCTTAGCAATGCTTAGCCATGCTTAGTTAAATGCTTAGATGTCCGTTATTTATTTCCATGATTTATGAAATTGATGGAATGATCGGACAATGTGGAGGTTGTGGTGGTACTTAATTAAGTTGCTAAAAAGGCTAGGGTGAGTTGCCATCGGGGATGGTCTCTTGCCCCTAAGTGCGAGTTCCTGTCTTCGGAACCAAGGTCTGAGCGTGCTGCCATCGGTGGGGACATATGGAATCCCCTTTAACTAAATAACTTGTGCGGGCGTATCCAAGGGTCCTCTAGTTCGCTTTTCCATTTGCCGTGTGTGTGAGCGGAAAAAGAAGTGATGAGGATGGTGGTGTTTAGGATGTGGCGATGGGGCCGGGGCTGAAATAGGCTAGGTAAACTTGCCCTGTGGCCACAGATGACTCTTGGATAGTCTCACGCGAGGTAAAGGTTTAACCGCGCCCACTCGCCGGTCTTCCTCGGAAGAGGACCAATCAGGTGAGCCGGACGGTACCAGTGGGTAAATTAGTACACCCCTGCAGGGTAAATCTTTTCGAAAAGCCGTGTCCGCAGTTATGGACGCCTTGGGAATGGATTTACGGGATCATAGAAAACTTTAGCCCTAATAAAAAATTTGGCAGCTAAAGGTTGCATTACAACGTTTGATAAAAGGTTCATTTCCTCGAGGGTGGTTCGAGGGAGTACCTTTGGTGGAGATGAGTGGTTATGGCTACAAGTAGGTTCGATGAGAACCGAATATGAAAAGTTTACCCCTTTATGAAAATTATTCAGAGTATTCGATGCCATGTGTCATTATTTATCTTTCTAAATGAAGATCTAGCTTTATGCAAATTAGCTACATTATACAGCTTTAGAGCCTCCGTCAGCATCGGGCCTATATCGCCCTACTAAACTTGCGAGTACGTCGTACTCAGTCTCTCTTTGCTGCCTGTATATTTGTATTTCAGAGGAGGACGACACCGAGCAGCTAGGTGGGTTCTTCGTGGACGTCGACTAGTAGTCCGGGGTTCCCAGGTGGCAGCTTGGGACCGTGGAACAAGCTGGCTGGGATCTTTTATTTGTAGGCCTCTTAGGCCATATATTTGCATCTTGTTGTTAGACAACACTACCCGCTTCCGCTTGATGAATTGTTGGATCTGTGATCCTTTTGTGTGTAATATTTGTATCTTCTCTTATATGAGTTTCTATATGCTTTTGTGTCGTAGAGTCTGCAATGTGCCAGTTGTTCCACAAGTCTCGGTCTCTTTACTATACGTGATAGCGATGTCTGAGCTTATGGCATGATCGAGGTGTTGTGTGCCGATGATCCATTCCGAGCACACCTGCCAATGAGTTTTGGCCTGGGATTGGTAAACCCAGTAACCCTCGATTGTGTAGCATGACCGGTTGCACAACGCTTCACTGTATAGTTCTGGGGTCGGGGCGCTACAAGTTGGTATCAGAGCAGGACTGCCTGTAGGAAACCCTTTATATTGGTCGATGTCGAGTCTAGTTGAAAATTATTTATAACCTAAAAATGAGTTGTGAAAACCTTCTCAGGATTCTTTTTACTCCTCATCCAACTCGCTCTACTATGATTCTTACCTCTATTTGTTTTATGCTCGGTGTCGATGTTTAGGTTCTCGGGGTTTGGGTTCTTACCGTCCAGTTATGTCTCGAGTCCATTATATCCGATTGCTATTGCCGCGATGACGTGATGTCATCCGTGGTTGCCTAAATCTGTTTTTGTGCTTTGCCATCTTCAATATCTATATCTGGAAGCACTCTAATGATCTATCCTATCTGTCGGAGTTGGTTACTAACTGGTCATTGTTCCAATTCTTCAGAATGGCTCCTACCCGTCATGGGGAATCAAGCAATCCTGATGCACCGCCGCCACCCTCAATGGCGGAGGTCCTGATGGCCACAAAACCGGCTGCGAAATGAGCGTCTGCTCGAGCAGCTGGTGCAGCAAGGGGCCAGGAGGAACAACGACTACACCACTCTCACCGAGGTCTTGCGGTCCCAACCTCCCACTTTCTCTGAAGCTAAGGAGCCGCTTGATGCGGATGATTGGCTTCGGGCTCTAGAGCGCAAGTTTGCCGCTCTGCACGTTCCGGTGGCGGAACAAGTCAATTTCGCTAACTATCTGCTGAATGGAGCCGCCGGCTCCTGGTGGGAGAGACACGTGGCAATGTTTGCCGCGGGCCATGTCTTCACTTGGGAGGATTTCTGCACCGCTTTCCGTGCGGCGTACATCCCCAAGCCTATCATGGACCTCAAGAGGAGAGAGTTCCTGGATCTAACCCAGGGACGCATGGACGTCTAGTCCTATGGACGGGAGTTCAACCACCTCTCCCGTTACGCCCCTCGGGACGTGACAAATGATGAGGACAAGCAATACCTCTTCCGCAAGGGGCTCGCACCACGTCTCCGATACGAGCTCCTACCCTTCAAGTTCACCTCCTACCAGGAGCTCTACAACCAGGCTCTCACTATGGAGCAGGGTAGGAAGGAGCTGGAGGCTTCCAAGAGGCCAGCTTCCACCGACAACCAGAGCTCCTCTTCTAAGGGCAAGAAGCGCCGGGTATTTGTGCCCTTCAGCGCTATACCTAAGGCACCCTTCGCGCCAAATCCTACAGGGTTCAGGCCACCTCCGCCTCGCCCAGCTACCTCGACCTTGGGTGCGGCTGGAAGTGGTTTCCGCCCTCAGCTGCCTCCACCACCGTCGAGGCTCACTTGCTTCGCTTGTGGCCAGCCTGGGCACTACTCCAGAGAGTGTCCCCAGAAGGCACCGGCTACCGCAGCACCTGCACCGGCTCCCTCTACCCCAGCCGCCAAGGCCACAACCGTCAGTTGTGGCCGCCTGAACCACGTCTCGGCTGAAGGAGTTGAGGTGGACCCCGGAGTTCTCATGGGTACGCTTCGAATCAATGATTACCCTGCTTTAGTCTTGTTTGATTCTGGAGCATCGCATTCATTCATATCAATAGCTTTTGCACATAACCATCAAATTCCATTTGTGAACATGGACTCTCTGTTAGTGGTCAAGACCCCAGGATCTAGTTGGCACACAAAATGGGTTGCTCCGGAAGTCCAGATTACCATAGGCTATTGGTCTTTCCCGTTCCAGCTGATAGCACTGAAGTCAGATGGGCTAGATGTAATTCTGGGGATGGATTGGCTAGTCAAATATCAGGCCAACCTGGACTGTGCTGCCAAGTCTGTCACCGTGATCCACCCAACCGTCGGATTGGTGAGTTATTGGTCACCTTCGTCCGCTACTCCGTCTGCAACCACTCCTCTCTCCCCGGAGATCAGCTTATGCTTCCTGGAAGGAACCACTCCGCCCAAAATGCATGAAGTTGCTGTGGAGTGTGATTTCCCCGATGTGTTTCCGGAGGAATTGCCTGGCATGCCACCGGAACGCAGCGTGGAGTTTGTGATCGAGTTGGTTCCAGGAACCGACCCAATTTCCAAGAGGCCCTACCGTATGCCAACGGAAGAGCTGACTGAATTAAAGAAGCAACTTGATGAGATGCTAGAAAAGGAATTCATCCGGCCGAGTAGCTCACCTTGGGGCTGCCGGTCATCTTTGTCAAGAAGAGGGATAAATGTTCCACGTCTGGTTGTTGATTACCGCCCTCTGAATGCGGTGACCATCAAGAACAAGTACCCTATTCCCCGAATGATTGACCCGTTCGATCAGCTCGCTGGTGCAACAATATTCTCCAAGGTGGATCTGAGGTCAGGATACCACCAGATAAAAATCCGAAAGGAGGATATCCCGAAGACGGCTTTCACTACCCGCTATGGGTTATATGAGTACACCGTCATGTCCTTCGGCCTCACCAATGTTCCGGTTAAATTTATGAGGCTGATGAACTCCATCTTCCACGAGTACCTCGATAAGTTTGTCATTATTTACATCGATGACATCCTTGTCTACTCCAAAACCGAAGACGAACATGCTGAGCATCTTCGGCTAGTCCTGACCAAGCTTAGAGATCACCGCCTCTATGCCAAGTTCTCCAAGTGTGAGTTTTGGCTAAAGGAGCTCATTTTCATCGGTCATGTGGTGTCAGCTGCCGGAGTAGCGGTGATACCAGACAATATTCAGGCAATCCTGGATTGGCCAACTCCCAAGTCCGCCAAAGATATCCGAAGCTTCCTTGGATTGGCGGGTTATTACCGTCGATTCCTCGAGGGCTTTTCCAAAATAGCCAAGGCATTGACTGACCTCCTCAAGAAGAATAAACAATTTGTGTGGTCAGACAAGGCTGAAAAAAGTTTCCAGACCCTCAAGGTCAAGCTCACCACCACTCCGGTGCTTGTCCTTCCCGACAGAGACAAAGACTTTGTCATCTATTGTGATGCATCACTCCAAGGCTTGGGCTGTGTCTTGATGCAAGAGGGCCATGTTGTCGCTTATGCCTCCCGTCAACTCAAACCGCATGAGCAAAATTACCCAACTCATGATTTGGAGCTTGCCGCCGTGGTACATGCTCTGAAGCAATGGAGGCCCTACCTATTGGGCAACCGATGTGAGATCTACTCCGACCATCAAAGTCTAAAATATCTCTTCACCCAGCCATATCTGAACTTGAGGCGGAGAAGATGGTTGGAATTAATAAAAGACTATGATGTGACTCTCAACTATCAACCCGGCAAGGCAAATGTCATGGCCGATGCTTTGACTCGCAAGGCCTATTGCAACACCGTGATGGTGGAAAAGGCACAACCGGCTCTCCACGAGGAATTTGCTAGGTTGAATCTGGAGATTGTTCCCTCCGGTTATCTAGCTAACCTCGAGATCAAATCCACTCTTGAGGATGAAATCAAGGCCGCCCAGCAACATGATGCTGGCATCCGCAAGATCAAGAAGAATATTGCAAGCGGGAAGGCCAAGTGTTTCTCCGTTGATGATTCCGGTGTGGTCTATTTTGGGGACCGACTTGTGGTGCCCAAGACAGGAAATACCAAGGGGTTGATACTCCAAGAAGCACATGAATCCCCTATATCCATCCACCCTGGCAGCACCAAAATGTACCAAGACCTCCGTCCCAAATTCTGGTGGACTCGCATGAAACGGGAAATTGCCAAATATGTTGTTGAATGCGACGTCTATCGCCGAGTGAAAGCTGAACATCAAAGGCCAGCTGGTACCCTTCGCCCCATAGCCATCCCCGAGTGGAAATGGGATGAAGTTGGCATGGATTTCATCACCGGTTTTCCAAGGTCTCAAAAGGGCAACAATGCCATCTGGGTCGTCATCGACCCAGACCCAAGGTAGCCCATTTCCTTCCGGTTTGCGAGGACATAAATGCAAAGCAATTGGTCGAGTTATATGTTGCCCGCATTGTTCCTCTCCACGGTGTTCCACTAAGGATCATCTCAGACCGTGGGAGCCTATTCGTATCCAGATTCTGGTAGGCTTTCCAAAATGCTATGGGAACCCGCCTCAACTTCAGCACCGCCTATCATCCTCAAACTGATGGTCAAACAGAGAGGGTGAACCAAGTTCTCGAGGATATGCTTCGGGCTTGTGTTATCTCCTTCGGCAAGGGTTGGGAAAAGTACCTCCCTCTCGCCGAGTTCTCCTACAACAATAGCTACCAAGCCAGTTTGCAAATGGCTCCCTTTGAGGTTCTATATGGGAGAAAATGCCGGACTCCTCTAAATTGGTCTGAAACCGGAGAGAGGCCACTCTTCGGTCCTGATGTGATAAATGAAGCCGAGGAGAAAGTCCGTATCATTCGGGATAATCTCAAAATTGCTCAATCCCGGCAGAAAAGCTATTATGACAAGCATCATCCAGAGGTTCACTATGAAATTGGTGATAAAGCCTATCTTCGAGTTTCTCCTCTACGAGGCGTTCGTCGCTTCGGGATCAAGGGAAAATTGGCACCTCGCTATGTTGGCCCTTTCACCGTCCTAGCCAAGCGAGGAGATCTCTCCTATCAACTTGAGCTACCCTCCAACTTCCCGGATGTGCATGATGTTTTCCATGTCTCCCAACTCCGGCGTTGATTCAAGGATCCGATCCGTGGGGTTGATCATGAGGCGTTGGACATTCAGGAGGATCTGACCTATCGCGAGCATCCTATCGGCATCTTGGATGAAGCGGAGAGGAAAACCCGCAACAAGACCATCAAGTTCCTCAAAGTTCAATGGTCCAACCATTCCGAGGAAGAAGCCACATGGGAGCGAGAAACTAGTCTCCGTCAGGAATACCCCGCCTTCTTCACTCAAGCCTAGAATCTCGAGACGAGATTCCTGTAAGGGGGGTAGAATTGTAACAGCCCCAACTTGGTAATGAAAAATACGAAGAATTTTTCCACTTTTTGCATACTTGTTTGCACCATGGCATGCATATGAAAATTGCTATCTCTAAACTACCAACATATGCAAGCAACTAAAATGGGGAGGCAAACTTCCCAAGCATCCAAACCAAATACAATTGCTCAACTGGTCAACCAACTTTATTGGACTTCCAAATTGTTTAGGAAGTTCCAAATTTGCTTTTATCCCCAATTCTCAATTTCCAAATTTTGCCAATTAAGAAATAAATATGAGGATTCAAATTGGCTTAATTCAACTTCTATTTTTTAAACCAAGTTAAACCTTCCAAAAATTCAAACTAAAATCATGGGGAGCTTCAATGTTATTGTTAGAGCCTCCGTGAATATTTTCATTATTTTTGGAAATGTTTAAGTGCTTCAATTAAATACAATTTGGAAATTGTCAAAAATACTTTAAATTAAAAGCTGTGAACAAATGTTGGCCAAAACATTTTATTTTGCCTCACCAATTTTTGTGGAGCACCTAAAGGTTAAATGGAGCCTATATGAATTTTTACAGATTTTATAAAATTGTTTAAAGGCCCCAATTAAATCACCAAAGTTGCTGCTGGACCATTTTGCAATTTATTCAAAAGTTGCCAGGGGGTTTTCTGGGAAAAATTCTTTTCCCGCACAGTGGCGGCCATGGCATCCTGGCGCCATGCCGCCGTGCTGGACGACGCCCATGCCACCGATGGGGGCCCTCCATGCCGTGCCCCCCCCGGTGGACGAGGACTCCACTTGCTCCACGCAGCCCTGCAGAACCATTCCCCCACCTGCCCCGCACCCTCTCGTCCTCTCTCCCCCTCGCAAGCTCCTTCCCTGCCGCCGTCGCATCGAGCTCGCATTCGTCGTCTCCGGTCCTCCCCGCACAAATCAAAGAGCGCTGCTGGCTCCGTCGCGTCCTCTGCACCCTCCCCACCAGCGGAATCGGGCCGGGAGGCCCTACGCCGACGTGTGCGTCCTCGTCTTCGCCAACCTCGGCCGCCGCCCGCCGCGCACTGTGCCGTCGTCTGGAGTCTCCCCTGAGCAGACCGGGCAGCACCACGAGCTCCGCGTCGATGTCCTCTACCTCCACGCCAAGGGAATCGTCGCGGGATCGCCCAAATCGTCGCCGTCGACCCGGTTCTCCCCGCCTGTGGCTGCCGCTTTTCCCCTCTTCCCCGAGCTCCTCGCCGCTGATTTCGGCCACCCCTTGCTTCGTCGCGAGCACCAACACGCCAGGGTGAGCTCTCCCTTCCGTTTTGGCCTACTCCCTCTTCCCCATCTTCCTCTTTCGCCGTTGATCGACACCGGCCGCCGCCGCATCACAGTGCTCGAGCGCCCGGCCTGGGCCGGTACTGGGCCGGAAGCTTCGGGCACCAGCCCGGCCTCGTGCGCCTAGCCTGGGCCGGCCAAGGGCCGGTGGCTTCGGGCCACCCCCCGGCCTTTGCCCGGCTTGGCCGGCATGAGGCCGGCCCGTCTGCTTTTTGTGGGTTTTCCTTTTTATGAAATAAACTGAATTTAAATAATTCATATCTTTTCCAATAATGATCCAAATGTGACAAATCAAATATCAAATTGATCAGGAAAACAAACTCTACAATATGAAATCTTTGTGACATGTTTTTGAAACTATTTTTCTTGCTGTTTATTTATGAATTCGTAAAATGGTTTAAATAATACCTAATTGGGAAAAATTCATAACTTATTAAATATTGATCCAAAAATTATGAATAAAATATCAATGTGATCAACACTTCAAATGCCATCAAACCATGCTAATATCACATCATGATCACAACTATTTATTTGATGTTATTCATAATTTGTTTAAAAGATTTAAATCTAATTAATTATTTAATTCGCTAATTATTCATCGGTACTCCGAAAATTACAAATGAGGTACCAAAATGATCGGAAGAACGAAACCTTTTTAATCATGTCATGTTCATGCATATTGAGCCACTTCTCTAATAATGTAATGATTTATAAATATTGTGGTCACTAAGATAAATATGGAGTTGTGTCCAAATAATTGCACTAATTATTTGGATCTCCATTTAATTTGTTAAATAAATTAAATGATAACATCAATGCATCAATTTGTCATGTCATCATGTGATTGTGCATTGCACCTCTCCCTCGTGTGATTTATTTGTTCTTTGCGTTATTCTTGGGTATCGATAGATTCCGGAGTCGAGGTTAACGCTACCTACCCCGACGAGCAGTACTACACGCCCCGGCAGCAAGGCAAGAGATAACCTAACCTTCTTGGCATCTACCCTCCTATGATTTTATCAACTTATTTTATCCACCATAATATTGCATGCGATTCCAATGTCTCTTGATCAAAATATAGAGAATCCTACGAATGCATGTTTTCCCCGAGCCAATCACATGTATCCCTACCTATGAACCCTAGAGATGATGTGTTGGCCTGAGACAATAATATAATTGTTGGTTTTTATATGCTTAGCAATGCTTAGCCATGCTTAGTTAAATGCTTAGATGTCCATTATTTATTTCCATGATTTATGCAATTGATGGAATGATCGGACAATGTGGAGGTTGTGGTGGTACTTAATTAAGTTGCTAAAAAGGCTAGGGTGAGTTGCCATCGGGGATGGTCTCTTGCCCCTAAGTGCGAGTTCCTGTCTTCGGAACCAAGGTCTGAGCATGCTGCCATCGGTGGGGACATATGGAACCCCCTTTAACTAAATAACTTGTGCGGGCGTATCCAAGGGTCCTCTAGTTCGCTCTTCCATTTGCCGTGTGTGTGAGCGGAAAAAGAAGTGATGAGGATGGTGGTCTTTAGGACGTGGCGATGGGGCAGGGACTAAAATAGGCTGGGTAAACTTGCCCTGTGGCCACAGATGACTCTTGGATAGTCTCACGCGAGGTAAAGGTTTAACCGCGCCCACTCGCTGGTCTTCCCCGGAAGAGGACCAATCAGGTGAGCCAGACGGTACTGGTGGGTAAATTAGTACACCCCTATAGGGTAAATCTTTTCGAAAAGCCGTGTCCGCGGTTATGGACGCCTTGGGAATGGATTTACGGGATTATAGAAAACTTTAACCCTAATAAAATTTTTGGCAGCTAAAGGTTGCATTACAACGTTTGATAAAAGGTTCATTTCCTCGAGGGTGATTCGAGGGAGTGCTTTTGGTGGAGATGAGTGGTTATGGCTACAAGTAGGTTCGATGAGAACTCTCTTACCCCTTTATGAAAATTATTCAGAGTAGTCAATGCCATGTGTCATTATTTATCTTTCTAAATGAAGATCTAGCTTTATGCAAATTAGCTACATTATACAGCTTTAGAGCCTCCGTCAGCATCGTAGCCCTACTAAACTTGCGAGTACATCGTACTCAGTCTCTCTTTGCTGCCTGTATATTTGTATTTCAGAGGAGGACGACACCGAGCAGTTAGGTGGGTTCTTCGTGGACGTCGACTAGTAGTCCGGGGTTCCCAGGTGGCAGCTTGGGACTGTGGAACAAGCTGGCTGGGATCTTTTATTTGTAGGCCTCTTAGGCCATATATTTGCATCTTGTTGTTAGACAAAACTACCCGCTTCCGCTTGATGAATTGTTGGATCTGTGATCCTTTTGGGTGTAATATTTGTATCTTCTCTTATATGAGTTTCTATATGCTTTTGTGTCGTAGAGTCTGCAATGTGCCAGTTGTTCCACAAGTCTCGGTCTCTTTACTATACGTGATAGCGATGTCTGAGCTCGGCAATCCTCTCCTCGCTGGCAAATTCACTCGGATCGTACAGAGCTTGTGTCACTCTCGGTGAGGGAGGGTCGGTTCGGGCGGGGCCCGCCACTGCCCTCTTCTTCCCGCCGGTCTGCTTCTTCGCAGCTCGCTTCGCTCGCCTAGGCGCCATGGGCGAGGGGAGGGGAGCTGATTTGCGGTGTGCTACGAAAGGAGAAGACGAAGTGCTCTCCGGCGGCGCTTCGACATCTCTGTGCTTGGGAAGGAGTAACGGCTACAGTTCCTTGGAACCGTGGCTTATAAGGCTCCCCACGCGTCGCGTCATGGCCCCACTGCTCCGACCGGCATGGAGACAGAGGAGGCTTTCCGTTCGATCGTCTCCTCCCTGTGGATTCAAGGCGAGCGTTGGCGGTCTGCGCGGATCGCAACGTTCAGAAGACCCGTGGGACGCGCATCTCTGCAGTGCGCGGTTCTGACGGATGTGACAAGACGTTCAAGACCTGACGCCGGGGACCCACTTTGACTCTTTTTGGTCATAGCCCCGGCGGCAGAAGGGCGTGGCCGCCGGGACTATGCCCGGGGGCTACTGTCGCAACAGTGGAACATGGGGTTCCCCTGATGCGGTCAAGTGGGTCCATCGCACATGGGCCCACCAAGGAGGCACTCAAGGCCAAGGCACAAGACTGGCAGATGGGCCCCCCATCTGCCCCACGGTGTCCCGGCGAGCGCGTCATCGACAACCAAGGCAAAGGACCCGGGGACCCTCCGGGGCCCCCTCGACCCGGAAGCAGGCATGGAGGTCCCGGGACCCCAATGCCCAGCAGGAGGCCAGGCTCACCCCGGGAACCA
Organism: Puccinellia tenuiflora; assembly: GCA_012064385.1. Classification (NCBI taxonomy): domain Eukaryota; kingdom Viridiplantae; phylum Streptophyta; class Magnoliopsida; order Poales; family Poaceae; genus Puccinellia; species Puccinellia tenuiflora. The sequence continues at coordinate 515,094 of QRDG01001214.1, read as the reverse complement.
ACCTCCAGTGCACAAAGAGGATAAGCTTGCCAACCCTGGCTGGAAGCTCTTAGAAGACTTGGGCGCCAAGAAGACGGAGGTGCCAAAGGGGGGCAGAGGCGGAAAACCTGTCAGCCTCTGTCTGCCCTCTCTGGAAAAGGTGGGCGGCCTCACCTACCCCCTCTGAGAAGAATACTTGGACGAGAGGAGACCACGTCGCCTCCTAAGGAGAACCCGGAGGGGTTTTCCCGCCAAAACACCTCCGGCCCGAAGGGTGCACCTGTGGTATCCCCTTAGCCTATAAAAGGAGGACCGAGGCACCCAAGGGAGGGAGACAAGTTGGAGAAGGACAAGTTGGAGAAGGACAAGTTGGAGGAAGACAAGTTCGGGGAGGCTAGGCTAGGTAGTGCAGGAGTCCAAGGTTAGCTTAGCCGAGAGGTGATCTCCTCCGGGCGAGGATCTGCTCGTCTTCAACCTCTAGCCAACACCTCCCGGGTTCTCACCTGCAAGCACCATTGTAAAGCTACACCATGATACACCTCTCAATCCAGACATGCAGGAGTAGGGCTGTTAGCCTCCGGGCAGCCTGAACCTGGGTAAACTCCTTGTGTCTCTGTGATTCTTGCTAGCACGTAGATCTCGAGTGTAGACGAAGCCCCCGGGCGGAAGACGTCACTCAGCCTCCTTCGCGCCCCATACCGAACCTAAAAAGGGGGTATCCTTTACTCCCGGTGTCCGTGATCCAATACACGACACCGGGAATGATTTTTGACGTCTTGATGACGCGCAGCCCCCGAGTCCGTGACTTGGGGTGGAGAGTTGGTCGTCCGGGTCAGCGGAGCAGGCTTGGCGGCTGCGCAGCTCCCGGGAATGATTTTTTGACGTCTTGATGACACGCAGCCCCCGAGTCTGTGACTTGGGGTGGTGAGTTGGTCGTCCGGGTCTGCGGAGCCGGCTTGGCGGCTGCGCAGCCCCCGGGAACGATTTTTGCCGGCTGTTTGCCTCTAAGTCTCTTGGACCGGAGGTCTTTGGTCTTCTGCCGGCTTGTGGCGTCGGGCTCCCGAGCCTTTTGCTCGGGGTGTTATAGATGAGCGCGGGCGCAGCCGGACTAGAGCAGCCGGGCTGGAGCAGTCGGACTGGAGGAGCCTGCGAACTGCAGCAGCCGGACTGGAGCAGCCTGAAGACTACAGCTAGCAGGCTGCAGGCATGTGCAGCCAGCTAATCTACGGAGTCACTAGCCCCCTAAGTTGTCGAGGTCGTGCGGCGCCAGCGGGAGGGCCTGGGCAGGTGCATGCAAAAAATGGTCATCCAAGAGACAAAGTTAGTCATTAGATCTCTATATACAAAATTTATGCTTTTTGAAGCTTTTGGTGGATTTCTATGCCAACTCGCTATGGTCCGAGCCTTTTAGATAATTCGTGCGCACTTCACCGTCCCGGCTTGTGGTCTTTGCCGGCTGGTCGTCCGGTGATAGTTTCAATTGTTGTGTGGTCGAAGAAGAGGTGCCGCAGTCTGGAAGGCGAACTTGCCAGGGACGGCCGGCTTGCTCATAGCCGGCCTGGCAGTCGGAGCCGGACGTGGTGCAGCGGGCCCTCTCCAGCCGGTAGGTTCTATTTTATTTAGCAGCCAGCCCAGTTGGCTTCTTCTTTTTTTTTGCAACCGGCCCGGCCGGCCCCTTATTTTTACTTTTATTTTTCTTCTCTTCTCGCCTGGGTGGCCGGCTCGGCTGAGGAGCAGGCGGCTATGCGCCAGAGCCGGCCAGGGCCAGCCAGGCCGCGGGAGCAGCGACGTGCACGGCGTAGGAGCCGAAGGCGGCCGGCCGGAGGCGGCAGGCAGAGCAGTGCGGGGCGTGTGCGGGGGAAGGGCGCGGATGGAGCTGGTCGCGGCTAGCCGGATTGCGGCAGGCGGACGGGCGCTCGTCGACGCAGCTGGAGGCGAACGATGCGTAGCAGGCGGGCGCGACGGAGGCGGACGCAGCACACGGGCCCGGGAACCGGCGAGGGCGGACGGACGCGACCGCGGCGGCGTGCAGGCGGTAGTGGAGGCGGACAGGCGCGGGAGCGCGCACGGGCGCGGGCAAGGTCGACGGAGGCGTTGTGCGCGGAAGAGATCAAGTAGCAGGACCAGGGCGGAGTAGCTGGAGCCGGACTCGGCTGGGCACGGGTCGACTGGAGGAGGCCGGAGCCGGTCACGGCCGCGGAGAGGTGGAGCGCACGGGGTGCACCCGGACGGAGGTAGGGGGAGCTCGAGCGCACGGATGGGCAGGAGCGGAGGAGTTCGACGTCGGAGGCACGGGCGAGGTAGCGCGGCTGGAGCCGACGCAGTGGTGGCGAGGCAGGGCGGACGGAGCCAGCAACGCGGGCGGTGGAGAGGAGGCCGGGCGCGCCGGGCAGAGGAGCGGAGGAGCGTCCGCCGGCAGAGGCTCGGAACGGACGAGGCCGCGCGGGCATAGGCGGTTGGGGAAAGGTGAGCTCGCGTGGGAGCGCGTGTTGACACAGGTGGAGGCTAGGCTTGGGGCGGACGCAAAGCAGGTCGGCGACGAGGCGAGTTGGCCGAGCGCTGCGAGGTAACGCGGGTGGAGGAGAGTCTGAGCGTAGGAGCGCGCACGCGGGCGTGGCCGAGGTGGCAGAGGCGCGGGTGCAGGCTCGGAGGTGCGTCCGTCGGCAGAAGAACTTGAGCGCTGGATGGAGGAGACCGACGACGCTGACGTGGGTGAAGGAGCTCGGCCGCGCGGGCGGAGGTCGGTGTCGGAGGCGCGCGTGTGAAGGCCGGCGCGGTTGGCAACGGGCGGGCGCGCGGGGGACTCCGAATCGGTCGGAATCAACCCTCCAAGATCTTTCTAAAAGGCCTCCCCAGACCCAGATCGAGGGATCGCCCGTACACCAGCGCGTGGACGGGTGGACGAAGACGACGCAGACACGGCCACGGGAGCCACCGCGACGCCAACCCCCAAAGAGAGCTTGGTGAAGACCTTGAGGAGATGACGATGTCGATGAAGAGGGATCCCGCCGAGAACGGGATCCGCTCGCCGCTCGCCCCACGGTGGGCGCCAAATGTCGTGGTGGATAGCACGGCATAGCCATCAAAGATGGGGAAGTTTGTGGATGTAACAGCCCTAGTTTGGTACCCTAAAATATGGGCCAAATTTTCACTTTTTGCTTTGCAACATTGCATCATGACATCCATTTAAATTGCTAATTTTAAATAAAGCAACACTTGGAAATTAAAAACAAAGGAAGCAAAACCCTTTTCAAAATTCCAAACTAAATGCATTGCCCAAAATGGCAAAACCAAATTATTTATGAATTTCCAATTTGTCCAGGAAGTTCCAATGATCCAATTATAAATTTTGTCAAAAGCAAATTCTTGCCAAGCAAGGAAATAAAAATTGGAGAATTCAAAATTGATTCAAATCAACTTTAAATTTTGAATCCAAGTTCAACTTGTAAAAAATTCAAAATAAAATTATGGAGAGCTTCATTATTATATTGGGAGCCTCCATGAATATTTTAATTATTTTTGAAGATGCTTAAGTACTCCAAGTAAATACATTCTGGAAATTATTAAAATTAACCATATTTAAACTCTATGAACAAATGTGGAACAAAACATGTTATTTTGGAGCACCAATTTTAGTGGGGCTTCTAAATGATATGGGAAGCCTAATTGAATTTTTCCAGAATTTTAGAAAATGTTTTAGTGCCTCATTTTAATTCCCTAAAATCCTACCGGACCCTTTTGTAATTAAAACTAAATGGTGCCGGGGTTTTTTTTTTTTGCAAATGGGACATCCTCTTCCTCACTGTCGCCACAGTGGGAAAACTGTGGCGCCATGCCGCCCCCGCACCCATGCCGCCAACGCGCTCGACCGCGTGAGGCTCGCCCCTCCGCGTGGACAAGAGGCCCCCCCACGATGCCCTGCTCCTCTCTCCCCCCCTTACCTGCTCCCCTACTCTCCTCTCTCTCTCATCTCTCTTCCGCACGACCTAGCATCCCTGACCGCCGCTCGCCGCCATCGATTGGAGCATCGCAGAGTAGATCGAAGTGCACCAAGCGCTCCGCCTCGCCGTCCTCTACCCGTTGGTCCAAGGGCACGTTCCGGAGTCGCCCAACGCCGCCACCATCCGCTTTTGCTCTGTCTCCGGCCGACGCGCCTCCGTCGAGCACGCCGTTGACTCTGGCCGTCCCGAAGCAAACCGACGCCGCCATCCTCTCTGCCTCGAGCTCCTCTCCCTCCTCGCCGACGGTTCCGTGCTGGGAAGCTTCCATTCAACGGAATCGATGCCAACTTCGACACCTCCGGCCGCCGCCGTCCGAGCTCCATCGAGACCACGTCCGGCCTCCCCGGCCCTTTCCATCCCCTCCAACGCGCTCCTCGTGAGCTCGTGGTCCGAAAGGACATCCTCCCGCTCCCCCTCTCCCTCTTGTCGTTGCTGCTGCCGTGCGCCGCCGCCGGCCGCCGCCGGCGGTACGTGCTGGCCTGGGAACCGGCCTTGGGCCGACCCGAAGGCCGGATGCTTCGGGCAGGTGCCCGGCCCGGTTGCCCGGTCTGGGCCGGCCGAAAGGCCGACGGCCTCGGTAGCCTGCCCAGCCTGTGGGCCGGCCTGCCTGGTTTTTCCTTTTCTTTTTGAAAATAAAATCAAATAAAAGAATTAATAACTATGTGAATATTTCTTCAAATTTAGCAAATAAAGTACCAATTTGTTCAAAAAAACAATACCTACCTGTTGGTAGCATTTCCATGCTCTTTTGAGTAGAAGATTTGCCTTTATTTTAGGAAATAATAAAATGGCATAAATAATACCTAATTTGGAAAATCCCTAACTTTTGAAATAATTATCCAACCTTGGTAATTAAAATATCAAAATGATCAGCATGTCATGGGCTATATGTTGAGGTTATTTTCCCACTCATGACCACAACTTTTCCTTTGATGTAAATCTTTAAATGGTTAAAAGAATTAAATTCAAATAATCATTTAATTCACTAATTAATCATCAATAATAGGAAAATTACAAACGAGGTACCAAAATGATCGGAAGGTTAATACCTATCTATTCATGTCATGTTCATGCATATTTAAGTCACTTGTTAGTAATATAATAGTTATAAGCAATGTGACCATAAAGATAAATATGGGGCTGCTTCCAAATAATTGCACCAATTATTTGGAACTCCATTTAAATTGTTAGATGAATTAAATGATGACATCATTGCATAACCTTGTCATGTTATCATGTGTTTGCGCATTGCACTTCAATATGTGTTGATTGCCTTGTTTCTTTTCGGTATTTGCTTCTTCTCGTTAGAACACGATTCAAGATCGAGATGAGCCCGAACTGGAGAGCTACAACACCGAAGGCCAACAATGGAGTATGGAGCGACAAGTCAACGACCCTGTTTTCCCCGAAGCTCTATATCTGTATATTGCTAACCAAGGCAAGAGATAACCTAACCTTCTTGGCATATAGCATCCTATTGTTTTATACAACTATTTTATCCACCATAATATTGCATTCGATTCCAATGTCACTTTTGATCAAGTTGTAGAGTATCCTATGAATTGCATTGTCCCCTAAACCATTACATATCTCCCCTCCTTTTAACCATAGGTTGATGTGTTGGCCTGAGATACTTTATATCTGTTGTTCTTATGCTTAGCTATGCTTAGCATGCTTAGTCAAATGCTTTATTGTCTGGTGATATTAATTCCATATCTATAATGTTGATGGAATGTTCGGACATGGTGGTTACTTGTGGTTTCATAATTAAAATGCTAAAAGGCTTGGATGAGTTGCCATCGGGGGATGGTGTTTTGCCTCATTCTTGCCGCCTAGGCTGAGAGTGCTTTTAGCTAGAACCAAGAACCAAGCGTGCTTCCAACGGTGGGGACATATGGAATCCTCTATAACTAAATAACTTGTGTGGGCGTATCCAAGGCTCCTCTAGTTTGCGCTTTCCATTTGCGTGTGCGTTGCAGGTGGATGATGGCGCGATGAAGAGGGTGTGTGGTGATGTTTAGGATGTGGCGATGGGGGCAGGGGCTGAAATAGGCTGGATAAACTTGTCCTGTCGCCACAGATGATCCTTGGATAGTCTCACGCGAGGTAAAGGTTTAACCGCGCCCACTTGCCAGCTTTCCCCGGAAGAGAGCTAATCAGGCGAGCCAGATGGTACCGGTGGGTAAATTAGTACACCCCTACAGGGTAAATCTTTTCGAAAAGTCGTGTCCACGGTTATGGACAAATCTTGGGAAAGGTGGATTAGCTCATAGAAAACCTAAACCTAATTAATTAAAACTTGGCAGCTAGAGGTTGCACTTCAACTTGTGATTAAAAGGTTCATTTCCTCGAGGGTGATTCGAGGGAGTACCTTGGTGGAGACGAGTGGTGTTTCTTGGTACTATTGGTTCGATGAGAACCGAAGATGAAAGTTTACTTTCTTATCCCCTTTCGAAAAATCTTCTGAGTAATCAATGCCATGGGTTATGTCTTTTAAAAGGAAAACTAGCTTTATGCAAAATAACTACTATACAGCTTTAGATCCTTGTCATCATTGGGCCTATATCGCCCTACTAAACTTGCGAGTACATCGTACTCAGTCTCTCTTTGTTGCTTATTACTTGTTTTAGAGGAGAACGACACCGAGCAGATAGGTGGGTTCTTCGTTGACATCGACAAGTAGTCTGGGGTTCCCAGGTGGCAGCTTGGCACGTCGTGGAACAAGCTGGCTGGGATGTTTATCTGTAGGCCTCTTAGGCCATATTTTGGATCTTGTTGTTAGACAACATAATTTGCTTCCGCTTGTTGTACTGATGGGTCTGTGACCTCTGTGTAATTTGTATCTTTCTCGCTATATGAGTTGCTATATGCTCTTTTGTGTCGTAGAGTTTGTGATGTGCCAGTTGTTCCACAAGTCTTGATCTCTTTATTATATATTCATAGCTATGCCAGTGTTTATGGCATAATCAAGGTGTTGCGTGGGAGCGGTAACCCCATGCCCTTCGATTGTGTAGCATAGCCTGCGGGTTATCTCTGTATAATTCCGGGGTCGGGGCGCTACAGTGGAGCAAGGCGGCGATGGCGTTCCAGCGGGATTGGGTAACAAGCACGGCAAACACACGAGATGTACCCAGGTTCGGGGCCCTCTTGTGGAGGTAACACCCCTACGTCCTGCATGTCTTATGTATATCATGCCATAGAGCTCGGGCTACATGGTTGCTCCTTGAGCTGTGTTTCTCTCTCTAGATAGAGGAGGAAGAAGGGGTAGGTGGGATGAGAAGAGCCTCCACCTCCCAAAACATCTATCAAGGGTTTCCCCCAAAAGTCTCTTTCTCAAGGGCTCCTTGGTGCACCTTATAAAGGGGATGCCCAGGGGACAAAGGGGTGGCCCATGGGGCCCAGCTAGTACTACTCACACACATGGGATGCCAGCCTGATGTGGCCAGCTAGGCGCAGCCGGACTAGAGTAGCCTGCAGCCGGACTGGGCAGCCTGCAGCCTGGAGCCTGGCTGGGGCAACCTGCAGCCTGGAGCCTGCAGACTCAAGGCAGCCAGCAGCCTGCAGTCTCAAGGCAGCCTGTAGTCTGCCGACCATCCACTTGATCTTCGTGGTTTGCTTCTCTTGTTCTTTTGTCGAGTCGTGACTTCGGTATACCAGGGGGTTATCCCCCCGACACCAGCCCCCGAGCGCGTGGAGGCTTTGCTGCTTGCTGGGAAGGCTTCACGAGCTTCCCCTTGTCTTGATTGTCGTGGATGAAATGCTGAAGTCGGAGCTGGAGCCGGCTGAAACTGGAGCTGGAGCCAGAGTCGGCTGAAGTTGAAGCCGAAGCCGGCTGAAGTTGAAGCCGGATGAAGTTGTAGCCGGATGAAAAGCCTTGAAGCCTTGAAGCTTTCAAGCCGGATGAAAAGCCTTGAAGCCTGATGAAAAGCCTTGAAGCCTTGAGGCCTTGAAGCCTTGAAGCCGGATGAAAAGCATTGAAGCCTTGAAGATTTGAAGCCGGATGAAAATCCCTGAAGCCGGATGAAGTTGAAGCCTTGAAGCCAAGCCTTGAAGCCTTGAAGGAGGATTAAAATCCTTGAAGCCAGATGAAGTTCAAGCCTTGAAGCCTTGAAGCCGGATGAAGTTGAAGTCTTGAAGCCTTGAGGCCTTGAAGCCGGATGAAGTTGAAGCCTTGAAGCCAAGCCTTGAAGCCTTGAAGGCGGATTAAAATCCTTGAAGCCGGATGAAGTTGAAGCCTTGAAGCCTTGAAGGCGGATTAAAATCCTTGAAGCCGGATGAAGTTGAAGCCTTGAAGCCTTGAAGCCGGATTAAAAGCCTTGATGCCGGATGAAGTTGAAGTCTTGAAGCGTTGAAGCCTGCAACCCGTGGAGCCGACTACAAGACTTGGAGTTGGAGTCGGCAGCCCCCGGGCTCTTGGTCGGGGTGTTGAATTCCTCCAGGTCTGCGGCTGCGTAGCCCCCGGGAATGATATTGCGAGCTGACGGCGTGGCAGCCCCGGGGCTCTTGGCCGGGGTGTTGAAGTCCTCCGGGTCTGCGGAGCTGGTTTGCCGGCTACGCAGCCCCCGGGAATGATATTGCCGGCTGATGGCGTGGCAGCCCCCGGTCTCTTGTCTGGGGTGTTGAAGTCCACCGGGTCCGCGGCTGTGCAGCCCCTGGGAATGATATTGCCGCCTGACGGCGTGGCAGCCCCCGGGCTCTTGGCCGGGGTGTTGAAGTCCTCCGGGTCTGCGGAGCCAGCTTGGCGGCTGCGCAGCCCAGGCGAATGATATTGCCGACTGACGGCATGGCAGCCCCCGAGCTCTTGGTCGGGGTGTTGAAGTCCTCTGGGTCTGCGGAGCCGGCTTGGTGGGTGCGCAGCCCCCGGGAATGAGATTGCCGGCTGACGGCGTGGCAGCCCCCGAGCTCTTGGTCGGGGTGATGATTTTTTACGTCTTGATGATGCGCAGCCCCCGAGTCCGTGACTTGGGGTGGTGATTTGGTCGTCCAGGTCTGCGGAGCCGGCTTGGCGGCTGCGCAGCTCCCGGGAATGATTTTAGACATCTTGATGACGCGCAGCCCCCGAGTCCGTGACTTTGGGTGGTGAGTTGGTTGTCCGGGTCTGCGGAGTCGGCTTGGCGGCTGCGGGGCCCCCGGGAATGATTTTTGATGTCTTGATGACGCGCAGCCTCCGAGTCCGTGACTTGAGGTGGTGAGTTGGTCGTCCGGGTCTGCGGAGCCAGCTTGGTGACTGCGCAGCTCCCGGAAATGATTTTTGACGTCTTGATGACGCGCAGCCCCCGAGTCCGTGACTTGGGGTGGTGAGTTGGTCGTCCGGGTCTGTGGAGCCGGCTTGGCGGCTGTGCAGCCCCCGGGAATGATTTTTGACGTCTTGATGACGCGCAGCCCCCGAGTCCGTGACTTGGGGTGGTGAGTTGGTCGTCCGGGTCTGCGGAGCCGGCTTGGCGGCTGCGCAGCTCCCGGGAATGATTTTTGACGTCTTGATGACGCGCATCCCCCGAGTCCGTGACTTGGGGTGGTGAGTTGGTCGTCCGGGTCTGCGGAGCCGTCTTGGCGGCTGTGCAGCCCCCGGGAATGATTTTTGACGTCTTGATGACGCGCAACCCCCGAGCTCATGGCTCGGGGTGATGTAGATGAGCGCGGGCGCAGCTGGACTAGAGCAGCTGGGCTGGCGCAACCTGCAGCTAGTAAGCCGTAGGCATGTGTAGCCAGCCGATCTGCGGCGTCACTAGCCCCCGAAGCTGTCGAGGTCGTGCGGCGCCAGCGGGAGGGCCTCGGCAGGTTCATGCAAAAAATGGTCATGCAAGAGACAAAGTTAGTCATTAGATCTCAATATACAAAATTTATGCTGTTTGACGCTTTTGGTGGATTTCTATGCCAACTCGCTTTGGTCCGAGCCTTTTAGATCATTCGTGTGCACTTCACCGTCCCAGCTTGTGCTCTTTGCCCGCTGGTCGTCCGGTGATAGTTTCAATTGTTGTGTGGTCGAAGAAGAGGTGCCGCAGTCTGGAAGCCAAACTGGCCAGGGACAGCCGGCTTGCTCGTAGCCAGCCTGGCAGTCGGAGCCGGACATGGTGCAGCGGGCCCTTTCCAGCCAGCAGGTTCTTTTTTATTTAGCAGCCGGCCCAGTCGACTTCATTTGTTTTGCAACCGGCCCGGTCGGCCCCTTATTTTTACTTTTATTTTTCTTCTCTTCTCGCCTGGGCGGCCGACTCGGCTGAGGAGCAGGCGGCGATGCGCCGGAGCCGTCCAGGGCCAGCCAGGCCGTGGGAACAGCGACATGCACGGCGCAGGAGCCGAAGGCAGCCGGCCGGAGGCGGCAGGCAGAGCGGTGCGGGGCGCGGGGGCGGGAAGGGCGCGGATGGAGCTGGTTGCGGCCGGCCAGATTGCGGCAGGCGGATGGGCGCTCGTCGACGCCGCTGGAGGCGCACGATGCACAGCAGGCGGACGCGGCGGAGGCGGGCGCAACGCGCGGGTGCGGGAGCCGGCGAGGGCGGCCGGACGTGGCCGCGGGGGTGTGCAGGCTGCAGTGGAGGCGGACAGGCGCAAGAGCGCGCAGGGGCACGAGCAAGGTCGACGGAGGTGTCATGCGCGGAGGAGATCAAGCAGCAGGTCCAGGGCGGAGTAGCTGGAGCCGGACTCGACTGGGCGCGGGTCGACTGGAGGGGGCCGGAGCCGGTCGTGGCTGCGGAGAGTGGAGTGCATGGGGTGCACCTGGACGGAGGTAGGGGGAGCTCGAGCGCGTGGATGCGGAGGCGCGGAGGAGTTCGACGTCGGAGGCGCGGGCGAGGCAGCGCGACCGGCGCCAATGCGGTGGAGGCGAGGCAGGGCGAACGGAGCCAGCACGCGGGCGGTGGAGAGGATGCCGGGCACGCCGGACAGAGGTGCGGAGGAGTGTCCGCCGGGAGAGGGTCGGAACGGACAAAGCCACGCGGGCGTAGGCGGTTGGGGAAAGGTGTGCTCGCGCGAGAGCGCGTGTTGACACAGGTGGAGGCCAGGCCTGGGGCGGACGCGGAGCAGGTCGGCGACGAGGCGAGCCGGCCGAGTGCTACGAGGTGATGCGGGTGGAGGAGAGCCTGAGCGGAGGAGCACGCACACGGGGTGTGGCCGAGGCGGCAGAGGCGCGGGTGCAAGCTCGGAGGTGCGAGCGTTGGCAGAAGAACTCGAGCGCTGGATGGAGGAGACCGACGATGCTGACGTGGGTGAAGGAGCTCGGTCGCGCGGGCGGAGGTCGGAGTCGGAGGCGCCCGTGTGGAGGCCGGCGCGGTTGGCGATGGGCGGGTGCGCGGGGGACTCCGAATCGGTCAGAGTCAACCGTCCAAGATCGATCTAAAAGGCCTCCCTAGACCCAGATCGAGGGATCGCCGGTATACCAGCGCGTGGACGGGTGGACGAAGACGACGCAGACACGGCCACGGGAGCCACCGCGACGCCAACCCCCAAAGAGAGCTTGGTGAAGACCTTGAGGAGATGACGATGTCGATGAAGAGGGATCCCGCCGAGAACGGGCTCCGCTCGCCGCTCGACCCACCATGGGCGCCAAATGTCGTGGTGGCTAGCACGGCATACCCATCAGAGATGGGGAAGTTTGTGGAGCAAGGCGGCGATGGGTTTCGGCGGGATTGGGTAACAAGCACGGCAAACACACGCGATGTACCCAGGTTCGGGGCCCTCTAGTGGAGGTAACACCCCTACGTCCTGCATGTCTGATGTATATCATGGCATAGATCTCGGGCTACATGGTTACTCCTTGAGTTATGTTTCTCTCTCTAGCTAGAGGAGGAAGAAGGGGTAGGTAGAATGAGAAGAGTCTCCACCTCCCAAAACATATATCTAGGGTTTCCCACAAAAGTCTCTTTCTCAAGGGCTCCCTGGTGCACCTTATAAAGGGGATGCCCAGGGGACAAAGGGGTGGCCCATGGGGCCCAGCTAGTACTACTCACGCACATGGGATGCCAGCCTGATGTGGCCAGCTAGGCGTAGCCGGACTGGAGCAGCCGGATTGGAGCAGCCTGCAGCCTACAGCCGGACTGGGGCAGCCTGCAACCTGCAGCCAGCAGCCTGCAGACTCAAGGCAGCTAGCAGCCTGCAGTCTCAAGGCAGCCTGCAGTCTTCCGAACGTCTGCTTGATCTTCGTGGTTTGCTTCTCTTGTTCTTTTATCGAGTCGTGGACTTCGGTATACCGGGGGCTTATCCCCCCGACATCCCCGAAACCAATTCGATGACAAACTCCACACTTCGATCAGGTGGCATGCCAGGCTATTCTTCAGGAAAGACGTCGGGGAAATCACACACCACCCCTACCTCATGCATTTCAGGTGGGGTGATTCCTTCCATAAAGTATAGACTGATCTCCAGAGAGAGGAGTGGCAGCAGATGGAGTTGCGGATGAAGGGGACCAGTGACTCACTAGCCCGACGGTTGGGTGGATCACTGTGACAGACTTGGAAGCACAGTTCAAGTTAGCCTAATATTTGACTAGCCAGTCCATGCCTAGAATGACATCTAGACCATCTGACTTCAGGGCCATCAACAGGAACGGAAAGGACCAATAGCCTATGGAAATCTGCACCTCCGGAGCAATCCAGTTAGTGTGCCAACTAGAGCCTGGTGTTTTAACCACTAGAGGGGAGTCCATGACCACAAACGGTATTGGTGGCTATGTGCGAAAGCTATGGATATGAATGAATGCGATGCTCCAGAATCAAACAAGACTGAAGCTGGATATTCATTAATTCAAAGCGTACCCATGAGAACACCAGGGTCCTCTTCAGCTCCTTCAGCAGAGACGTGGTTCAGACGACCACGACTGACATTCATAGCCTTGGCTGCTGGTGTAGAGGGAGCTGGTGCAGGTGTTGCGGTAGCAGGTGCCTTCTGAGGACACTCCCTTGAGAAGTGACCCGGCTGGCCACAGCTGTAGCAAGTGGGCCTCGGTGGTGCAGGCAGCTGAGCACGAAACCCACTTCCAGTCGCACCAAAAGTCGAAGTAGCTGGGCGAGGCGAAGGTGGCATATATCCTGAGGGCCTGGGCAGGTATGGAGCACGTCGCACCGCGCTGAATGGCACGAAGACCTTGCGCTTCTTGACCTCAGAACCCGAGGACTCTGATGGTCCCCCTGCACTGGCCTCTTGGAAGCTTCCAGCTCCTTCCTACCTTGCTCCAGAGTGAGAGCCTTGGTTGTACAGGTCCTGGTAAGACTGGAACTTGAAGGGCAACAACTCATATCGGAGCCGTGGTGCAAGCGCCCTGCGGAACAACTCCTGTTTGTCCTCATCATTGGTCACGTCCCGCGGGGCATAGCGAGACAGGTGGTTGTACTCACGCCCATAAGCTTGGACGTCCATACGTCCCTGGTTCAGATCCAGGAACTCCCTCCTCTTTAAGTCCATGATGGGCTTAGGAATGTAAGCAGCATGGAAGGTAGTGCTGAATTCAGCCCAGGTGAAGACATGGTCAACAGCAGACATAGCCGCATGGCTTCCCCACCAAGAACCAGCGGATCCATTTAGAAGGTAGGTCGCAAACTTCACCTGTTCTGCAGCCGAAACATGCAGTGTGGCGAACTTGCGCTCGAGAGCACGCAGCCAGTCGTCCGCATCCAGTGGCTCTCTAGCATCAGAGAAAGTCGGTGGCTGGGAGCGCAAGAACTCAGTGAGGGTGTTGTAGTCATTGTTCCTTCGTGCACCCTGCTACACCAACTGCTCGAGCAGACGCTCATTGCGCAGGCGGTTCTCTTCAATGGCCATCAGAACCTCCGCCATAGAGGGTGGCGATGGTGGCTCATCATCACTTTGGCTGCCACGATGGGTAGGAGCCATTCTGGAGATTGGAAGAAGGACACATTTAGTATCCATCTCCGAATATTTATGATCGAGCATTAGCGTCCTCCCTGGTACAGAGACTTGAGATGGCACTAACACAAGTAAACAGAACAAGACAACCACATGTGACATCACGTCAATGTAGCGGAAGCAAACAGAAGCAAATGACTCGAGACATACACTGGACGGTAAGAACCCAACCCCGAGAACCTTAAACTATGACACAACTGTTAAAACAAATAGAGGTAAGATAACTCAGAGATGGAGCAATACCAGGTAAGGAGTAAAAAGAATCCTAAGATGGTTTTCACAACTCATTTTTAGGTTATAAATAATTTTCACGAACACTAGACTCGACATCGACCAATAGAAGGGTTTACTACAGGCAGTCCTGCTCTGATACCAATTTGTAGCGCCCCGATCCTGGAATTATACAGAGATGCTATGTAACCCACAGGCCATGCTACACAATCGAAGGTTGCTGGGGTTACCACTCCCAGGCCAAAACCTTTGGCAGGCGTGCTCGGAATGGATCATCGGCAATGCAACACCTCGATCATGCCATGATCTCTGGCATAGCTATCAATGCATAATTGTAGCGCCCTGACCCCGGAATTATACAGAGAGACTATGTAACCCACAGGCTATGCTACACAATCGAAGGGCAATGGGGTTACCGCTCCCACATAAAACCTCGATCATGCCATAGACACTGGCATAGCTATCAATCCATAATAAGGAGATCAAGACTGTGGAACAACTGGCACATCACAGACTCTACGACACAAGAGATCAGAGTTCAACTCATATAGCGAGAAAGATAGCAAAAATGCACAACAGAGGTCACAGACCCAACATTACAACAAGCGGAAGCAAATTAGTTGTGTAAACAACAAGACCCAAATTATGGCCTGAGAGGCCTACATATAGCAATCCCAGCCAGCCTGTTCCAAGACGTCCCAAGCTGCCACCTGGGAACCCCAGACTACTCGTCAATGTCAACATAGAACACCGGGGTCCTCTTCAGCTCCTTCAGCAGAGACGTGGTTCAGACAACCACGACTGACATTCATAGCCTTGGCTGCTGGTGTAGAGGGAGCTGGTGCAGGTGTTGTGGTAGTTGGTGCCTTCTGAGGACACTCCCTTGAGAAGTGACCCGGCTGGCTACAACTGTAGCAAGTGGGCCTCGGTGGTGCTGGCAGCTGAGCACGAAACCCACTTCCAGCCGCACCCAAAGTCGAAGTACCTGGGTGAGGCGGAGGTGGCCTGTATCCTGAGGGCCTGGGCAGGTATGGAGCACGTGGCACCGCGCTGAATGGCACGAAGACCCTGCGCTTCTTGACCTCAGAACCCAAGGAACTCTGATGGTCCCCCTGCGCTGGCCTCTTGGAAGCTTCCAGCTCCTTCCTAACTTGCTCCATAGTGAGGGCCTGGTTGTACAGCTCCTGGTAAGACTGGAACTTGAAGGGCAACAGCTCATATCGGAGCCGCGGTGCAAGCCCCATGCGGAACAACCCTTGCTTGTCCTCATCATTAGTCACGTCCCGAGGGGCGTAACGAGAGAGGTGGTTGAACTCACGCCCATAAGCTTGGACGTCCATACGTCCCTGGTTCAGATCCAGGAACTCCCTCCTCTTTAAGTCCATGATGGGCTTGGGGAAGTAAGCCGCACGGAAGGCGGTCCGGAATTCAGCCCAGGTGAAGACATGGCCCGCAGGAAACATTGACACATGACTCTCCCACCAAGAACCTGCGGCTCCATTCAGAAGGTAGGTGGCGAAGTTCGCTTGTTCAGCAGCAGGAACATGTAGGGCAGCAAACTTGCGCTCGAGAGCACGCAGCCAGTCGTCTGCATCGAGCGGCTTTCTAGCTTCAAAGAAAGTCGGTGGCTGGGAGCGCAAGAAATCCGTGAGGGTGTTGCAGTTATTGTTCCTTCGGACACCCTGCTGCACCAAATGCTCGAGCAGACGCTCGTTGCGCAGGCGGTTCTCCTCAATAGCCATCAAAACCTCCGCCATAGAGGGTGGCGGCGGTGGCTCAGGATCGCCTTGGTTACCACGACGGGCAGGAGCCATTCTGAAGATTTTGAACAAGGACACAGTTAGTATTCATCTCCAAATATTTAGGATAGAGCATTAGCGTCCTCCCTGGTACAGAGATTTAATATGGCACTAACACAAATGAACAGAACAAGACAACCACATATGACATCACGTCAACGCGGCGGTAGCAAACAGAAGCGACAAACTCGAGACATACACTAGACGGTAAGAACCCAACCTCGAGAACCTAAAACTTTGACACAACTGTTAAAACAAATAGAGATAAGATAACTCAGAGATGGAGCGAATTGGGTAAGGAGTAAAAAGAATCCTAAGAGGGTTTTTACAACTCATTTTTAGGGTATAAATAACTTTCACAACACCAGACTCGACATCGACCAGTAGAAGGGTTCCTACAGGCAGTCCTGCTCTGATACCAATTTGTATCGCCCCGATCCCAGAATTATATCGAGAGGCTATGTAACCCACAGGCTATGCTACACAATCGAATGGTAATGGGGTTACCGCTCCCAGGCAACACCTCGATCATGCCATAAACACTGTCATAGCTATCAATGCATAATAAGGAGATCAAGACTGTGGAACAACTGGCACATCACAGACTCTACGACACAAGAGATCATAGTTCAACTCATATAGTGAGAAAGATAGCAAAAATACACAACAGAGGTCACACACCCAACATTACAACAAGCGGAAGCAAATTAGTTGTCTAAACAACAAGACCCCAATTATGGCCTAAGAGGCCTACATATAACAATCCTAGCCAGCCTGTTCCAAGACGTCCCAAGCTGCCACCTGGGAACCCCAGACTAATCGTCGATGTCAACGTAGAACCCACCTTCCTGTTCGGTGACGTTCTCCTCTGAAACAAATAATAATCAACAAAAAGAGACTAAGTACGACGTACTCGCAAGGTTACTAGGGCGATATAGGCCCAATGCTGATTGGCTCTAAAGCTGTATAGTAGTTTTTTTGCATAAACTAGTTTTCCTTTTTAAAAGACATGACTCATGGCATTGACTACTCAGAAGGTTTTTCACAAAGGGATAAAATAGTAAAATTTCTTTCTTCGGTTCAATTTGAACCAAATAATAGCCAGAAACCATCACTCATCTCCACCAAGGCACCCCCTCGAATCACCCTCGAGGAAATGAACATTTTAACACAATGTTGTCAAATTTTAATTAATGTTCATGTTTTCTATGATCTTATCGTCTATTCCCAAGTCGTCCATAACCATGGACACGACTTTTCGAAAAGATTAAACCCTGCAGGGGTGTACTGTTTTTACCACCGGTACCGTCTGGCTCGCCTGATTAGCTCTCTTCCGGGGAAAGCCAGCGAGTGGGCGCGGTTAAACCTTTACCTTGCATGAGGCTAACCCAAGGATCATCAGTGTGCGGAAGGACAGGTTCAGTGCCTCCAACACCCTACCCCGCGGCCACATCCTAAACACCACCGTCCTCATCGAGCCTTTTTCCACCACCCAACGCACACGCAAATGGAAAGCTCAAACTAGAGGACCCTTGGCTAGCCCCTCACAAGTTATTCAGTTACTTAGGATTCCATATGTCCCACCGAATGGAAGAACGCTCAGTCTTGGTTCAAGAGGTAAGGACCTCGCACCTAGGCGGCAAGAATGAGACAAAACACCATCAACCCCGATGGCAACTCATCCAAGCATTTAAGAATTTTAATTAAGTACCACAAGTTCCACCTTGTCCGAACATTCCATCAATTTCATAATCATGGAAATAATTACCGGACAACTAAGCATTTGACTAAGCATGGCTAAGCATAAAGTACAACAGATATAAACTTTAGCTCAGGCCAGCACATCAAACCTATGGTTATTAGGAGGGGAGACATGTAATGGTTTGGGGAACATGCAATTCATAGGTTACTCTATAGTTCGACCAAAAGTTGACATTGGAATCGAATGCAATATTATGGTGGAGAAAATACTTGTATAAAACAATAGGACGATATATGCCAAGAAGGTTAGGTTATCTCTTGCCTTGCTGACGGGGCTGATAGCACGGATTGTCAAGGTACGAAGGGGGAACCTCGACTCCTGAATCTACCGATCCAAAAACAATAACATGAGAACTAATAAATAACAGGCATACAAGAGGTGCAATGCACAATCATGATGACATGTCAAGTTTATGCACTGATATCATCATATCATTTATCTAACAATTTAAATGGAGTGCCAAATAATTGGTGCAATTATTTGGAAGCAACCCCATATTTAACTTACTGACCACATTGCTTATGAACTATTACAGTACTAAAATGTGGTTTAAATATGCATGAAGATGACATGAATAGATAGGTATTGTTCTTCTGATGATTTTGGTATTCTGTTTTGTAAATTTCCGAATACCGATGAATAATTGGTGAATTAAACGGTTATTCATATTTAATTCTTTTAACCAATTCGAGAAAGACATCGAATGAAATGTTGTTGTCATGCTGTGAAATTAACATAACAAGATAGCTTTTGATTTACTGATCATTGTGGTATAACATTTGCAAGGTTTGGAGTAATAGTTAGTAAGTTATGATTTTCACAAGTTTTAACTATTTGAGTCGGTACTTTCGGCTAAATGCCCGGTAGTACCAGTCAGGTCGGTACTTCCGGAGCAACTTCCGGGCTACTTCCGGAAATTAACAGATGTATCCAGTATCGAAACTACTCACGGTCGGTACTTCCGGCTAAGAGCTCGGTAGTACCGCTCATGTCGCTACTTCCGGCTCAACTTCCGGGCTACTTCCGGAAATTGATAGAAGTATCTAGTACCGAAACTACTCACGGTCGATACTTCCGGCTAAGAGCTCGGTAGTACCGGTCATGTCGGTACTTCCGGCTCAACTTCCCGGCTACTTCCGGAAATTAATAGAAGTATCCAGTACCGAAACTACTCACGGTCGGTACTTCCTGCTAAGAGCTCGGTAGTACCGGTCATGTCGGTACTTCCGGCTCAACTTCCGGACTACTTCCGAAAATTAAAAGAAGTATCCAGTACCAAAATAGCTCACGGTCGGTACTTCCGGCTAAGAGCCCAGTAGTATCGACGGCGCATGTTGACTGGGCCTAGGCCAGGACCGGCGCGCGAGCGGTGACCACCGGCGACGGCGCGCACGGTTCCGTCGACGGGGACGAGTTAATGGGTGCATTCGATGCGCCTAGTTACGGGAAACAAAAAAGGGGGCGGCGCCGCTACTTCTTGGTCGCCGGAACGACGAGAAGGACGGCGACCATCGGCGGTCTAAGACGAGCTACGGCAACGGCGAGAAACTAGGGGGAGAGAAAGAGGACGAGGACGTCTAGGAGAAGCGCATGCTTACCCTCGACTCGTAGGTGCTTGCGGTGATGAAGGGGGAGGCCAGAATCGGCGGCCGGCGGCCGGAGCGGAGGAAGAACGGGCGACGTCGACGATTATGGGCTCCCCGGCTCGATTCCTTCGGCGGAGAGGGAGAGGACGATGAGGTGGAGCTTTTCCCCGTCTTCGATCTGCTCTGCGGTGCTCCTAGCGGCGGCGACGGGCGAGGGACGGCGGCGGGTCCATGGCGGACAATGCGAGCTAGGGTTAGGGTTTCTTCAGGGGAAAAACTGGGAGGAAAAAGAGAAGAGGAGAGAGAGGGCATCGTGTTGGCGTGCTTAGCCTCCAAGGGAGCAGGTAGCGCGGCCAGATGGAGAGGAGCGGCGGCATGGCGCCAATGTTCGCACTGTGGCGACAGTGGAGAAGACGAAGGCCATTTTGCAGAAAACCCCTTGCTCCATTTTGTGAATTTTAAATAACTTTAAAACATTAGGGTTTTAGGTATTTATTTGAGGCACTTAAACAACCCCAAAAATTCTATAAAAATTCAGGGAGGCTCACAATAAGATAGGGAAGCTCTCCATATCTTATTTGCAATTTTTGAACAGCTTAACATGGTTTCAAAAATAGAATTTTATTTGACCCAATTTTGAATTCTCAATTTTAATTCTTTGGTTGGCAAGAATTGCCTTTGACAAATATTTATAAAATGTATTCTTGGAACTTCCTGGATAATTTGGAAGTTCAAATTAATTTGTTTGCTAATTTGAGCAATGCATTTGGTTGGAAGGTTTGGGAACGGTTTTGCTTCCCTTTTAGTTGTTTTCAAGTGTTGCTTGTTAAAATTAGCAATTTAAAATGTATGCCATGATGCAAGATGACAATGCAGAAGTAAAAATTTGGTTCAAATTTTACAGTACCAAACTGGGGCTGTTACAAATCTACCCCTACAATCGATCCGCAGGAGCAAGAAGGAAAATTTATCTATTCTCTACAACTAAAGTGTCAAAAGTTTTAGTTGATTATGCACTAAACAAGTTTAAGGAACAAGATGGTTGAATTAATGGATGGAAGTTTAATGTAACAAAACAAGAATGTAAAAGTGTCCCAATCCTCTTCAATGCAAGAGGACAAGACAAAGGTTTTCTCTTGTAGGAACAATGGACATGGGTTCATGGGTTCACTCAATCCTCTCTCCCATCTATGGTGAGTATCATGTTATAGATAAAAAGTACACACAATTGTCATGCTTTAATGGTAAACTTCTATGATGGCTACATGTCCTAAAACACATAGTTGAAAGAAATAATCAGTGGTGTTGCTAGGTCACCCTCGTAAGGCTAGCGTGGTTTGCTGTCAATCCCACATCATACTTCTTCCTTTTTACCCCTAGATAAAGGATGTTGGGCTATATTGTGTCACTCAATACATATGCCGTTGTCACCTCGGCCATCCCGTACCTACATACATCATACTTCTTAATGGACAATATTCTAAACACTAGTGCAATGATTCATATTTCGTGTGCATGACCACATCTCTCTCATCTACCCACACTTGGTGGTGTCAATCACCTCATGATAAGGATAAACAAGGCATTATGCATAAATCAAACCATCATATGCATCATAGAATATCTCCAAAGTATGACAAGTCATAGAAGATACAACACAACGATAAATGCATAACAAATATCATCTCATACCACAATATTCACCATAGTAATTACATAGATAGGTCCATACTCATGCAAGGCATATCATATGGACTTCAACAATGATCATACATAGAGAGATTAGATCAAGTTACCACCACAAACCCAAAGTCCATGGGGGTTGACTACTCCCCCTTCATCATGGTGATGATGGTGGAGATGTTGGAGAAGATGGAGACCACCCCGGCAGCGCCCCGCCGGAGTTTCCCCCCTCCAATCTGCAGCTTCAGGTCTCTGTTTCGTGGTTTCTGTGTTTCGGCGGCGCTCTCCTCCGAAAGGCGTCGGGAGACTATTTTAATAGTCGTTTTTAGGTCAGGACGAAGCTTCTGGAAGAAAGATCGACGGCAACGGAGCCACGAGGGCCAAGTTGGTGGGTGCCATGCGGCCAAGGAATCTGGCCGCGTGGGCCCCCCTCTTTTGGCATTCGGGCTTCCACTTTTTCGCTTCCTTCGCTCCTACGCTTTCTTCTTTCCAAAAACTGATGCTCGTAAATTTTCAAGTCATTTGAACGTCGTTTGGGTCCCTGAAACATCAAAATATAGAAAATAGGGTTTTCTACCAGTGCAGGGTTAATTCCAGAAAAATAGGAAAACTGTGAAATCTTCCCAAAATCATTATAAAACAATGATATAACCCTTATATGATGCAAATATGATTGAAATATAAGTAATATAATGCAAAGTTCATGTATGCATTTTACATGCATCAGCATCCCCAAGCTTAACCTATACTCGTCCTCGAGTATGAAGGTGATAAAACCAACATGGACTTTGCATTTTAATACTATCAATGGATATCAAAGATGATTACTATTGCTACATAGAGTCAAATGACTCATTCTTCAAAGGAGTAGCAATATGCAAGATAGATTATAAAGTGATATCAAATATTCAATGTAAGGATGTTCAATGATAATTCACAAAGTGCAACATAGAAGAAAGTACTATGGAACAAATGTATGCATAATGAAAAGTAAAAACATCCTATGATGGTCATAGAGTACTATTGTAAATCTGAATATAAAAGGTGGACACTTTGGAAAGATATATAAATGAGTCGAGGTAAAACATGAATAAGTTTCATCTAACTTTCAAATGCTTCTACTTAAGTTAAGTGGTATTCATTGGTGTCAAGCTCTCATTACCCCCATCATAACATCTTGAATGGTTAAAGTTTAAAGTGAAACCAAATATGAGTAGTGTGCTTGACAAAGTATGGGTTGAGAGCTCCATGCCCCGTGAATACGAGTACCTACACCATGCTGTTACTCAATTTGGGTTACCAAGCAAGTTCAAGTTAAAATCATTGTAAAAATAGCGTCATCAAGAGGGTCAACTGGGGTACCTCTTGTCCCAGGACATGGAACAAGCCCATGTCAAAATGAAAAGACAAATAAACATAATGAACAATATCAACACCCTTTTTATTTACTATTGATATAGCTTTTTATTATGAGGTGCATCACTGAAGGTTCACAATAGCATGTAAGTAAATTTCAACCATGAATGATGAATGGCTTAGATTAGCGGCCCAGGTGTCTCTCTAGCCATTTGTACAAACTACTTAAACTTACTTAGTTTCCACATTTATTTGGCACTATGATAGGCATCCATAAACAAAAGCACATGATATCAACTAAATAATTAAGAACATGTTGAAAGCTTGCCATGTGACAGCACATATGGGCTAACCCCCAACCAAGACTCTTGTCAAGCTCACAGCTTCATAATTTTTATCACAATGGTTCATTTTTATTAAGTGCAATAAAAGTAAGGTGTGAGAGCTTTTTAACCAACTTTTCCCATAACAATCAATAACATAAGTATTTAAATTCAGAGGTATAGATAATACAGAGTAACATGATAAACATACTCAGAATAGCATAAAGCTAATAGGTAGATATGGTGGACTCACTAGAAAAACTTTGGTTGAAGGTGTTGGAAAACAAGTTTTTACTTGTTGGAATTTTTGGGCTAGCAAAAGGGAGAAAGTTGATCGTCTAAATGCATGCACAAGTGTCCATTGAACTAACCAATCCATGTCAAACAAAGTAAAGTAACATTCAGCATGAAAACATGAATAAAAGATAGCTCTTGATAAAACACTTGCAAATTAATACTCATTAAAAAGCACATGAATCATGCAATTATATGTATCTTTTTAAATCAACTCAAACATCCCTTTCCCAATCTTTTTAATAGCATCCAACTTAATTCAACCCAAATTTTCATTAGCTCTCTCATATATAAATTATAGTGGTGGTCTCAAAACAAAAATCAAACTAAAATAAAAAGCAAATAAAAGACGCTCCAAGTTTATGTAATAAAGTGCGTTGATCGAAAAACAGATGTTAGACGTGTGCAAACCGAGAGTGTGTTGGTCCAGTGGGGTTGTATTCACATCCCCAAGCTTATGGTCTTCACCATCCTTGGATAGCTCTTGGTGCATCTCCTCTAATCCCTGTGAAAAAACTTCAAAACATTGTTTCTCCCATTTCTTTTCTGTGGGGTGACATTAGTAGTGATAGAAAAATGAATTGCTTGCTGCATAAAATCCTTAAACAAAAATTCATATGAATGTCCATAAAGTGTATAATGTTGTATGCCTACTTATAAACTCAATTGGATAAAAAAGATTCAAGTTAAAAGTTCAAAGAATGCATCGAACAAAATGGGACAGGGTCTGTCCAGAAAAATAGCATCTTTGAAACACATTTTTCTACCCAGCTTAAGGATGTCGAAAAATTCTTAAACAATTTACGCGTAAATAGGATGAAAAGTTGAAATTACAGTAAAAATTTCAGCTCATTAGGAGCTACAGAATAGGAATGAAAAATCAAACCATGCACAGATTCGTGCTGGAATAAAATCTCCGAATGCAAATAGCAACTTTTTCAAACCAAAATGGGTAAAACTTGGCACTTTATTAAAAATTCCAGAAACAAAACTAAAAACTAAGTCTCTTGTTACAGCAAGAGGACACAAGGAAAATCAAAAATATAAAAACGACCGGGTTGCCTCCCGGAAAGCGCTTTCTTTATAGCCATGTAGCTATGCATGATAATTTTAATGATGCTCACATAGCAATAAGAATTGAAATGCAAAAGAGAGCATCAAGATAAAAATATGAAACACATTTAAGTCTAACCCACTTCCTATGCATTGGGATCTTGTAAGAAAATAAATCATTGAAACACAAAGCAAGTAGCATAGAAAGATAAAACAAGAGCAATTTCAAGACTTTGAACTTAAAGAGAGGAAACGTAACAATATTGAAATGTTTAGAACCATTTTTCCCCTATCATAATAACTTTCAGTAGTATCATGAATAAATTCAACAATATAATTATGACATAAAGCATGTCTTTCATGATCTACATGCATAAAAGTATTAATACTCTCCACATAAGTAAAATCCTTCTTGTTAGTGATAGTGGGAGTAAAACATTCATAACCATCATTGTAATCATCATATATAGGAGGCATATCATAATCATAAAAAACTTTATCCTCAATAGTAGGTGGACTGAAAATATCACATTCATCATTGTAATCGTCATAAATGGGAGACATAGTATCATCAAAATAATTTTTCTCCTCTATAATGTAATCAGATGAATTCAGAAACAAAGTAGGACTCTAATGAGTGAGAGTATTGTCACAAACAGCAAGTATATCACCTTTATCCCCACATAATTTAGTAACAAGTTCCAAACATGGAGGATTGTCAAGCAAAATAGGAACATCATCTAGAGTACTATCATAAAACATGTCTAAACCATACCCCTCATCATTTTTAAAATTACTATCAATAATGTTCTCATTAGGCATAGGTTGATAGTCCTCCTCATCATCAGAATCATAAAAACAAAGTTTATCATCAACAAAATCTTGAGTGTTACCCTCAACCATGGGTGGTGAAGGTGGAAGTTTCCTCTCTTCATTCTCTAGTTGTTCACCATTTTCATCATCTTCTTGGGGTTGCACGGGCATCCCCAAGCTTAGGTTTTTATCCTCTTCTTCACATACTTCCGCTTCCAAGCTTATGTTTTCATCGTCCTCTTCCTGAAAAACATCAGCGCTCTCTTGGGGAGCCTCATTATAGTCAACAACATAAATATTTTGAGAGAAGTTGCCTATGCAATATTCAAGAATAAAATCTATCTCTCTTTCAAATTTATTAGCTATAGGGCAACTTTTATTTTCATGAATGAAGGTTTGCAATTCAAAAGATGCCTTGAAAATAACAAATTCCTATACTTGTTCCATTCCTAAATAAGCATAATCACCAGTATGGTAAGATGCAATAACACATTCTTCATGGAACCTACATTGAAATTCAAAATGTTTATCTTTTTGTTCAGAGCAAAAAATACAAGTTACATCATGGTGTAAAAGCAACTCCTCAGCAATATAATTTAATTCCATCATGAAACCTTTTAGTATTTTCCCTTCCTTTGATTCTCTATATTCCTTGGCAATCTTAGCAGCATTCAAGTGTCTAAACCAAGCATCTTTTATATCCATACTTATGCCCATAACACGAGTTTTTTTTTGTATTTTTCATTTTCTAATTTTTTTGGGTTTTTGATATATGGATAAAGTGAATGCAAAGCTGAAAGTAAATCTAAGAAAAACTCACAACCAAACAAGTTAAAGAGGAAAACCCCCCCAAGCTTAGATGATTGCAAGATGTAAAACAATCAAAAAGAAATGCAGAACTGAAAATAAATCTAATGACTAGAACACACGAGAATAGAAACTTAAGCGCTACGCTCCCCGGCAATGGCGCAAGAAAAGTACTTGATAACCCCCAAGAGCAGGGGATCACTGTAGCACCTCTCAATGTGGAAGTAGGGTATCGATCCGCAGGAGCAAGAAGGAAAAATTATCTATTCCCTACAACTAGTGTCACAAGTTTTAGTTGATTTTGCACTGAACAAGTTTAAGGAACAAGATGGTTGATTTAATGGATGGAAGTTTAATGTAACAAAACAAGAATGTAAAAGTGTCCCAATCCTCTTCAATGCAAGAGGACAAGACAAAGGTTTTCTCCTATAGGAAAAATGGACATGGGTTCATGGGTTCACTCAATCCTCTCTCCCATCTATGGTGATTATCATGTTATAGATAAAAAGTACACACAATTGTCATGCTTTAATGGTAAACTTCTATGATGGCTACATGTCCTAAAACACATAGTTGAAAGAAATAATCATTTGTGTTGCTAGGTCACCCTCGTAAGGCTAGCGTGGTTTGCTGTCAATCCCACATCATACTTCTTCCTTTTCACCCCCAGATAAAGGATGTTGGGCTATATTGTGTCACTCAATACATATGCCGTTGTCACCTCGGCCATCCCGTACCTACATACATCATACTTCTTAATGGACAATATTCTAAACACTACTGCAATGATTCATATTTCCTGTGCATGACCACATCTCTCTCATCTACCCACACTTGGTGGTGTCAATCACCTCATGACAAGGATAAATAAGGCATTATGCATAAATCAAACCATCACATGCATCATAGAATATCTCCAAAGTATGACAAGTCATAAAAGATCCAACACAACGGTAAATGCATAACAAATATCATCTCATACCACAATATTCAGCATAGGAATTACATAGATAGATCCATACTCATGCAAGGCATATCATATGGACTTCAACAATGATCATACATAGAGAGATTAGATCAAGTTACCACCACAAACCCAAAGTCCAGGGGGTGGACTACTCCCCCTTCATCATGGTGATGATGGTGGAGATGTTGGAGAAGATGGAGACCACCCCGGCAGCGCCCCGCCGGAGTTTTCCCCCTCCAATCTGCAGCTTCAGGTCTCTGTTTCGTGGTTTATGTGTTTCGGCGGCGCTCTCCTCCAAAAGGCATCGAGAGACTATTTTTATAGTCATTTTTAGTTCAGGACGAAGCTTCTGGAAGAAAGATCGACGGCAACGGAGCCACGAGGGCCAAGTTGGTGGGTCCCACGCGGCCAAGGAATCTGGCCGCATGGGCCCCCCTCTTTTGGCCTTCGGGCTTCCACTTTTTCGCTTCCTTCACTCCTACGCTTTGTTTCCAAAAACTGATGCTCGTAAATTTTAAAGTCATTTGGACGTCGTTTGGGTCCCTGAAACATCAAAATATAGAAAATAGGGTTTTCTGCTAGTGCAGGGTTAATTTCCGAATATTAGTACCTGTAATTGTGATCTGTTTACCAGAACCAAGGGGTCTTTCTGTGGAAACCTTCACGAGCAATCGTCGTTTTTTATGGTTTTTCCGCTTTTCACAGCTGTTCTTTCCACACCCCCGGATATCTGGTGCCAAACTGTCGCCCCTTTCCTTATATATTCGATAATCGAGTTGCTATCTTTTTGGCATTGATTGTACAAGTTCGTGAAGAGGGCTGGACGAGTAGAATGAGGGAAAGCGGCTCGATCGAGAAAAAAGAGGAGTAGACTAGCCCCCCTAGAACTTTGTTTGAAAGTCACTATCGAAAACCAAGTAATATAATGATATAAAACAATGATATAACCCTTATATGATGCAAATATGATTGAAATATAAGTAATATAATGCAAAGTTCATGTATGCATTTTACATGCATCAGCATCCCCAAGCTTAACCTATACTCGTCCTCGAGTATGAAGGTGATAAAACCAACATGGACTTTGCATTTTAATACTATCAATGGATATCAAAGATGATTACTATTGCTACATAAAGTCAAATGATTCATTCTTCAAAGGAGTGGCAATATGCAATATAGATTATAAAGTGATATCAAATATTCAATGTAAGGATGTTCAATGATAATTCACAAAGTGCAACATAGAAGAAAGTACTATGGACCAAATGTATGCATAATGAATAGTAAAAACATCCTATGATGATCATAGAGTACTCTTGTAAATCTGAATATAAAAGGTGGGCACTTTGGAAAGATATATAAATGAGTAGAGGTAAAACATGAATAAGTTTCATCTAACTTCCAAATGCTTCTACTTAAGTTAATGTTTGCAATGTGGTATTCATTGGTGTCAAGCTCTCATTACCCCCATCATAACATCTTTAATGGTTAAAGTTTAAAGTGAAAGCAAATATGAGTACGCTCAAATGATTGGCTTCAAAGCTGTATAGTAGTTGTTTTGCATAAAGCTAGTTTTCCATTTAAAAGACAAAGACTCATGGCATCGACTACTCAGAAGGTTTTTTACAAGGGGATAAGATAGTAAACTTTCAGTCTTTAGTTCACATTGAACCAACAGTGTTCAGAAACCACCACTCATCTCCACCAAGGCAGTCCTTCGAATCACCCTCGAGGAAATGAACCTTTTTAACACATGTTGCCAAATTTTAGTTAAGTTAAGGTTTTCTATGAGCTAATCCGCCTTTCCCAAGATTTGTCCATAACCATGCACACGGCTTTTCGAAAAGATTAAACCCTGCAGGGGTGTACTGTTTTTACCTCCGGTACCGTCTGACCCCTTGCCTGTACAATTAGCTCTCTTCCTGGGAAAGCCGGCAGGGCGGGCGCGGTTAAACCTGTACCTTGCATGAGACTATCCAAGGGTAATCGTGAGGACAGGACAAGTTCAGTGCCTATTTCAACACCCTGCCCCCATCGCCACAACCTAAACACCACCGTCCTCATCACGCCTTCATCCAACCTGCAACTCACACGCAAATGGAAAGCGCAAACTTGAGGACCCTTGGATACGCCCGCACAAATTATTCGGTGAGTAAGGGGCCCATACCCCCACCGATGGAAGCACACTCGGTTCTTGGTTCTAGCTAAAAGCACTCTCAGCCTAGGCGACAAGAATGAGGCAAAACAGCACCACCCCGATGGCAACTCATCCAAGCCTTTAAGCACTTTAATTAAGTACCACAAGTTTCCACCTCGTCCGAACATTCCATCAACTTCACAATCATGGAAATAATCACCGGACGACTAAGCATTCGATTAAGCATGGCTAAGCATAGCTAAGCATAAATACCACAAGTATAACTTTAACTCAGGCCAACACATCAAACCTATGGATAATAGGAGGGAAAACATGTAATGGTGTAGGAACTATGCAATAATAGGATACTCTATACATCGACCAAAAGTTGACATTGGAATCGAATGCAATATTATGGTGGAGAAAATACTTGTGTAAAACAATAGGATGAGATATGCACAGAAGGTTATGTTATCTCTTGCCTTACTAACGGGGCTGATAGCACGGATCGTCGAGGTATGGTGGGGGAACCTCGACTCCTGAATCTACCGATACACAAACAATAGCGGGAGAACAAATAAATAACAGGAATACAAAGGTGCAATGCACAATCATGATGACATGTCCAGTTTATGCACTGATATCATCATTTAATTTAGCTAACAATTTAAATGGAGTGCCAAAATAGTTGGTGCAATTATTTGGGAACAACCCCATATTTAACTTAATGACCACGTTGCTTATGAACTATTACAGTACTAAAATGTGGTTTAAAATATGCATGAAAATGACGTTATTAGATAGGTATTGTTCTCCTGATAATTTTGGTACCTTGTTTGCAAATTTTCCTATTAACGAAGAATAAATGGTGAATTTAACAGTTATTCAAATTTAATTCTTTTAACCATTTTGAGAATGACATCAAAGGAAAAGTTGTTGTCATGCTGTGAAATTAACATAACTAGATAGCCTTTGATTTGCTGATCATTTTGATATATCATTTGCAAATTTTGAATCAATATTTATTAAGTTATGATTTTCCCAAATTTTAATTAGTTGAGTCGGTACTACCGGAAAACGGCCCGGTAGTACCGGATAGGTCGGTACTTCCGGCACTACTTCCGAGCCACTTCCGGAATATGAAAGGAGGTATCCAGTACCGAAAAGACCTACAGTCGGTACTTCTGGAAAACTGCTCGGTAGTACCAATCAAGTCGGTACTTCCGGAGCAACTTCCGAGCTACTTCCGGAATAGAACTAGAGGTATCTAGTACCGAAACAACTCACGGTCAGTACTTCCGGCTAACAGCCCGGTAGTACCAGACAAGTCGGTACTTCCGGAGCTACTTCCGAGCTACTTCCAGAATAGAACGGGAAGTATCCAGTACCGAAACAACTCACGGTCGGTACTTCTGGCTAACAGCTGATGCGTGTCAAACATATCTATAATTTTTTATTGTTTCATGCCACTTTTATACCTTTGACACTTGTTTTCATACTAAGTTTATGATTTAATTTGACTAACCTATTAATAGTTGCGAAAGTGCATAATGTTCTTGTTTTACACTTTGATGCGTAGGAATCACTTGGAAATTGGCAAAAATGCAAAAGGAGCCTTGTTGGAGGTGGACTCTGACTTTCCTGAAATCTGTCCTCCTCACAGATTTCAGATATTGACAGTTTGAGACCATACAACGACGTCAAATGAAAATAAATTTGCCTACAACATTGTGGGAAATGTCCATAGCTTTCATTTAAGCTCAAGAACAGCCCAATCGGAGGTCCGTAGCTCCGGGAATTCCAGTTTTACTGAAGGCCAAATATCTGATTACGGGATTCCGAAAGTTGGTGACGTGATTGACTCCAACTCTTACCAAACTTGGAGGATTCGACCAAGCCACGACTTTCGGACCTCATTAAGGATATGAGGGGTCCCTAGGAAGGTTCTAGAGGTTCCCAAGAGCCATTGGATCAACGGGCCATCCATTGGAGGGCCGGGAAGCATTGCCTCCACCTATATAAAGAGAGGAAACCCTAGTTTTGGGGGCAGCCACCAAAAGCCACGAATTTACCTCCCCCTTGGCCCTCATCTACAAGGGGGAGGGCTCCTCTACAACACCAAGAAGTCATGGAGGAAGGGGGTTAGGGGGCGGTGAACGAACAAACGATGTCCCGGATGTCGCCTAGAGGGAGGGGGGGTGCATAGGCGATTTATACTTTTTCTATTTAGGGGCTTGATAATTGCGGAATAAAACTATGTGTTTAAATTAACAAGCCAACAACCTAATATGCTAGGTTTACCTAAAGTGCACCAACAACTTATGCTAAGCAAGGACGCAACAAGGTGATAGCAAGATATAGAACTTCAAGCACGAAGGCTATCACAATGTAAATTGCATAAGTAAAAGCTCGGGTATAGAGATAACTGAGGCACGCGGAGACGAGGATGTATTCCCGAGTTCCTCCTTGTTAAGGGAGTACATCCCGTTGGAGGGGTGTGAGCTCGCCACAAGAGGCCTACTCAAGATGCCACAAAGGGCTCACCCTATTCTCCAATGAACCGCACCCAAAGGTTTGGTTCACCTTCCACTATCGGAATCCTTCGAGGCGGAATCTGGAGCCTTTACACCACTAAGCTTGGGGCACGCATCCACAACCGAATTGGAGGCTCCCAAGAATCACCACAACACCGTCTAGGGTCCAATGACCCAAGAGTAACAAGCTCCCAACCTTCAATCCCACGAATCACCGTGGGGAGCACAACCCGATGCACCTAATGCAAAAGGCAAGACCATAACAAGTGGTCAAATCCTTCTTCCCAAAATCCAACCAAAACAACTAATGCTATGGAGGGATTTAGGAGGAAGAACAAACGAGAAACACCAAGAACTCCAAAATCTAGATCCAACGAGGTCCCCTCACTTAGAGGAGATTTTGTTTGGTGGAGTAGTGGATCTAGATCTTCTCTCTTGTTTCCCTAAATTTGGGAAAGAATTTGGGCAAGAATCATCGAAGGAAAGTGGAGGAATCGAGCTCTCAAATTTTGCAACAATGGAGGAGAGAGAGAAAATGAGCTCTAGGGAAAAAATGGGGAAGAAGCCCTTTTTATAGGGGCCACAAAAATGTGGCCGTTGGGGCCAAAAAGTGGGGCAGCAGGTAACCCGGCCTGGGGCCGGCCTGCACCCGGCCTGGCCGGCCGGGAAACATCCCACGATCGAACCAGCGAAGAAGCTGGCAGCCCGCAGCGAACAGAGGCAGAAAAGAGAAAAAAATGGGCAGCAGCGAAGGAAACAGGGCAGCCGGCCTGCCCCCGACCTTGGCCCGGCCTGCTGCGCGAGCTGGGCCAGGAGGCAGCCCGAGCCGGCCGGCCTGCCCCCGGCCTGGGCCGGCAAGGCAGCATGCGGGTGGGCCGGGACACTGCCCAAGCTTGCCGGCCTCGCACCGGCCTGGGGCCAGCCAGGCCGGGCCGGCACCCCCCCTTTTTTAAATTCTGTATAAAAACTTTCCGACGGTATAAATGCAATAACTTTCACCCACGAACTCCGTTTTCGATAATCTTGGACTCGTTGGAATCGTCACAACGAGCACAACAATAATATTCAGAGAAACATCATAGTCCAAAAATATATTATAAAAATAAATGGGGAAAGGTAAAAGATCCCATTTGCAAATCGGAAATGCAATAACTTTCACCCACGAACTCCGTTTTCGATAATCTTGGACTCGTTGGAATCGTCACAACGAGCACAATAAGATTATGCATAGAAACATCATAGTACAAGAAAACATTATAAAAGCAAATGGGGAAAGGTTAAACCTCTATTTTGAAAACCGGAAATGCCGAATCTTTTGCAATTGAAGTCCGAATGAAGTAAAACTAATTTTGTTGAAAAGAGGACGACAAATGCAACCCTTGAAAATGGCAAACAAGCAATGGAGATTTTGCAAAGAAATGGAAGAGATAAATCTTCTGTACGGCTGAACCGGCGAAATCTCCAATACCGAAACCGCAATAGAAGACGCATATGAAAACGGTTTTCGACGAACTTGGCTTTGTCATGACAAGCACAACAATCACCAAGACCACACCACGATAAGGGACAAATAAGAACCAATAAATATGATAGCATGGATGCAAAGGTTTGTGCTCTCTACGACGATACGATCACGATATTCGGTCGAGAGCCCCTCTTGATAGTACGGCTATCTATCCTATAATCCGGTCTCTCACTAAACATCATGAGACCGGTAAAATAAAAACCCTATCAAGATCATACCTTTGCCTTGCGCAATAATCCACTTGAGGTCGATGAAGACGATCTTCAACTCCTCAAGACGCACCACCTTTCTTCATTGTGCTTTGCTTGGTGAAGATTCACTTGTTGCTCCCCCATACACCAAGATGGGAGAAGCACCTCATCAGCATATCTTCACTTGGACTTGAGTGTTGATCAACACGCACTTAACCTTGATCAACACAAACTTTTCTTCCCTTAGCCTTGACTCCAACAAATGGAGATCAAGAAATTCAAATGGACACACCTATAAATATAGCTCAATGCAAACATTAGTCCATAGAAATTGTCATTAATTACCAAAACCATGCATGGGGGCAACCATGCACTTTCAATCATTGGCATCGATTGCCGAAAGACAAAGGTAGAGGGTTTATATAATGAATAAAGCATCCCCGCAAGACAAACGAGCAAGGATGCAAGCGCATGTGTGGTAAATGCAACAGAAGTATAAAACCCAAATTCCCTTAGACCCTCTAAACTTCTCCCCCATTGGCATCGATTGCCGAAATGGGAAGAAAAATTTAGAGAGCCAATATAATATGAGTTCCTCCATAAAGGTGATGACAATCCCTTTTAACGAATAATTAGAGGAAATCAAACTATATTGAGGATCCAAAGATTGCAAAAAGACGAAATCATTTTAAAAATCTCCACAAAGGAGAAAAGCAATCGAGAAGATCCAAAGCGAGAGTTCTAAATGAAAATGGAGAAGCTCCCCAATGTTCATGCACTATTGAGGAGTACACAAATATGGCATCCTTGCTCCCCCAAAATCATCTAGAACACTCAAGAAGTGCAAGAGTGCATCATGCAAAAGCAAATCATAGCACTTGCACCAAAGATGTGGTTGAGCTATAAGGAGATATCAATTTTCAAAAATTCATCATAAGATAGGCCCAACCGAGATAAAAGGAAGATCTTTTAAAAAAAAGGTATGTTCACAAGCTTAGGGATACCAATTGGAAACTAAAACCAATTGAAAATGACAAAAGCTAGTGAGAGCATTTAGTCAAAAAAAAATCAACATGCTCACCATGGTAGGCATGAAGTCAAAGATCTTTAAGAAATACATGAGTGTGCAAAGATACCAATAAACAATAAGACAAGCACTCATGAGACAAATTTAGAGCCACCAAAGAATTATAGATGAAACACAAGGTGGCTCAAAAAGAAATATGATACCAACTAAAAGGTGACCTCTCTCTTATGTATAGGTTTCTAATTGGACAAACCATTAAAGATATACATCCGCAAAGAAACATATACATACGAAATGGTTCGGGAAAAAGAGAACAAGGTATCCAAAAGGAAGTCATAAATATAGAACCGAGATTGTTGCTTAAAAGCATAGCACATATCTCAAATTTATCTCATTGTATATGAATGAACTTCAAATATATCAAATGCATCACACATATCACTAAGGGAACAAGAGATAGTGAAGATGCTTTGAGATAGGCAACAAGTATCACAAACAAATAATATCAATTGAAGAAAAGGTTTTTGCAAATTCATCACAAATATCACAAAGATATACCAAGTGAATAAAATAAGCCAAAACCACAACAATTGCACATAAAGGATTTCATGCCAAGAGGCAACCTACACAAGGTTGAATACTAGAAAAGTATGCATGGGATAGATACTTGTTACCGAGATGCATTGACGATGAAGATGATGAGAGTTGGTTTATCATCAAAGCTTGACTCCAACAATCACACGGTGAGAACACCTTCCTTATGAATGAGGCAAGCATCCAATGCATCTCCATTGTACCTAAAACAAAATTAGAGTACAAAATGGTTCCCAAACTCATTGGGTCCCATAGTAGTTAGATAAACTACAATATATAGGACATACTCCACATAAATATGTGCATATAGATATGAAATTGAATTTCATGCACATCTTAGCCGATTTAGGATTCGATGGAGTATACCCTATATATTGGATCAAGAAAGATAAGGATGCTAAAATAATATAAATTAGTAACCGAGCATGCAAAGGCTTTCTAGAACCGAACGAGACATAACTTGGACGAAAACACCAAGTAAACCAAGAAGGGAGCACACCAAAGTGTGACACAAAAAGGTTGTCCAAATTATATCAAAATCCAAATCAACACATGATTGAGGAAAAATCAAATCAACAAATGATTGATTCCAAAACACATCAACACATGAAGTGTGATATCAAAAGGAATCGAATCAACACAACAAAATGATCGATAAGACACCAATTGAAAATAACATACCACTAGGAGAAAAGATACCAAGAAGAGGATAATACTTGACCGAAATCAAGTAAAATAAAATAAAGCAATAAGGTATCAAGACTCCCACAATAAATATCAATTGGAACAAATATCTACGGAGGAGATATTAAATTCCAATTAATACTAATTGAAGGTACCAAAACATAAGATAAAGAATCAAATGCCAATTGAAAGGATCAAATATTGATAGATAGAATAGTGTTCTAAATAAAAAGGAATGCTCCCCCAAGATTAATGCATTATCTTAGATAACTGCATTTGAATACAAAATGCACACACACGGGATCATTACTCTCCATGTTTTATCTGTAACACTACACACTACCGATTAAAAAAAAGGATCCTTGCAAGAGGCAAAGAAGGCAATAAATAGGGCAATTTAATGCAAGAGCCAATGTGAAGATGATCTACATAATCCACCACAATTACTAGAATCACTTGTCATGGACAAGGAGTATATGGAGATATTTCTCGGTGGTATATAGGAATGATGTTCAAGACCAACTTCACAACAAATAAGCATATGGCAAGAGATAAGAAATAAACACCATATTTTGAAAAAGATTTGTTGGTAGTTTGAACTATTCGAACCAACCGGCAAAGCCATGGTTAGAATAAAATGAAAAAAAATGGTTCCTCAAATAATATATGGAAACGGATATTAGAGAAAAACCACACCAATCAAACTCACGCAAACAAGAGCCAAAAGATAACCAAAAAAGGAAATTGGAACTTGTTCGAGCCAACATGCCACATAGGAATAAGATAATTTATAATATTAACTCTAAGTGGCAAACCTCAAATGTTCACATTTCTATGAGATTGTAATATGCACATAGCTTATTACACCCCCATAATGTGATAATTCATTTTATTTTTAAAGAAGAGGCAAATGAAAACCAACTAGAGAAATTAATGGACATTATAGAATTTGAATTTCTCATGATTATGACATACCACATAGTAACTAGATAATATTGAAATATCAATACTAGGTAGTGTGCCTCATGTACACACATTTTTGGGTTTGTGAAATGCACAAAGCACATCACTCCCCCAAAATGGGATAGTCCATTAATATCTCAAAAGAGCCAATTGAAATCAACACAAGATCCAAATTGCTCAACACAAAGTTACACATACATGATACACAACTATCATACACAACCTTGAATAACAAGACAAGTAAGAAAGTAGCATATCGTATACAAGCACATGCTAGGAACAAAACTAACACATGCAAGGGAGCAAGCAACTTTCAATGAATATGTGAATTAAATACAAGTTACCGCAAGGAGGAGCATTGGGTATGAGGTAGATATGTGAAAATCCAATTGACTTGGCTTGATGAATTATAACAATGAAGATCCCTTAATTCTTCAAATGATAGCCAAGTCACCAATGTCCTCCAACACAACCTATTGATCAAGTTTGAGCTTGTTGGTCCCCAACCAAGTTGGGTCCTAAGAGGTTAGTCACAATAGGCTTGGGAACCCAAATGGTGCTTTTCTTGACACCACTTTGAGCTCCCATAAATTTGGCAAACACATTGCCAACTCTATCCTTCCCAAGAGAATAAACATCATCAATTATGATAGGGTTGGATGAGGTACCGTTAGTGCATGAAGAAGCAAAATGACCTTTGCCACGGCAAAGGTAGCAACACCGACTCTTCTTCTTCTTAATAGGCTCCTCAACTTGAGGAGCAATAACTTGAGTCTTCTTAGGAGGTGGCCTTTGTTCAACTCGTGGTTGAGCACGAGATTGAACAAGAGGCCGCTTCCCTAGTTGCTTCTCACTAAGAGGCTTCTTCTTCTTCATTGGGCAATCACGAACATGGTGCCCTTCTAGCTTGCACTTGAAGCAAGTGATCTTGGCCGGGTTCTTGACTTGAACTTGGCCCTTCTTCTTGTTGTACTTGGACTTGATCTTGTTGTTGGAGTTGAATCCAAGTCCACTCTTGTCATTTGGGGATTTTTGCACACTCAACATGTTGTTAAGTGCACTCTTCCCTTCGTGACGCTTTTCCAAGTCTTTCTTCAAAGAAGTGACTTGGGCCTTGAGGTCTCTTATTTACTCTACATGGTTAGTGGCAACAGAAGCACTAGAGGAAGTAGAAGCTTTATTGTTAGAGCAACAAGGCAAAGAAAGTAATTCATCACATGATGTTCCAACATTTTGAGTGGATGAACTGCAAGGACTAGCACATGGCAATATAGCATTTTTAGTTATAGTTGTGCTATTATCCGCATGAGCCTCACAAGATGTTACCTTTGTAGTGATGGCCTCATTAGCTAACTTTAGACTAGCATAGGATGCTAGAAGATCATCATTAGAGCTAGATAGCTTCTCATGACTTTCTTCCAACTTCCTATACTTGCTAGTTAGCAACTCAAGTTGAGCCCTTAGCTCAACATTCTCCTTCAAAATAGATGCTTCACAAGAAGTGGAGTTAGTAGCACAAGCATCATTTACATTAGGAATAGAAAAAGAAAACTTAGCAAGCTCTTCATTTAATCTAGCATTTTCTTTTTTCGTGACTTTATATTTAGCATGAGCATGGTCACGTTCTTTAATGATTTTAGCAATTATTTCATTATGAGACTCCTCAATAGATTCTAATTTCTCCTCAAGAGAAGCCCGAGTCTCTTGCTCTTCCTCAAGAGCATCTTCTAACGATGCTTTCTCCATAGCATCATCTCTTTCAATCTTACCGTTTTCTTCAAGGCTTGCTTCCAAAGCCTCAATAGTTTCCCCGCGCTCAACAAGGGCGCTCATGATTTCATAGAGGTTATCACAAGCAATTTTATTCTTTGAAAGAGACTTAAGAATCATTAAAACT
The DNA here is from genome assembly GCA_012064385.1 of Puccinellia tenuiflora. Lineage (NCBI taxonomy): Eukaryota > Viridiplantae > Streptophyta > Magnoliopsida > Poales > Poaceae > Puccinellia > Puccinellia tenuiflora. The sequence goes on along the minus strand of QRDG01001214.1, from coordinate 477,033 downwards.
TTATCATGAAGGAGAGCATCATTATTTTCCTCATCATATTTGTCATCATTATTATCATTATCATTACCATTGCTAGAAGAAAATTTAGCCATAAGGCAATGAGAGGTGGATAACGAGGAACAATTAATTTTTTAACTACTCAAGTTCACATATTGTTGCATAGCAAATTGGGCTTCCTCTACATTATTATTCATGCAAGAGTTAGAAGGAACACAATCATTTTTATCATGGCAACAAGATAGAGCAAGCATATCATAAAGAGATTTATCCAAGCAATTTTTTGATGATATGCAAGGACTATGAACACTAGCATGTAAATCATTTATAGTGCTATGTGTGTTTAGGTCCAAAGATGAAGCATTGCAACAAGATAGAGATAAATGATCATCAATAATGAGCTCACTATCAATGTTGCAAAACCTCTCACTACTCACCATCACATTGGTTTGTGGCTTACCACATTTTGGTGAAGTAGACAAAGACGAGAGCTCGTCACGGCCGGAGGTGGAGGGAGAGCAATCCTCCTCAATAGCGTTGGATACTCCATATTTGTCTTAAAGCTTGGTCCAAAGCTCATGAGCATTCCGTAGAGGCAAGATTCACTCGAAAGCTACAACACTCATAAATTTACAAAACTCATTAGAAGCTAGAGCATCTAGATATAATTTTTTCTCATCCTCTAAAGTCGTACTTTCGTAATCCTTTGGAGGAGAAAAACCTATATCTAAGATACGCTCAATATTGGGGTCCAAGACCCGTAAGTGACTAAGCATATGAGTTTTCCAAGCATTAAAATTTGTGCCATTGAATATAAACATGTGATCATGCACTAATCCTCTAAACGACATCTTTATTCTCTAGGCGGTGAAGCCAAACAAGGGAGACGAGGCTCTGATACCAATTGAAAGAACAAACGTTGTCCCGGATGTCGCCTAGAGGGGGGTGAATAGGCGATTTACACTTTTCTATTTAGGGGCTTGATAATTGCGGAATAAAACTATGTGTTTAAATTAACAAGCCAACAACCTAATATGGTAGGGAAGTGGAGGAATCAAGATCTCAAATTTTGCAACAATGGAGGAGAGAGAGAAAATGAGCTCTAGGGAAAAAATGGGGAAGAAGCCCTTTTTACAGGGGCCACAAAAATGTGGCCGTTGGGGCCAAAAAGTGGGGCAGCAGGTAACCCGGCCTGGGGCCGGCCTGCACCTGGCCTGGCCGGCCGGGAAACATCCCACGATCGAACCAGCGAAGAAGCTGGCAGCCCGCAGCGAACAGAGGCAGAAAAGAGAAAAAAAAAACGGGCAGCAGCGAAGGAAACAGGGCAGCAGGCCTGCCCCCGGCCTTGGCCCGGCCTGCTGCGCGAGCTGGGCCGGGAGGCAGCCCGAGCCGGCCGGCCTGCCCCCGGCCTAGGCCGGCAAGGCAGCATGTGGGTGGGCCAGGACACTGCCCGAGCCTGCCGACGTCGCACCAGCCTGGGGCCGGCACCCCCTTTTTTTAAAAAAAATCTTTATAAAAACTTTCCGACGGTATAAATGCAATAACTTTCACCCACGAACTCCGTTTTTGATAATCTTGGACTCGTTGGAATCGTCACAACAAGCACAACAAGAATATGCAGAGAAACATCATAGTCCAAGAATATATTATAAAAATAAATGGGGAAAGGTAAAAGCTCCCATTTGCAAATCGGAAATGCAATAACTTTCACCCACGAACTCCGTTGTCGATAATCTTGGACTCGTTGGAATCGTCACAACGAGCACAAGAAGATTATGCAAAGAAACATCATAGTCCAAGAAAATATTATAAAAACAAATGGGAAAGTTTAACCTCTATTTTGAAAATCGGAAATGCCGAATCTTTTGCAATTGAAGTCCGAATGAAGTCAAACCAATTTTGTTGAAAGGAGGACGACAAATGCAACCCTTGAAAATGGAAAACAAGCATTGGAGATTTTGCAAAGAAATGGAAGAGATAAATCTTCCGCACGGATGAACCGGCAAAATCTCCAATACTGAAACCGCAACAGAAGACGCATATGAAAACGGTTTTCGATGAACTTGGATTTGTCGTGACAAGCACAACAATCACCAAGACCACACCACGATAAGGGACAAATAAGAACCAATAAAGATGATAGCATGGAAGCAAAGGTTTGTGCTCTCTGCGACGATACGATCACGATATTCGGTCGAGAGCCCCTCTTGATCATACGGCTATCTATCCTATAATCCGGTCTCTCACTAAGCATCATGAGAGCGGTAAAATAGAAACCCTATCAAGATCATACCTTTGCCTTGCGCAATAATCCACTTGAGGTCGATGAAGACGATCTTCAACTCCTCAAGACGCACCACCTTTCTTCATTGCGCTTTGCTTGGTGAAGATTCACTTGTTGCTCCCCCATACACACGATGGGAGAAGCACCTCATCGGCATATCTTCACTTGGACTTGAGTGTTGATCAACACGCACTTAGCCTTGATCAACACAAACTTTTCTTCCCTTAGCCTTGACTCCAACAAATGGAGATCAAGCAACTCAAATGGACACACCTATAAATATAGCTCAATGCAAACATTAGTCCATAGAGATTGTCATTAATTACCAAAACCATGCATGGGGGCAACCATGCACTTTCAGGCGGCGCTCCCCCTTGGCTGGCCGGCCGCCGCCACGCGCCGCCTCCGCCTTGCCCTTCACCGCCATCTCCATCGCCAATTCCACATAGCTACAGCGGTCCACTCTCTCACAAACCTCTGAAATCCCCTATGTAAACATGGTGTTTGATGCTAGAAAATATTATCCTATGATCTATGTCATGTTTATGTAGTTTCTTGTTGTAATGTCCCGGGGTTTTCCCCAAATTAGAGTTGTTTGTTTTTCTTTTGCATTATCATGACATCATCATGCCTTTTGTTGCATTGGTGTTTTTGCAAATTGTCAAAAATAAATAAAATGGCTTAATTTTATGTCACCATTAATTAATTTGAATCAAACAAATAAAACAATTTTAAATTCTTGTCAAGTAAATAAACAAGCTTACAAAATATATCTTGATAATATATTATCTTTGATAAAGAAACAATATGGCCTTATTTTATTTTTCTTATTCTCCCCTTTTCTGAAATTCCTTTGGATAAAGAAAAAAACAGAAGAGAAAAGAAAAAAAACAGGAGAAAGGGCGCAGCCCAACTCCCTCTCTTTCCTACCCTCTCTTTTTCCTCTCGAACCGGCCCAACACCGGCCCACTTTTCCCTTTGGCCCCCTCCTTCTCCCTCCTATGGCTGTCGCCTTTATGCGCAATCGACCTCGACGCCACTTCCGTCGCCACCTCGCCACCACTGGCCGCATCTCACCTGCCCCGCTCCTCCCCTATAAAGCAGCACCAGCAGCGCCTCTCCTCTCCCCTAACCCTAGCCGCCTCCTTTCCTCCCTCACGTCGCCGCCATCTCTCTCCCTCTCTGCTTCTTCTCCTCTGTCCTGAGCCCCACCAAATACAGCCGGAGAAGTCCACCGACGAGGAGCTTCCATGGAGGTCTCTGCGTCGGGCTAGCAGCGGAGGAGGATCCGCGTGGAGCTGGAGCTGGATCTACGGAACGACTACCTCGTCTACGTCCGATCGAGAGGAGCATCGGTTACTTCCTCTTCTTCCCCGACGCCGCCGGTCTTCCTCGAATCCCCGCCGCCGTGGTCGACCTCGAGCGTTAACCCCTACTCCAGCAACCCCGTGGTGAGCACCCGGTTCCGTTCCCGCTGTTCCCCAGCTCTAATTCGTGCCGTAGATGACGCCATCATCTGCTCCTTTTCGTTCCGCCATGGTCGAGCACGTCCGTGAGCTCGAGTTGCCGCTGCTCCTGCACCTTGCATGCTCCCTATGCACAAGCACACCAGCACCTTCCGCATCATGCACATGCACATCCCATCCCCGCATGCTCCCGTTGCCCCTGCACCTCAAGTTCTCCAGGAATCATCCGCGTTGCTGCAGCTCCGTGGCCGTCGTTTTTCTCTGAACCTGAAGATGCACAGCTTGCTGTGTAAAGTTCAGTTAACAGCGTTTCCCCTCTTCATGAAATACCCGAATCTGCATCTATCTGTGGCACCCCCCTCTGACACATATCGCCAGAGAGGTGGTCGCCCCGTGCGCCCGCCCAGGATATCTGGACGCACGTTACGACAATGCAACATAGCGAAAATATCATTACACAATCAGGCCCAAAGGGCTACAAATGGTTTACAGGGCCATCAAGGCATGAAGATTTATCATAGCCAAGTATGGCACAGGACAGAGTTCAACTGGCAGCGTAAGACATAGATACGGCAACGGCTTGGTGCGGCTCCATTTCCACAGGCATCTGGCTGGGCTACTGATCCTAGCACGCTCCTGCTCGATCTCCTTGCTATGGTAGGAGATGGATCCTCTCAAAGTCTGGCCACATGAAAAGCCAGTCTGAGTACAATGATGTACTCGCAAGAAAATAACCACAAGACATGAACGGTCAAGCAATCAGGCAACAGATAACCAGCGACAGAAAATATTCTAAACATGGCAAGTGACTACTTACGACAGTCCAAGGGGTAGCAACATGGCATCATAATAAAACATGGTATAAGCAAACCATGGGAGTACCACCAGCACAGAGTCCAAGCCAGGTGGGGTTGGATCGTGTACCGGGGGTCACACAAAGAACTTACCTGTGACGAATAACGGGGTATCAGTTGATGATAAGTAACACAACAAATCATATCATCACAGCTAGGCCCACTGGCCTCTAGCCTCACGAGGCTAATCTCATCTATTGCCACTGCTAGGCCCACTGGCCTTGTCACCCTTCCTTATCTCGAGTAACGTTCCCTGCATCATCTTATTGTTTATTTAGTGAAATCAGATTGTTCATAAGTCTTTCAAACAAATCATAAGTTTAACCTCCGGACACGACAAAGACACACAGTGTGACTGACACTGAACTGTTGTTCCATATCCCAGGAACGAGGCTAGCTTGCTAGGTTGAGACTCTCGAGAGTTTGCAGTTACCACTCATCTAAATGCACCTTACTTAGCTAAGGCAAGATACACTTACATAACCGTTCACACTACCAGGACACTCCTTGAATAACTACCGACTTACCACTCGGGCTAAGTCTTATGACGAAGTGAATCCGGCACGTCCCCAACGAATGAGCAACGCCTAGCTCCGGAACATTCGCAAGACTAGCCCCGACCACAACTATGCAGTAACCGACTAGACTTGCCAAGAGGGTAGCATCCAAGGAGGCTTGATAGGTTACATAGGTTAAGGCTCTCCCATTTGGGGCGACAGTGGTAGTGCGTTCAAGGGTTCAGATTAGTGGCACTATGAATAGACCTCATCGTTGTTTGGAGGGGTGTTTCATTTAATCAAGTTTCAGCATTCACATGCCCAACCAACAAAGGATTAGTTCAACACAATAATCACAACCAACAAGGCATTAGCAACACAAACAAGCACAAACAAACATAGCCTAGAACATGCCTAACACTTGCATGAATAAATAACCACATCACAATAATAATACCCGGGTGACTGTGGCGGGCAACCCGGCCGGTGTCACACGGGGGTTAGTGTCACAGAATAACAAGAATACCCGGGTGACGGTGGCGGGAGACCCGGCCGGTGTCACTCAGGGGTTAGAGTCACAGAATAATAATAAGCATACCCGGGTGACTGTGGCGGGCAACCCGGCCGGTGTCACTCGGGGGTTAGTATAATAATATAGCACAGGCGGAGTCTGTTACGCATCCGTTCCTCCACGCGCAAGTCTTTGGCGGCGTTATCGTCCGACCGTTGACCAGGAAGTGGGGAGTTGGGCATATAGTCTCCAAAACTAAACCGAAAAGCAATCATAAGAATGAGAGAGCATCCATTCCACTCGAGGGTTCCCTCGACGTGGTGTCAGCAATCTCGGCAAAAAGAACCAAATGGAAAGTCAGCTCCCAAGCGTCGCAGTCCGGGTGGTCTTATGCCAACCATATTTGACGGAGGGACAAGAAGCAAATAACTCGTTTGGCAAATGCCCCCAACTCCGAGGATCACGGGCCGACATTTGTCCGCACCTAGCCTCGGCGTTGAAGAAGAAGCAAACAATCAACGCATGTTTTTGTTATTTAGTTGTCAAAGCCACGCAAGTGCGAGGCGCACAGATAATTCATACATCAATCTAATGCATACATGGATGATGAATAAAACATGGCAATAAATAATAGACCGACATAATATAAATACCAAACGCAGACAAATATAACACTTGGCATGACAATAAGCGAATAATAAACAACTTTGCGGGACTGCTCATAGCAAGGGGTTAGCTTGCCTTCGAAGACGGGATCCATTGGGCTTGGGGAGGTCGGTTTGGTTCCGCGGCGTAGGGCAGCGATAGCCCCGTTCCACGGACTCCGGAATTGCACGTACAAAAGGGCACCTCATAAAACTATCTTGGAAAGAGAGGAAACCAGTACCACTGGTTAGAGCTCGCCGAGATACAAATTTGGAAATTTGAATCATCGAAAACAGACTTACGGTTCAAAAGATATTTCCGTTTGAAAATCCCTGCAGCAGGGAAAAGAAAAATTGCCGCGGGGAAAAAAAAACAGACGGGCCGCAAATGGGCCGCTGCGCGCCGCGCGCTGCACGCGCCTTGCAGTTACCACTCATCTAAATGCACCTTACTTAGCTAAGCCAAGATACACTTACATAACCGTTCACACTACCAGGACACTCCTTGAATAACTACCGACTTACCACTCGGGCTAAGTCTTATGACGAAGTGAATCCGGCACGTCCCCAACGAATGAGCAACGCCTAGCTCCGGAACATTCGCAAGACTAGCCCCGACCACAACTATGCAGTAACCGACTAGACTTGCCAAGAGGGTAGCATCCAAGGAGGCTTGATAGGTTACATAGGTTAAGGCTCTCCCATTTGGGGCGACAGTGGTAGTGCGTTCAAGGGTTCAGATTAGTGGCACTATGAATAGACCTCATCGTTGTTTGGAGGGGTGTTTCATTTAATCAAGTTTCAGCATTCACATGCCCAACCAACAAAGGATTAGTTCAACACAATAATCACAACCAACAAGGCATTAGCAACACAAACAAGCACAAACAAACATAGCCTAGAACATGCCTAACACTTGCATGAATAAATAACCACATCACAATAATAATACCCGGGTGACTGTGGCGGGCAACCCGGCCGGTGTCACACGGGGGTTAGTGTCACAGAATAACAAGAATACCCGGGTGACGGTGGCGGGAGACCCGGCCGGTGTCACTCAGGGGTTAGAGTCACAGAATAATAATAAGCATACCCGGGTGACTGTGGCGGGCAACCCGGCCGGTGTCACTCGGGGGTTAGTATAATAATATAGCACAGGCGGAGTCTGTTACGCATCCGTTCCTCCACGCGCAAGTCTTTGGCGGCGTTATCGTCCGACCGTTGACCAGGAAGTGGGGAGTTGGGCATATAGTCTCCAAAACTAAACCGAAAAGCAATCATAAGAATGAGAGAGCATCCATTCCACTCGAGGGTTCCCTCGACGTGGTGTCAGCAATCTCGGCAAAAAGAACCAAATGGAAAGTCAGCTCCCAAGCGTCGCAGTCCGGGTGGTCTTATGCCAACCATATTTGACGGAGGGACAAGAAGCAAATAACTCTTTTGGCAAATGCCCCCAACTCCGAGGATCACGGGCCGACATTTGTCCGCACCTAGCCTCGGCGTTGAAGAAGAAGCAAACAATCAACGCATGTTTTTGTTATTTAGTTGTCAAAGCCACGCAAGTGCGAGGCGCACAGATAATTCATACATCAATCTAATGCATACATGGATGATGAATAAAACATGGCAATAAATAATAGACCGACATAATATAAATACCAAACGCAGACAAATATAACACTTGGCATGACAATAAGCGAATAATAAACAACTTTGCGGGACTGCTCATAGCAAGGGGTTAGCTTGCCTTCAAAGACGGGATCCATTGGGCTTGGGGAGGTCGGTTTGGTTCCGCGGCGTAGGGCAGCGATAGCCCCGTTCCACGGACTCCGGAATTGCACGTACAAAAGGGCACCTCATAAAACTATCTTGGAAAGAGAGGAAACCAGTACCACTGGTTAGAGCTCGCCGAGATACAAATTTTGAAATTTGAATCATCGAAAACAGACTTACGGTTCAAAAGATATTTCACGTTTGAAAATCCCTGCAGCAGGGAAAAGAAAAATTGCCGCGGGGAAAAAAAACGGACGGGCCGCAAATGGGCCGCTGCGCGCCGCGCGCTGCACGCGCCTTGCAGTTACCACTCATCTAAATGCACCTTACTTAGCTAAGGCAAGATACACTTACATAACCGTTCACACTACCAGGACACTCCTTGAATAACTACCGACTTACCACTCGGGCTAAGTCTTATGACGAAGTGAATCCGGCACGTCCCCAACGAATGAGCAACGCCTAGCTCCGGAACATTCGCAAGACTAGCCCCGACCACAACTATGCAGTAACCGACTAGACTTGCCAAGAGGGTAGCATCCAAGGAGGCTTGATAGGTTACATAGGTTAAGGCTCTCCCATTTGGGGCGACAGTGGTAGTGCGTTCAAGGGTTCAGATTAGTGGCACTATGAATAGACCTCATCGTTGTTTGGAGGGGTGTTTCATTTAATCAAGTTTCAGCATTCACATGCCCAACCAACAAAGGATTAGTTCAACACAATAATCACAACCAACAAGGCATTAGCAACACAAACAAGCACAAACAAACATAGCCTAGAACATGCCTAACACTTGCATGAATAAATAACCACATCACAATAATAATACCCGGGTGACTGTGGCGGGCAACCCGGCCGGTGTCACACGGGGGTTAGTGTCACAGAATAACAAGAATACCCGGGTGACGGTGGCGGGAGACCCGGCCGGTGTCACTCAGGGGTTAGAGTCACAGAATAATAATAAGCATACCCGGGTGACTGTGGCGGGCAACCCGGCCGGTGTCACTCGGGGGTTAGTATAATAATATAGCACAGGCGGAGTCTGTTACGCATCCGTTCCTCCACGCGCAAGTATTTGGCGGCGTTATCGTCCGACCGTTGACCAGGAAGTGGGGAGTTGGGCATATAGTCTCCAAAACTAAACCGAAAAGCAATCATAAGAATGAGAGAGCATCCATTCCACTCGAGGGTTCCCTCGACGTGGTGTCAGCAATCCCGGCAAAAAGAACCAAATGGAAAGTCAGCTCCCAAGCGTCGCAGTCCGGGTGGTCTTATGCCAACCATATTTGACGGAGGGACAAGAAGCAAATAACTCTTTTGGCAAATGCCCCCAACTCCGAGGATCACGGGCCGACATTTGTCCGCACCTAGCCTCGGCGTTGAAGAAGAAGCAAACAATCAACGCATGTTTTTGTTATTTAGTTGTCAAAGCCACGCAAGTGCGAGGCGCACAGATAATTCATACATCAATCTTATGCATACATGGATGATGAATAAAACATGGCAATAAATAATAGACCGACATAATATAAATACCAAACGCAGACAAATATAACACTTGGCATGACAATAAGCGAATAATAAACAACTTTGCGGGACTGCTCATAGCAAGGGGTTAGCTTGCCTTCGAAGACGGGATCCATTGGGCTTGGGGAGGTCGGTTTGGTTCCGCGGCGTAGGGCAGCGATAGCCCCGTTCCACGGACTCCGGAATTGCACGTACAAAAGGGCACCTCATAAAACTATCTTGGAAAGAGAGGAAACCAGTACCACTGGTTAGAGCTCGCCGAGATACAAATTTGGAAATTTGAATCATCGAAAACAGACTTACGGTTCAAAAGATATTTCCGTTTGAAAATCCCTGCAGCAGGGAAAAGAAAAATTGCCGCGGGGAAAAAAAACGGACGGGCCGCAAATGGGCCGCTGCGCGCCGCGCGCTGCACGCGCCTGTGCAGCGCCTGGACGGGCCGTGCTGGGCCGAGCGGCGTGCCGCGCTGCTGCCACCCGGACCGGGCTGTGATCCGCTGTTGGCCGGTGGGCTGAAAAACGGTTCGCATGAACCGGGAAAAAAAGAAGAACGCAGGCAGGGAGGGTGTCGATCATCTTTTCCTCCGCTCCGCGACGGGAACGAGCGTCGACCGGCCGGGGCTGGCCAGGGACGGCCAAGGGGAGCGCCGGGAGGCCGGCAGGCGGCAGGGACGGGAACGCCGCGGCTCACCGCGCCCAGGGGAGGTGGTTCCGACGGCGGGGACGCCTCCGGCCGTCGCTCGCGAGCCCGGCCGTGCGGCCACGGCAGGAGCTCGGGTGGAGCTTGGCGGCGGCGACGCAGGGGCCTAGGGGCTATGGAAACGGCGGGAAGGGACCCTCCATGCTACACCGCACCCGCAGGTTCCGCTTCCTACGACGGAGGGGGTCGTGGTTCTCCTCGAACCCGAGCTCTAGGGTTTCGGCCATGGAGCTTCGTAGAGCTCCTGCGAGCTCGCTCCTTCTAGGAACTCGAGTGAGAGGGTCTGGGGAGGAAGGAGTGAGGGATGTGAGTGCAATGGAGGCCACAGGGGGGCTTCTTATAGCCGGGAGAGAGGAGGAGGTAGGTGCTAGGTAGCTCGGCCATGAATGGCGGTTTGAGGTCATCCATGACGATCCTCGGCTATATTGGACGGTGGAGAGGATGGGCACGGTGAGCTGGCGCACAGTGCAGCACGAGGAACACGCTGGAGCTGAGTTGGGCACCGACCACACTCCTAAGTAGGCTAGGTTAAGCAAAGCAACTCGTTTCCCTCCCTGCTCACAAGGTGCTCGACGAAATGCCCGAACGAACTTTTCTCCGCAAATAAATTCCAGAAAAATTCCAGAGGTTAGGTTAGTATGTGGGGAGATGGTTTCTGGACTTGGGGTCAAAAGGTGCCACTTGGCTAGGGTTCTTGAAAAGAAAATTCCCGGAGTGGCAGGTGACATGATCATCGCCATTAGGGCTTTGGTCTTGGGGTTTTAGATCTTAAGTGGATGGCTAAGATCACATGGGGTATCAGAGGAGAGGTGCTGGTCTATCACCCTCCAGGCAGAATTAATGCACAAGGAAACACTTGCATCATTCCAAAAATGTGGGTGAAAAATTGATGTCATGCCATTATGACATACCAACCATTTTGGTGGATGGGTTTTCCTTTTGATAAAAGAATTATGTGGAGTGTGGGGCTGGTTGGATATCACCCATGTGCTCAATTCATGTGCTTGGTCCACCAAGATAAGTGTGGCCATGCATGGAAAATATCTCATGGTCATTTGGAATAAAATGTGTGTGGCAAATAGGTGGCTCAAATGATCGCACCACCTTTTGTGGGAGTCGAACATGGCATGATGAACACCTCCTAGTTTTTGAGGAGTGTAGGAGTAGCATAAGCTAGGAAAACAATTTCCCTGACCAAGGCATGCACTAAAAGATTTATCCGGGGTTTCGGAAATATTGCATATGCAATAATTTTGTCTCGGGAGATTAATAAGTGGATGAGACAGTCTTTGAATATTTGTGGTATCCCCCAAGCCCGGAAAAGACGGTTCATGTGGTAGGTGGAATATCAGGATTTAAAGATCCCAATGTTTAGGCCAAGGGGTTTTTAGGAAAAACCTTAACAGAAGTTTTCCGGAGTGGCAAGGAATCACCGGGGATTTTCTGGAATTATTTAAGAGAAAAGAACACGAGGGCATCATCTAGCGCCAGAGGGCAAAAGTAAATTTTGAGATACGAGGGAAAAGTTTTCCGGGTGTGAGAAAACATCACAAAAATTAGGGACGAAATTTTGGGGTGTGACACTATCACCAACACCTAATCAGCCCAGTGGCTAGCTCCCTGCTTCCTTGCCCAGCAGCCCCGGGTTCGACCCCCACGGCCACCAATTCTCCCCCCCTATCTTTGTTTTATGTTTTTTCTATTTTGCCAAATGTTTTAAATCACATCTTTTAATTCATAAGTCCAAATTAAAAATGTTATATATGAAAGTTTATCAAAAAAATGTGTAGATTTTAAATATGACATCCATGCTTATGTTTACATCATGTAGGTTGCACCTTAGTTATATATTGTATATCACCTAAATAATTGAAATATGGAATGTGTGGGTTTTGATTTAATTGTTGTCCCTATTCTATTTAATTTTGATTAGCTCACCTATACATTGTTTAGACTTGCTAACAACATTTAAATTTGATAAATAGAAAAATAACATGAACCATATATTTAAATGTCGAAATCTCGGTTCCGTTTAATTTGGTTAAATTGCATCCTCTCATAATTGCCATGTCATGCATGCATTGCATCAATGTAGCGCCCCGACCCCAGAACTATACAGTGAAACGTTGTGTAACCGGTCATGCTACACAATCGAGAGTTACTGTGTTTACCACTCCCAGGCCAAAACTCATTGGCAGGTGTGCTCGGAATGGATCATCGGCACACACCACCTCGATCTTGCCATAAGCTCAGACATCGCTTTCACGTATAGCAAAGAGACCAAGACTGCGGAACAACTGGCACATCGCAGACTCTACGACACAAGAGATCATAGTTCAACTCATATATGAGAAAGATACAAATATCACAATCAGAGGTCACAGACCCATCATTACATCATGCGGAAGCAAATATAGTTGTCTAACAACAAGATCCAAATTATGGTCTAAGAGGCCTATAAATAACATATCCCAGCCAGCCTGTTCCGAGACGTCCCAAGCTGCCACCTGGGAACCCCAGACTACTCGTCGATGTCAATAAAGAACCCACCTTCCAGTTCGGTGACGTCCTCCTCTGAAACAAATAATATTCAACAAAGCAAGGCTGAGTACGATGTACTCGCAAGAATTAGTAGGGCGATATAGGCCCAATGCTGACAGAGGATCTAATGCTGTATAATGTAGCTGGTTTTGCATAAAGCTAGTTTTCCTTTTAAAAGACATAAGGACCCATTGCATCGTCTACTCAGAATGTTTTCCGAAAGGGGATAAGAGAGTAAAATTTCATCTTTGGTTCTCAACGAACCATTTGTAACCAGAAGCATCTCATCTCCACCAAGGCACTCCCTCGAATCACCCTCGAGGAAATGAACCTTTTATCACACGTTGGATTGCAACCTCTAGCTGCCAAATTTATTAATTAGGTTCAGGTTCTCTATGAGCTAATCCGCCTTTCCCAAGAGTTTGCCCATAACCGCGGATCCGGCTTTTCGAAAAGATTTACCCTGCAGGGGTGTACTAATTTACCCATTGGTACCGTCCGGCTCACCTGATTGGCCCTCTTCCGGGGAAGGCCGGCGAGTGGGCGCGGTTAAACCTTTACCTCGCATGAGACTATCCAAGAGTCATCTGTGGCGACAGGACAAGTTTACCCAGCCTATTTCAGCCCCTGGCCCCATCGCCACATCCTAAACACCACCATCCTCATCATTTCTTTTTCCGCTCACACACACACGCGCAAATGGAAATATCAAACTAGAGGACCCTTGGATACGCCCGCACAAGTTATTCAGTTAGTAAGGAGCCCATACCCCCACCAATGGCAGCATGCTCGGTTCTTGGTTCTAGCTAAAAGCACTCTCAGCCTAGGCGGCAGGAATGAGGCAAAACACCATCCCCGATGGCAACTCATCCAAGCCTTTTAACAAATTAATTAAGTACCAAACGTAACCACCATGTCCGAATCATTCCATCAACATCAATATCATGGAATTAAATCACCGGACAATATAACATTTACTAAGCATGACTAAGCATCACTAAACATAAATACAACAATTATATTTTGTATCCGGCCAACACATCAACACTAAGGCTCATAGGTAGGGATACATGTGATTGGCTTGGGGAAAAACATGCATTCATGGGATACTCTATGTCTTGATCAAAAATTGACATTTCAATCGCATGCAATATTATGGTGGATAAAATAAGTTGATAAAATCATAGGATGCTAGATGCCAAGAAGGTTAGGTTAGCTCTTGCCTTGCTGATAGTACTGGTCGCGTTGATCGTCGAGGTATTGTGGTGGAACCTCGACTCCTGAATCTACCGATACACAAACAACACAGGAAACGAAATAAATAACACGAATACAAAGGGGAAATGCACAATCATGATGAGATGGTCAAATTATGCAATGAAATCATATTGGGCATGTCCCACAAGTTAAATGGAACCCCTAAAATAAATATTGCAATTAACGGGTTAAAACTCCATATTTAACTTAGTGAATTAAGTTATTATTCAAAATGTCCAGTACTGAATTATGGGGTCTACATGCATGAAAATGACATTATTAGATAGGTATTATTCTGCTGATCATTTTGGTACTTCGTTTGCAATTTTCCGATTAACGATGAAGAAATGACGATTCAAACGGTTATGCAATTTAGATCATTTTAACCAATTTGAAATTAACATCAAAGGAAGAATTGGTTTCTTGCTGTGAACTAAACATATATAGATAGCACATGCTTTGCTGATCATTTTGGTATATCATTTGCAATTTTTGGATCAATATTTATCGAGTTATGATATTTCCAATTATTGATTTAAATCTGCCATTTTATTTAATTTCAATAAACAACACCAAAATTAATTCTACAATTCTCTCAAAAGTCATAAAGTTGTAGTTCATTGTTCACTGAACATTTTGAGAGCTCAAACACAATTTTTGGATAAGTAAAACTGAAGTTATGCAATTTCCAAATACCACTTATTTTCTGCCATTTTAGTATTTATTAATTAACAGCAATTTATAAAAATTCATTTTAACATGTAAAACAGAACTAACATTTAGATGTTGTTTTCCTGAACATTTTGAGATCTTATTTGCAACTTTTGGAGCAATATTCAAATTGTTATGAATTTCTCAAATATTTATTTAAATCTGCCCCTTCTCTACTTAATAATTAAAGGCAATTTAATTTAACCAAATAATTCAACTAAGGGCAGTAACATGTAGAGTCTATTTAGCTGAGCATTTTAACATTTTATTTGCATTTTCCTTATTTGCAAAACTCTAGATATGAATTTCCAAAATTTGAAACTACTCACAGATGATTTTGCATTTCACATTTAAATTCATGTTTTTAGAATTCATTAGCATGGATGAGTTACATAATTGGTTAGGTTATGACATTCTGAACATTTGATATGTCAAATGCATTTTTCTGATTTACCATTTAAAAGATATTGCAATTTATAATTATAACTAATTTTTTGGAATTTCTATTTATAAGAACAGATGACGTCATAGTGACGTCACCGGGGCGCAGCGGCTCTGTTGATCACCGATTTGTCGATTTGGCTCGAATTTGGACGCGGCGCTTGCTCTACTAGCTAGAGGAGATGTAGAGGAGCAAGGGGGAGCGGCGTATTGGACCATATGGTCACCGGAGTGGCGCCGGCGTTCATGTCCAGCGACGGCCGGCGGTGGCGTTCGGGACGAGAGCGGCACAGAGCGGATGGGAGAGGGAGGAGGGGTGCATCCGGTCGAGGAGCTCACCAGGAGCAAGCAGGGTAGGTCGGCGAGGCAGGGGGCGACGACAGCGACGCGGCGTTGGTCGACGGCGGCGGCCAGAGCGGAGAAGAAGGTGACGAGTTCGGCGATTGCGGGCCTCCCAGCACGGGTTGGTTGCACCGGGAGGAAGAAGAGGACGAGGCGGTCCGGAGGGACACCTCTGGCGAGCTCAACGCTGCGCAGGACACCGGCGATTGGCGCGGCAAGGCGGCGGCGGCGGCAGGAGCTCTGCAGGGATTAGGGTTAGTGTTCGTGGGGAGCAGAGAGCAGGGGAGGAGACAGGAGAAGGAGCACGACGTCGTGGGCTGCTTCTTATCCACCAGGGGGGCCAGGATGCGGGGGAGGCAGCAGGGGAGGCCACGGCGGCCATGGCGCGACAGTGTTGCCAATGTCGCCCACAGTGAAGATGGCCTTTTGCAGAAACCCCCTGCCCCATTTCTTCTTTTCTGTTTTCCTTTTAAATTTGAAAACAACACACTTTGCCAATTTATTTGAGGCATTGGAACAATTTTATAAATTATGAAAATATTTATGTATCCTCCCCATAACATGTATTAACTCCACAAAAATTTGTGTTGCAAAATAAAAAGTTTTGAACACCAATTGTTCATAGGGTTTGAATATGGCAAATTTTAATAATTTCCCAAATCCATTTACTTGGGGTATTTAAACATTTCCAAAATAAGTGAAAATATTCATGGAGGCTGCCAATAATATAATGAATCTCCCCATATTTTTATTTGAAATTTTGAAATGTTTAACTTGGTTTCAAAACAAGAATCGGTTTAACTCCAACTTTGAAGTCCCAATTTATTTAATTGTTTGGCAAGAATTTGACTTTGCCAATTAAATTTGAAAATGCATTCTTGGAACTTCCTGGACAAATATGGAAACTCAAGAATATTTTGTTTTGCCAATTTGAGCAATTGCATTTGGTTTGGAATTTTTAGGAAGTGTTTGCTTTCTTTTAATGTCTTCCATTCTTTGCAATATTTAATTTAGCAATTTAAGTATGTATGCCATGATGCAATGCAAAGCAAAAAGTGAAAATTTGGCTCAAATTTTAGGGTACCAAAACTGGGCTGTTACAATTCTACCCCCCTTACAAGAATCTCGCCCTGAGATTCCTAGAGTAGGAAGAGGGATGAGGGAGACATGACAACCCTTAACTTCAACGATCTTCTCGATCCCACGTTGATCTTCCTTGTTTCGGAGAAAAGGTAACAAGCATGACGTGCCGACGAGAAACAGAAGATAGTTCAAGGTGATAGACAAGTTTTCTCCAAGGGTTGGAAATATGAACTTTGCACAAGACCATAAGCCATTGAGGAAAATGTCGTGGGGTTACTCTTTGACTACCCCACGGTGGTGATACTTGGGTCACGCCAAGTCCATTAACCCTATGGTGAGGGTCCAAGGAAGGCCCAAGAAGGACGACGTGCGGCCCAAGATAGTCGACGTTAGGTCATCGCCCTTGATCGTCCTGTAGGTGCCATCGGCACCGTTCACCCGAGACCCAGCCTATCATATAAAGGCTGGGAGGGTCCCTCGTCTAGGGTAACTCGACTCCAGCTCATAGCCGCCAGCTCAAACCCAAGTGAGATCTCCATCTCACCATTGTAGCCACGCTCAACATCAATACCAGACAAGCAGGAAGTAGGGTGTTATCCTCCGGGAGCCTGAACCTGGGTAAAACCTCGCCTGTTAGCCGTCGTGATCACCAGCGCTCACCTCTCTCCCCCTCAATCAACCCGGGGTGCTCAACCCAGGGATTTGCCGAGTCACAACCTCGTCAATTGGCGCCGTCTGTGGGAAAGAACGAGCGTTGGAACCATGGTCGCTCCGGCTCCATCAACCTTGAAGACCGACGCCTGCACCAGGGAGCCAATCCGGTCCAGCTCCCTCGAGTACGTCAGCCACCCGCCGGCTCATTGCTCGGCGTACGCTGAACTGAGTGAAGGTACGTGGATCACCTTTGGTACCATGTGTTACCTCATAAACAGCTACGGAACGCTCCGATCTACGGTGGCCGCGCTGCGCGCGGAAACGATACCCGCGTCTGCATCGACTACGTCGACCACGCCTTCACCTGCCGTGGAGATCGCATCTGCTGCGAATGCAGTGATCACGTCTTCGACTGCCATGAAGATCGCATCTGCTACGACTACAACGACCACGACATCACCTGCCGTGATCGCATCTACCACGACTGCGACGATCGCATCCTCGACTGCCATGAATATCGCGCGCGTCTCGACTGCACCAACTGCCTTCATGGCAAAGATCGCGCATGACGCGACCGAGACACCCGCACCTGCGGCTGCCAAGGAGATCGCATCGGCGGTGACCCCTGCACGGATCAAGTCTACTTCGACTACCTTGGTCGCGTCGTGGCCAAGGCCAAGATCTACATCGACTCCGACTACGTCGGCCACGCCTCCGCGTCGCGAGATCATCTGCAAGCCAATCGCACCTGCGTCAACGACGGAATCATTCCTCGCATCCGCGGTGAAGGCCGCGAAACTCTATGGAAAGAACCTCAACGGCAACTGTGGTACCCACCATGTTGGAGCCATTTTCGACTCCGAGCACGGCTCGGATGAAGGAAGCAGCAGTGGAAGCATCAGCCCCACTTCCCGGGTTTACCCCGCACAAGTCTACATGACCGGCCCGACGCGGACCAACGGCGACGAACCCGCATATCCACTGGAGGTGGTCATGCCGGATCAGACACGACTCACCGTCACCCGCGACATGGCAATCAGAGCCCTGAAGCACGTTGAGGAGGGCACGTACCCTCCACCAGACGCACCCCGAGATGACCTTATGGCGGTCCAGTACCTGCTGCGGAAGGAAGGCGAACGACTCCGTGCAGAGAAGGCCGAGCTACTCCGACGCAAGGAGGAGGCCGACGCAGCGAGTGCCAGGAGGGCCACTTACTCATTCACTGCTGCCTCGACAGAAGTCTCGCAAGGAGCAAGGCGCCACAGGCCCCGCGTGCCCCGGATGACAGAGGCCGAACGCGCCGGAATTACCCGCAACCTCGAGTCGTCATACATGACTGAAGACGCGGACGGGATACCCGTCCCCAAGACACCCGGAGCTGCCCTCATGGCAGTCGAAACATACCTGCGACTGACGCAGCCGCCTGAGGGTGACGCCCGCGATCTCCTCCACAAGCAACAAATCATGTCCATCAAGGCAGTTGAAGAGGCTCTGGCGAACAAGGCACCAGCAGAAAGGGCGCAAGAGAATCGGGGTCGCCGCGACCGCGAACCCGCAGCGCTCACAGGCCCAGCTCCAAGACAGCCGCGACAGCCGCAGCCAGGCGAAGACCTCCGCAACGTCATCACGCAGAGAACGGTAGACCGCAACCGCACCCAGCGGATTGTCAGCACACCCAATGCTGACGACCGCGACGATAGCGAATTCGAGCCACGCGGTGCCCCATGCTTCAGCTTCAACATCCGCGACACAAGAATGCCCAAGGGCTTCAAGCTCACGGCAGAAGCGGTCAAGTACGACGGAAAGCAGGACCCGAGAGACTGGCTGGAGGACTACCTCATAGCCTGCAGTTGCCAGGGCGGTACTTCGACTACGGCCATGCAGTACATCCAGCTGATGCTCACGGGATCTGCACGCGGGTGGCTCAACACTCAACCCAAGGACACCTTCAGCACATGGGACGAGTTCGCGGATGCCTTCGTCAAGAGCTTCCTGGGGACATACTCAAGGCCGACAACTTTCGTTGAGCTCCAAGCATGCAAACAAGGACGGGACGAGCCGCTCCGGTCCTACATCCAGCGATGGACCCTGCTCCGCAACACCATGGAAGCCACCTCGGAAGACCGGGTGATGGATGCCTTCATGCACGGCGTCTACCGCCGCGACCTCCGCGAGGAATTTGGTAGGCTCCGGCCGAGAAACATGATTGACCTCATGAAGATAGCCAACCAGTGGGCAGACGGAGAGGACTCGGTCCGTGATACTCCACGAGACGAGGCCGGACCAAGCAACTGGCGGGAAGGATGCCAGAAGAAGAAGCCGCGTTACCACGGCAATGACTCAATAGAGTTAGTAGCGGCGGGGTTCGAAACCCCCCGCGAGAATGAAGCATATGACAGCAATCGCTAGCACGGTCAAAGGCAGTACAGTCGAAGCGACGACGACCAGAGTCGCTAATACAGCCAAGGGCAATTCAACCGAAGCGGTGGCAGCACCTACCGTGGCGATGGGAGCCGCAAGCGAGAGTGGCAGAGGCGCACGCTGACTCTGGAGGAAGAGCTGGAGCAACCCTGCAAGCACCACATGTTCAGGAACCCAGAAACGGGCAAGTGGGGATCCCGTCACCTGTTGAAGGACTGCAAGAAGGCACGCAGGATATACCAGGCAATGAAGAAGATAGTCGCTCAGCCAGCCATGCAGTTGGCTCCCCAGGCAGCACCCGTAGCGCAGCCAGTCGCGCAGCTGGCTCTCCAAGCAGCACCTGCACCCGCACCTGCAGTCGCTAACCCAGCACAGGCAGCGACAGCTTTTTATCCGCAGCAGCAGCCGCAGCAAGAAGCCCCTGACGCATATCCAGCGGCACGCGGACATATCAACATGATACAGAAGGGGCGCCCTTCAAACAGGACACAGAAGATCATCACCCGCCAAGTCTACCAGGCTGTCACCTGTCCACCTGCAGTACCCGAATACTTGAGAGGGTCAGAGACACCGATCACGTTCTCCAGAGCAGATCATCCACCTGCGGTACCACGACCCGGGCACGCCGCTCTGGTAGTCGAAGCTCTGATCGGGGATTACACCTTGAAAAAGGCGTTCATGGACGGAGGCAGCGGCATCAACATTATCTTCGCCGACACCCTCAGAAGAATGAACAGGCTAACAACAAACTTGGCGCCATCAGGGACCACCTTCCATGGCATAGTACCAGGGCAAGCAGTCACGCCCATGGGAGCAATCACACTCGACGTCATCTTCGGCACACCCGACAACTTCCAGAGGGAGGCGATCGACTTCGAGGTAGTCGACTGGAAGTCGCAGTACCATGCGATACTCGGGCGCCCAACCTTTGCCAGATTCATGGCGATACCTCACTACGCCTATCTGATGCTCAAGATGCCCGGACCCAAGGGCGTCATCACGGTGCACGGCGACTTCGACCGCTCCAACAGCTGCGACCGCGAATTCAGCCAGATCTCTGATTTCTTCGAAATGGAGGAGCACCTTGCAATGATGGCAGTCGACAATGACAAGACCATTTTCCCGCCACGCAAGAAACCAGCCAAGGACTCTGCCTTCAACACGACTGACGACACAAGAACCCATCAAGTCCACCCGACGGACGCCAGCAAGACAGTCAAGGTGTCGACAAGCCTGCCTATCACATAGGAAGGCGCGCTCGTCGAGTTTCTACGTGAGAACTGGGAGATCTTCGCCTGGCAACCTTCTGACATGCCAGGCATACCCAGGGAACTCGCCGAGCACTCCTTACGCGTCCACAAGGACGCCAGACCCGTCAAGCAGACCATGCGATGCTTTTCGGGTCCCAAGCGAGACGCCATCAGCAAGGAGATCGACCGGCTGCTCCACGCCGGATTCATCCGGGAAATCAAGGACTCGGACTGGGTAGCAAACCCAGTCCTGGTGGAGAAGAAGAAGACGAAGAAACTTCGCATGTGCGTCGACTTCACCGCCATTAACAAGTGCTGCCCCAAGGACCATTTTCCGCTCCCGCGGATAGACCAGATCACTGACTCGACTGCAGGCTGCGCGCGCCTATCCTTCCTGGACGCCTACTCCGGGTACCAGCAGATCAGGATGAAAGTCGAAGATGAAGAGAAGATTGCATTTATCACACCCCATGGTGTGTTCTGCTACCAAATGATGCCCTTCGGGTTGAAGAACGCTGGAGCCACATACCAGCGCACGATGCAAGCTTGCCTGAAGGAGCTAATAGGAAAGATCGTACAAGTCTACGTCGACGACATAGTGATCACCACTCGAACGGAGGACAGTTTAATTGCTGACCTCCGCAAAGTCTTCGCCGCACTCAACGAGTATCAGATCAAGCTGAATCCAGACAAGTGTGTTTTCGGCGTGCCAGTCGGAGAACTGCTCGGGTACCTCGTCTCGGCAAGAGTAATCGAAGCCAACCCTGAGAAGGTGCAAAACATACTCGCAATGCCAGCACCGACCAAGCTTCATGAAGTGCAACGCCTAGCCGGCCGAGTCGCAGCTCTCAGCCGGTTCATTAGTAAGTTGGGAGAAAAGGCCCTGCCTTTCTACCAACTGATGAAAAAGACGGAAAAATTCGAGTGGACAGAAGAAGCGCAAGACGCGTTCGACAAGCTCAAGAAAACCCTCACGACTCCTCCAGTACTGGTGGCGCCACTGGAGAACGAGCCGTTGTACCTCTACGTGTCGGCCACGAACAGAGTGGTCAGCACAGTATTCGTCGTCGAACGAGGAGAAGAAGGGCACAGCCACCCTGTTCAGCGACCCGACTACTTTCTTAGCGAGGTGTTAACCCTCTCCAAGCAGCGATACCCGCATCACCAGAAGCTAGCGTATGGAGTCTTCATGACATCAAGGAAGGTCGTCCACTACTTCTCCGAGCACACCATCACGGTGGTAAGCTCCTCTGGGCTTTCCGTCATCCTCACCAACCAAGCCGCGACAGGACGAGTCGCCAAGTGGGTCGTCGAGTTAGGACCCTGGGGGCTGAAGTATGCGCACCCGAAGGCAATCAAGGCACAAGTTCTTCCAGAATTTACCACAGAGTGGATAGAGGCCCAGCTACCAGACGTACTCGATTTGTCCAACGCATGGACAATGTACTTCGATGGGTCCAAGAAGTTCAGATCAGCAGGGGCGGGAGTCGTCCTCATCTCACCCAAAGGCGACAAACTGAAGTACGTACTCCAGATGGACTTCCCAAAACCCTCCAACAACGAGGCAGAGTACGAGGCCCTAATCCGCGGCATGCGAATGGCCAAAAACTGCGGCGCCACTCACCTCATGATCTACGGAGACTCCTACCTTGTTGTGCAGCAAACCATGAAGCAATGTGATGCCATTGCCGACAACATGATAGCCTACAGGGACCTATACAACCAGTTGGAAGGCACCTTCGACGGCTGCGAGTTGCGGCACATCGGCCGTGAGAGCAACGAGGAAGCCGACATCCTCGCCAACCTAGGCTCAGACAAAGCACCGGTGCCACCCGGAGTCTTCCTCGAGTGCATCAAGCAACGCTCCATCAAGCTCCGGCCTGCGCCGGGACCCTCTACACCGACAACGAGCACCACCAACCCGCCAAGCATGGAGACGGAACCCATGGAGGTAATTCTGGTCGAACCCACATGGACAAGCCCAGACCTGTCCTACATACTGCATCAGAAGGTGCCAGCAAACCCAGTCGAAGCCAAGCGCGTCGTCCGTCGCTCCAAGGGCTTCACCATCATCAACGGGGAACTCTACAAGCGAAGCATCTCAGGAGTCCTCCAAAGGTGCATCGACCCAGTCGACGGTCAAGCCATCTTACTCGAGATCCATGCTGGCATCTGCGGACACCACGCCAGCAGTCGAGCCTTGGTGGCCAAAGCCCTACGAGCAGGGTTCTACTGGCCCACCGCAATGCAAGACGCAAAAGAACTCGTGAGGAAATGCATCGGCTGCCAGGAGTTCGCCAACAAGCCGCACGCGCCAGCATCAGCGCTGAAGACCATACCACTCGCATGGCCCTTCGCTCAATGGGGGCTCGACATGGTGGGTCCACTCAAGAAGTCTTCTCCGGGCGGACACACTCATCTCCTGGTGGCAATCGACAAGTTCACGAAGTGGATCGAAGCAGCACCGATCACAAGTTCGACTGCCTCCTCGGCAGTTAACTTCATCAGGTCGATCATCTTCAGGTTCGGTGTGCCACACAGCATCATCACCAACAATGGCTCGAACTTCATAGCCGAAGAATTCAAGGACTTCTGTTCTGACCAAGGTATCAAGCTCAACTACGCATCTGTATCGCACCCGCAGTCTAACGGACAAGTCGAGAAAGCCAATGGCCTAGTCTGTAAGGGCGTAAAGAGGTGCCTGCGAGTGCCACTGAGGCGCGCCGCAGGTGCCTGGGTCGAAGAACTGCCATCTGTACTGTGGAGTCTGCGCACCACGCCAAACAGATCTACCCAGTACACGCCATTCTTCATGGTGTACGGCGCTGAAGCAGTCCTGCCGTGCGACATCAAGTTCGACGCTCCCCGAGTGGTGGCCTACGAAGATGACATGGACACCCTTGATGAAGCACGCGACATCGCCCTTACGCGCACAGCTGTGTACCAGCAAGACCTGCGCAACTATCATGGGCGGCGACTCCGGCCCAGAGCGTTCGTCCCTGGTGATCTTGTCCTCCGTCTCAAGCAGAAGAAGGTGCACAAACTCGCCTCCCCGTGGGAGGGTCCATACATCGTGACAGAGGCAATCGGCGGCGGAGCTTACCGCCTGAAGGACTCGAAGACGGGGATAGTCTGCAGCAACCCGTGGAACGTTGCGCAACTGCGCCGCTTCTATGCCTGACCGACCCCAATTTGTAACAGTACAATGTCAAGAAGCGGCAGGTTTCAGACGCACTCTTTCCCTCGCCAGGGTACCCGAGGGGACTGGAAGGGTTTTAATGAGGCGGCCTGCTCGCAAAAATCAATAAAGTGATTTGAGGAACAAGCTCTCCCCTTTACTTTTGTCAGCAAGCAACATAAACCTAGGCCGCCACCTGATGCACTCGAGGGCTGCGCCATACAGGTCAACTCGAAAATCCTCGGCCGCCACCCGAACAACTCGGGGGCTACGCTGTACAGGTCCAAGTCAAAACCTAGGCCGCCACCCGAACCACTCGGGGGCTGCGCCATACAGGTCCAACCCTAAAATCCTCGGCCGCCACCCGAACCACTCGGGGGCTGCGCCGCACGGGTCTAAGTCAACCTAGGCCGCCACCCGAACCACTCGGGGGCTGCGCCATACAGGTCCAACCCTAAAATCCTCGGCCACCACCCAAACCACTCGGGGGCTGCGCTGTACAGGTCTAAGTCAAAACCTAGGCCGCCACCCGAACCACTCGGGTGCTGCGCCATACAGGCTCAACCCGAAAATCCTTGTCCGCCACCCGAACCACTCGGGGGCTGCGCCGTACAGGTCTAAGTCAACCTAGGTCGCCACCCGACGCACTCGGGGGCTGCGTCTAACTCGAAAACGCCTCGGCCGCACTCGAAAGCACTCGGGGGCTGCGCCGCACAGGCCTGACTCGACAACGCCTCGGCCGCGCTCGACCCGCTCCGGGGCTGCGCCATACGGGTTTACAGAAATCTACAATATACAATTTATTCACTCGGAGGCTTCGACGACCTCGGCACACATACACTCATATTTCCACTTGGAAAAATGTCTTTTACAAACTAACGCTATACAACAGCAATCTAGTAGTCTTACTCTACAGGCTCATCCTTCGGCGCATCGAGTGGCCCTACAAGTTGCTCACTGAAGCTTTGGACCTGCTGAATCATCTGACGCGCAGCCGCAAGGGTATCGGCGTAGTCATCTGCTCCAGGCAAGCCATCAAGCACCTTGTCCAAGGGAAGATGAGGCCGGTGCATTCGAACGTACGCCAGCGCAATGTTCGCCCCGCCAACAAGTTGGGTGTGCACGACTTCCTTCAACGCCTTGCCCTCGCGGTACCTCTCCAGCAGCGCAGCCAGTCCGTTAGAATGCTCGTTGTGCGGAAAGAACACCTTGTTGACCTGCAGAAGGGTCTTTCTGCAACCTTCCAAGAGCAAAGCAGCCCGCCAGGTGCGATCCAGCATTCTAGCCAGTACACTGCCCTTGGATTTGTCTGACCAAAATTGACGAGCTTCGAGCGAGTCACCGGCAGCTTCTCTATCCACCCGCTCGTCCACTCGACCCTGCTCGGCCTTCCAGTTAGCATTCACATCTGCATCAAGACCCAGCACTTAGAACAGTGAAAGCATAAAGAAGCCGGAGCAAAGCGCCAGAAGACCAACCTTGCAGTTGTCGACTGATCAAGTCTATCTGGCCAAGAAGGAATTCCTCACGCTGTGAGAACGGCGCAGCAGGCCGCGACTTCAAGCGCTCCAACTCCAACTCGGCGGTCTTCAACTTTGACTCGAGCTCAACAATCTGGTTCCTCATGAAGGTGATCACTCGGCGGAGGAGTTTGACGGCAACGACGATCAGGTGCGGCTGAAGAGGTGTCCTCCTCATCGTCCACACCAGTCGCTCCAGCAAACACGGGAGCCTCGCCCATCTCAGACTGCCAAATTCGACAGTGGCAAATGAGGAAGACATTCAAACATGGATATGAAAGAAGACTCGAGGGCACATATTCACATTTCAACATCAGCATGTTCGCGGCCAGAAGACCGCAAACTATATGGTTCATTACAGACCAAGACCAAAAGTAGAGGAATTTTAAAATAAAGGAATCTACATCGCAGACTCCGACCGAGAACGGCCCTTCCTAGCGGCCAACTCTGCAGCCTTGGCGATTCTCTTCTCGAAGGTGGCAACCAACTTCGCAGCCAGCTGACTCGCCCGCGCCTTCACACAGCTAAGGGACGCGGTTTTGCCATCAGGCCTCCGAGGGAAGTCGCTGACAACCTTCTCAAAGTCACCTGCGACTTGGTGACCAAGTAGGAGCTGGAAAGTGAGCTCTGAGCCGCGTACCGTCTGAGCACGCATGTAGTCCGCCATGGTGGTCGCGTCGCCTTCAAACGGAGCCGCAAGCGCGTCAACAGCGACCGGCGACGGCTGGTTGGGGAAGATGCTCTGGTGCACAGTCGCCAAGGCGCCTGTCGACTTCTGCAGCGCCGTCGAGGCATACGCACAGACGCGATCGACGAAGCCGACAGCCTCGGCCAAGCTGACATTGGCACTGGAAGTTCCTTCGGGAGGAGCACCTCCGTAAGTCTCTGCCCCAAAAAAGACCACACTGATAAGACACCAGAAGTCGACACAAGAAAAAGTAGGCAAACAGCCGAGATACTTACTTCCAATAGCGTCGGCGAGTGAGAGCAAATGCTCAACCTGGGCCTTCTCCAGTTCATCCCGGGCTCGCTCACGCTCTTGAGCTTCGCCTAGTGACTTCTCTAGCTCCGCGACCCGCTTCGCCAGGCTCTCCTTTCCGCCTATGGATCACCGGAGCAAAGTTAACAATGAAGATAGTCGAAGCACCTCTTGAATGCAAGGGTTAGTACTCACTGTTTGCTTGCTCCAAAGCAGTGCGGAGCCGACCCCCCTCCTTCTCCATTCACACGAAGGCTGCGGCTCCCTCCATCAGCTGGCGACAAAACGGCTGTGGAAAGAACAAGACATCAATCTGCGCCCGACTATTCTAGTCACGCACATCTTCGGGGGCTACTCCCATCGGGAGCGCTGTTCGCGCACCCGATACAGATCTTGCAGACTGAGTTAAGAGACACTTACATGCTCAAGCAATCCAGCGTCCACCGAGGTGGCATCAGAAGTCTTCTCTGGCACGGAGGAATTCGAAGCCTTCAGGGTCGACGCATCACCCGCCTGCGGCTCTTCTTCGGTCGCCTTCACGGTCTCCTCGAACACGGGAGCAGAAGTGTGCTCCATCTCTGGAGGCGAAGAACCGACAGCGCCAGTACGGTTGCTGCGGCAAGATAATTCAATTCAAATACTCGCAAAGGCAAAAAGGGCACTCGACAAAACAAGGTGATGGTTACAAGACTAACCTGGTGACGTCCAGATCTTCATCACTGTCCAGGGAGATGGAGGGCATCCTCGCGAACCGAGTCAGCGGCGCAGAGCTGAGGGGAGGCACGACTAAAGGCTCCGTCGGGTCGCTCGCGTGCCTGGCACCAGAGGACGACCCGCTCGCCTCGGCCACGTTCTCCACCTCCACCTGCTTTGCGGGTGACGAAGCAGAAGCAGACTCGCCACTCTTTCGTTTCTGCCGCTTCAGCAGCGGCTCCTCATCCTCATCATCCTCCTCCAAGGTCTCACTCCGAGAAGTGGCGGAGGGAACTTCATCGTCATCAACCTCTTCATCCTCAGGGAACTCTGCCTCTTCATGAGGTCCATTCTCCATCAACGGAGGAAGGCTGACGATGTTGGAACGACCCTGGCAAGAAATTCGGGTCAGACAAAAGAAGATTTCGACAAAACATACAAGACAAAAGCAAAGCAGAAGGAAGCTTACCTCAGGCACAGGGTTGTTCGGCCCATACGGCTGGACCGGGCACTTGACGTTGCACGGATCGGCGGCTCGGAGACTGGTGATGCTCCTCACCTTCGACTCAACTTCGTCATCGCCGAGTTCATTGCCGCGCTCAAGCGCCCACATCAGGTCAACGCGAGCACGAAGCGGCTGCACCCGAAGCCTGAAGAAGGTGGCAATGAGATGCACCCCACCTGTCTCGCGCCCAAGGCTCTTCAACAGGCCACTGAGAAGCGCCAGCAAGGGTTGAGTCGCCTCCCTGTCTTCCTTCGACAGCGGGTGCGCCCATGCCTTCGTCTTCTTCAACTCGCGATCAGCCGCGAAGGGAAGAAGCCCCTCCTGGTCGCACCTGACGTAGAACCACTTCCTCCGCCAGCCTTGGACGGAGTCGGATTTCTTCATCTGGAAGAAGGTGGTGTCGCCATGCACCTGGATGCCGAAGCCGCCCACCGGGTACACTTGCCCGCTCTTCCCCACGTTCCTCTTGACGAGGAACAGCGACTTCCATAGCAGCCAGTGGGGTGCGATCCCCAAGAAGCACTCGCAAAGCACGATAAAGCTCGCGATGCTCAAGACGCTATTGGGAGTCAGATCGTGGATCTGAATCCCATAAGCATAAAGAAGACCATGAACAAAATCGTGGAGGGGGAACCCGAAACCCCGCGGAAGAAAATCCACGAAGCATACGAGTTCCCCCTCGCGACGGGCAGGGAATACCTCTTTCCCTGGAGCGCGCACCGCCGCCTGGTCCGCCAGCGGCAGCAGCCCCCGCGCGCGGAGGCCCTCAAGATCGGCCTTCTTCACCGACGACTTCGTCCAGTCGCCCTCGGGCTTCTTCATCACACCAGCCTCGGTGGCGGCGACGGCGCCGGCGGCAGACTTTCCCCTCTTCATCGTGACCTTGCTCATGGTGGGTGGAGAAGAATCTGGTAGAGGAGCAGCAATGGAGGAGCAGCGATGGAGGAGCAGCAATGGAGGAGAGAGCAGTGGAGATGGCGGCGAAATGAGGATGGGGTGAACTGTTCCCCACCGCGGTGAAAAATATATACCGCGGGGACAGTTCATCCTGGCCGTTCCCCACGAAACCGCTCTCCACAACCTCATCTGGCCGTCCACGCGTCGCGCAGAGATGCCAACCGTCGCCGCCCACGCCGCCCACTATGCGCGGGAATTGAGGCGTCTTCATCACGCCGCGAAAAGTTCGCGCCCAACGGTCAGATCAGTCAATGCTGGCACTGGGACCACCATGTCGCGTCCCATCGGATGCAGAGCACGCCGAAAACGTCAGCGCTGACATCATTCGCGGAGGCGTAGCAAGCCAACGGGCTGATGGAGCACCCGGACAGTTCATTCGAGTGCAACAAAGATACAGTAAGCTCTAAGAGCTGAGTCGACTCGACAAGTCCATTCGAGTGCAAAAGGAATACAGTAAGCTCCACGAGCTGAGCCAACTTAAACAGTAAGCCAAACCGGCCGAGTACAAAGTAAGTCATGCAAAGCAAGTTGCGACTCCGTCAATTCGAGTCCCTTCTTCACTCCCATCGGGAGCAGGCTTTTCGACTGAAGGAAAAATTGAGTTTAACCTCAATTGCAAGCAATTCAGCTTAATCTTGGGGGCTACTCCCATCGGGAGCGCTGTTCGCGCTCCCGAATGACTCAGAACAATCGCAGTCGAAAAATCACCGACCAGAACAACACTCGCAGTTTTCACCCTGCAGTCGATGTTTCGACTAAGAAATCCTCCATAAGCCCTGAAACGGCCGGAGTCGACCATTTTGTTTGTTCCTTTCAGGAACCCGCTGGCGTGCCCAGAAGGAAGGAGTCCTTTATCCGACTCTACGATTCGACTAAGCACTCGGGGGCTATTGTCGTGGGGTTACTCTTTGACTACCCCACGGTGGTGATACCTGGGTCACGCCAAGTCCATTAACCCTATGGCGAGGGTCCAAGGAAGGCCCAAGAAGGACGACGTGCGTCCCAAGATAGTCGACATTAGATCATCGCCCTTGATCGTCCTGTAGGTGCCATCGGCACCGTTCACCCGAGACCCAGCCTATCATATAAAGGCTGGGAGGGTCCCTCGTCTAGGGTAACTCGACTCCAGCTCATAGCCGCCAGCTCAAACCCTAGTGAGATCTCCATCTCACCATTGTAGCATGCTCAACATCAATACCAGACAAGCAGGAAGTAGGGTGTTATCCTCCGGGAGCCTGAACCTGGGTAAAACCTCGCCTGTTAGCCGTCGTTATCACCAGCGCTCACCTCTCTCCCCCTCAATCAACCCGGGGTGCTCAACCCAGGAATTTGCCGAGTCACAACCTCGTCAGAAAACTAGGAACAACTTGACCAAACAAAGGTCGAGCAGAGGATAGGAGAAACGACCGAGTGATATTTTTAGCACACCACGTTAAGATTCTCCTCGATGTTCTAGATACCACTATCAGGCTTCGGAACAGCCTTCAATAGGTCATCAAGTGGAGGTCGGACCTTTAAGATTGCAAAGAGACCACAAGGGCAACTTCTAGAATAAGTAGCACAATATCCTCATGGAGAGTGGTTGATTTTACGGAAAGCAAGAGGATATCACGATAGACCTTCCATTTAAGTCGGGCAACCACTACCTCAGACTTGCCGGATTTACACAAGGCCTATGTCATACTCTTAAGAAACACCAACCATCATTTCTGCTTGAGATTCAGATTTGGTTAAGCGTGCGGATACCTCAGACTTGACATCTCCGAGGAAGGAGTTACAACAGTTAACGAGAGGTAAGGATCTCAAGTATTGACTATAGCGTCAAGCTCTAGGACATGAGCTAGATTGCGAGAGGGAAAACTTGCTTTTCAAGCGAAAAGATGTGGTCTTTAGAGTTTCGACACGAATCAAACTCATTGACCAAAGGTGTGCACCTGAACAAAGGACTTGGCAGCGCAGTCAAACTCGGCTTGATGATCAGATTACCAATCATGCTAAGAGTACCATCAAAGTCCTTGGATGTCAAAGCAATATCAATTGCTAAGAATATCCGATTACCACCTCAATATGCATCCTCAACATTCTCGAGCCCGAGTAGCTCGGAGGTAGATGGATAAGGAAGGGTAAGAGTATCACTTCACAAAGTATGTCATGAGACTAAGCACGACCTCCGGATATTAAAGAGTGTGACACTCCAAGGTTGAACAGAACAAAAGCTAGACAAGCATCTTATTCTGCGGATTACAATACTTTGACCTGGTCCGAGAATGGACATGGTACCGGAGTTTGTTTCTCCTAACATCCCGACGTGGAATGTATTGACGGACCACAAGGTTAACATGCTTCGGAACACACCAATGCACGATAACACTTGACTGTCAACTGACAGATAAAGGTCGGACAATAGATTAAGAGTAAGAAAACGGGCTAACAACAATCCCAAGAGATTTGTAGAAGCCCTTGTTAGCACTCTTCCGACAACTAGTGCCGAAAGGGTTTCAGGAACGGGTGTTAGTGGAGGAATCACAGATATTGATGGAAAACTCGCTAAGAGCAATCCCGCCGTGATTCAAATGATTCCTTGACAGATAGTCTAGTTAAACCTAGTGACAGAGAAGAGCGTTGCTGAGCAATTCAATTACGGCTGGAAGCTCGAGCTTGAGGATTAACTGCAGATTTTGCCAACCTGATGTAGGTTTTGACCATCAACATCAGGGTTCAACGGAAAAGATCTTGGGTTAAAGATCAGCTTCATGTACTGGGACTCATAAGAGCATAATGCTCACAAGGGTGACAACCCCCATGAATCATTACACCAGAGCCCTAGCACAATCCGGGACCTTCGGTTCAAGATCTTGGGCTAAAGCAAAGTACTATCTTGACGAACCAGCATACTTCCTTTCTTCATGTTTTAGATTTGGCAGACGAGTAGAGATAACTAGTAACTAAAGGTAGAAACCCAACCCCGAGATCCTAAAGATTTAGAATTTTGCAGACGATCAGAAACAGCGTTAAAATCAAATAGAGGTAAGGTGACTCAAAGTTAGAGCGAGTTGGTTAAGGAGTAAAAATAATCCTAATATGGTTTTCACAACTCCTTTTTAGGTTATAAATAATTTTCACGCACTAGACTCGACATCGACCAATAGAAAGGGTTTCCTACAGGCAGTCCTGCTCTGATACCAACTTGTAGCGACCCGACCCCAGAACTATATAGTGAAACGTTGTGTAACTGGTCATGCTACACAATCGAGGGTTACTGGGTTTACCACTCCCAGGCCAAAACTCATTGGCAGGTGTGCTCGGAATGGATCATCGGCACACAACACCTCGATCATGCCATAAGCTCAGACATCGCTTTCATGTATAGCAAAGAGACCAAGACTGCGAAACAACTGGCACATCACAGACTCTACGACACAAGAGATCATAGTTCAATTCATATATGAGAAAGATACAAATATCACAATCAGAGGTCACAGACCCATCATTACATCATCCGGAAGCAAATATAGTTGTTTAACAACAAGATCCAAATTATGGCCTAAGAGGCCTACAAATAACATATCCCAGCCAGCCTATTCTGAGACGTCCCAAGCTGCCACCTGGGAACCCCAGACTACTCGTCGATGTCAATAAAGAACCCATCTTCCAGTTCGGTGACGTCCTCCTCTGAAACAAATAATATTCAACAAAGCAAGGCTGAGTACGACATACTCGCAAGAATTAGTAGGGCGATATAGGCCCAATGGTGACGGAGGCTCTAATACTGTATAATGTAGCTGGTTTTGCATAAAGCTAGTTTTCCTTTTAAAAGACATAAGGACCCATTGCATCGTCTACTCAGAATGTTTTCCGAAAGGGGATAAGAGAGTAAACTTTCATCTTTGGTTCTCAACGAACCATTTGTAACCAGAAGCATCTCATCTCCACCAAGGCACTCCCTCGAATCACCCTCGAGGAAATGAAACTTTTATCACCCGTTGGATTGCAACCTCTAGCTGCCAAATTTATTAATTAGGTTCAGGTTCTCTATGAGCTAATCCGCCTTTCCCAAGAGTTTGCCCATAACCGCGGACATGGCTTTTCGAAAAGATTTACCCTGCAGGGGTGTACTAATTTACCCATTGGTACCGTCCGGCTCACCTGATTGGCCCTCTTCTGGGGAAGGCCGGCGAGTGGGCGCGGTTAAACCTTTACCTCGCATGAGACTATCCAAGAGTCATCTGTGGCGACAGGACAAGTTTACCCAGCCTATTTCAGCCCCTGCCCCCATCCCCACATCCTAAACACCACCATCCTCATCATTTCTTTTTCCGCTCACACACACACGCGCAAATGGAAATATCAAACTAGAGGACCCTTGGATACAACCGCACAAGTTATTCAGTTAGTAAGGAGCCCATACCCCCACCAATGGCAGCATGCTCGGTTCTTGGTTCTAGCTAAAAGCACTCTCAGCCTAGGCGGCAGGAATGAGGCAAAACACCATCCCCGATGGCAACTCATCCAAGCCTTTTAACAAATTAATTAAGTACCAAGCGTAACCACCATGTCCGAATCATTCCATCAACATCAATATCATGGAATTAAATCACCGGACAATATAACATTTACTAAGCATGGCTAAGCATCACTAAACATAAATACAACAATTATATTTTGTATCCGGCCAACACATCAACACTAAGGCTCATAGGTAGGGATACATGTGATTGGCTTGGGGAAAAACATGCATTCATGGGATACTCTATGTCTTGATCAAAAATGACATTTGAATCGCATGCAATATTATGGTGGATAAAATAAGTTGATAAAATCATAGGATGCTAGATGCCAAGAAGGTTAGGTTAGCTCTTGCCTTGCTGATAGTACTGGTCGCGTTGATCATCGAGGTATTGTGGTGGAACCTCGACTCGTGAATCTACCGATACACAAACAACACAGGAAACGAAATAAATAACACGAATACAAAGGGGCAATGCACAATCATGATGAGATGGTCAAATTATGCAATGAAATCATATTGGGCATGTCCCACAAGTTAAATGGAACCCCTAAAATAAATATTGCAATTAACGGGTTAAAACTCCATATTTAACTTAGTGAATTAAGTTATTATTCAAAATGTCCAGTACTGAATTATGGGGTCGACATGCATGAAAATGACATTATTAGATAGGTATTATTCTACTGATCATTTTGGTACTTCGTTTGCAATTTTCCGATTAACGATGAAGAAATGGCGATTCAAACGGTTATGCAATTTAGATCATTTTAACCAATTCGAAATTAACATCAAAGGAAGAATTGGTTTCTTGCTGTGAACTAAACATAGATAGATAGCAAATGCTTTGCTGATCATTTTGGTATATCATTTGCAATTTTTGGATCAATATTTATCGAGTTATGATATTTCCAATTATTGATTTAAATCTGCCATTTTATTTAATTTCAATAAACAGCACCAAAATTAATTCTACAATTCTCTCAAAAGTCATAAAGTTGTAGTTCATTGTTCACTGAACATTTTGAGAGCTCAAACACAATTTTTGGATAAGTAAAACTCAAGTTATGCAATTTCCAAATACCACTTATTTTCTGCCATTTTAGTATTTATTAATTAACAGCAATTTATAAAAATTCATTTTAACATGTAAAACAGAACTAACATTTAGACGTTGTTTTCCTGAACATTTTGAGATCTTATTTGCAACTTTTGGAGCAATATTCAAATTGTTATGAATTTCTCAAATATTTATTTAAATCTGCCCCTTCTCTACTTAATAATTAAAGGCAATTTAATTTAACCAAATAATTCAACTAAGGGCAGTAACATGTAGAGTCTATTTAGCTGAGCATTTTAACATTTTATTTGCATTTTTCTTATTTGCAAAACTCTAGATATGAATTTCCAAATTTTGAAACTACTCACATATGATTTTGCATTTCACATTTAAAT
Source organism: Puccinellia tenuiflora (assembly GCA_012064385.1). Lineage (NCBI taxonomy): Eukaryota > Viridiplantae > Streptophyta > Magnoliopsida > Poales > Poaceae > Puccinellia > Puccinellia tenuiflora. The sequence continues at coordinate 442,287 of QRDG01001214.1, read as the reverse complement.
TCATGTTTTTATAATTCATTAGCATGGATGAGTTACATAATTGGTTAGGTTATGAAATTCTGAACATTTTGATATGTCAAATGCATTTTTCTGATTTACCATTTAAAAGATATTGCAATTTATAATTATAACTAATTTTCTGGAATTTCTATTTATAAGAACAGATGACGTCACAGTGACGTCACCGGGGCGTAGCGGCTCTGTTGATCACCGATTCGTCGATTTGGCTCGAATTTGGACGCGGCGCTTGCTCTACTAGCTAGAGGAGATGGAGAGGAGCAAGGGGGAGCGGCGTATTGGACCATATGGTCACCGGAGTGGCGCCGGCGTTCATGTCCAGCGGCGGCCGGCGGTGGCGTTCGGGGCGAGAGCGGCAAAGAGCGGATGGGGGAGGGAGGAGAGGTGCATCCGGTCAAGGAGATCACCAGGAGCAAGCAGGGCAGGTCGGCGAGGCAGGGGGCGACGACAGCGACGCGGCGGTGGTCGACGGCGGCGGCCAGAGCGGAGAAGAAGGTGACGAGGTCGGCGATTGCGGGCCTCCCAGCACGGGTTGGTTGCACCGGGAGGAAGAGGAGGACGAGGCAGTCTCGAGGGACACCTCCGGTGAGCTCGACGCGGCGCAGGACGCCGGCGATTGGCGCGGCAAGGCGGCGGCAGTAGGAGCTCTGCAAGGATTAGGGTTAGGGTTCGTGGGGAGCAGAGAGCAGGGGAGGAGAGAGGAGAAGGAGCACGGCGTCGTGGGCTGCTCCTTATCCACCAGGGGGGGCCAGGATGCGGGGGAGGCAGCAGGGAGGCCATGGCGCGGCAGTGTTGCCACTGTCGCCCACAGTGAAGATGGCCTTTTGCAGAAACCCCCCTGCCCCATTTCTTCTTTTCTGTTTTCCTTTTAAATTTGAAAACAGCACCCTTTGCCAATTTATTTGAGGCATTGAAACAATTTTATAAATTATGAAAATATTTATGTATCCTCCCCATAACATGTATTAACTCCACAAAAATTTGTGTTGCAAAATAAAAAGTTTTGAACACCAATTGTTCATAGGGTTTGAATATGGCAAATTTTAATAATTTCCAAAATCCATTTACTTGGGGTATTTAAACATTTCCAAAATAAGTGAAAATATTCATGGAGGCTCCCAATAATATAATGAATCTCCCCATATTTTTATTTGAAATTTTGAAATGTTTAACTTGGTTTCAAAACAAGAATCGGTTAAACTCCAACTTTGAAGTCCCAATTTATTTAATTGTTTGGCAAGAATTTGACTATGCCAATTAAATTTGAAAATGCATTCTTGGAACTTCCTGGACAAATATGGAAACTCAAGAATATTTTGTTTTTCCAATTTGAGCAATTGCATTTGGTTTGGAATTTTTAGGAAGTGTTTGCTTTCTTTTAATGTCTTCCATTGTTTGCAATATTTAATTAAGCAATTTAAGTATGTATGCCATGATGCAATGCAAAGAAAAAAGTGAAAATTTGGCTCAATTTTTAGGGTACCAAAACTGGGCTGTTACAATCAACATGCCGGATCTTTTGCCGTAGTAGTAAGATGCATGTTTTGCGCTTTCAGTGTTCGTTGCTTCTCCGGGAATAGGCCGTTGAGTTGATGTGAGCAACGACAAGTTTTGCTACCTCTACCGGATTGTAGGCACGGACTACTCACTTGCTATCTTTGCTTTTTTTCTGTCTCTTACTGCTCCTATCTTTTGTTCCTTGCTAGCTCTATGTATCAATGCTTGTGTCTCGATCCTATTCGCATGTTTTCCTGGCAGCTATGATATAGCCACACCCCCACATCCTTTTAACCTGTTGTTTTGTTAGCCTTGCGAGTCGTAGTGCATGATTAGGAGTTGTTTGTGGTTTATCTCATACACTGCTGATGTTTAGATGGTATAGTTTAATTAATGAAGAATTGTTATGTGGGAGAACTTATATAATAAAGATAAGGCACTGGCGGAAGGCCAGCTATGGTGTTTTGTTCTGCTAGTGTCGCCTAGGACCCGAGTTCTTTTTCGCTTATCCAAGACTGAGTGCACTACCTACACGTGGGAAGACTTATGGAACCCCCCGCAACTTAGTACCGGAACCGCGGTATTGCTTAGGGAGCCACAACTAGTTCGGGTGTTTATTTGGACATACGCATAAGCATGTTACTGAAGATGAGAGGTTACAACTATGGGGGCGCATATAGGTTGCGGTATGATGCAAAGTGGCCGCTCATGGTAGGTCTGAGCCACCTAGCACGTAGTCGCAAACCTTTGGGCCCGCAAAGGAGTTTCGGCCGGGCTCCCGACGTGGATCAGTCTCGGATGGGTGGCTCCCTATTCAATGATGTAGTGAAGGGAAGAGTCGTGTTGTGAGATCCTTTGCCTTTGTGGCTTGTGGGTTGATCGAACGTGTATGGTTACTATGGTGCACCCCTGCAGGGTTAAATCTTTTCGAAAAGCCGTGTCCGCGGTTATGGACGACTTGGGTAATGTGCTGGCTAAAAAGATCATAGACATCACCGTACTCTTAAATAGTAAATTTGCATAGTAAAAAGCCTTACTCGAATAATAATATGATTTAAACTTGATCAACGTGTGAGTGCCCGGACTTCTTCCTCGTGGGTCTCTGATACGATGGAGTTGTCTTAGGGCGGGTATTGTAGAATAGGTTCTTCGAGTTAGCGCTCTCTTTCCTTATTCTAAGTAGACGAAAGTTGTAGCGTGTCTCTATAACTTGTTAGTGCTGCTTGCCGCCGCCTCAATCGCTAACCCTCTTTCCCCAGAATTCAAGTTTTGGTAACTTCTGAGTATTCCTTTCCAGTACTTCTACTAGTACTGACCCCTTCAGGGCTGCTATTCCAATGCAGCAGACAGGTTTGAAGTCTGACGACATTAGCTTGGGAATCCCTACGGCTTGGCCTGGGCAGGGATATGGTGCCTTCGTTTATCTTCAGGACTCTTAGTCCAATTTGTATCTTGTCCGTAGCCGGACACTATCTCGCTTCCGTTGTTATTGTATCTTTGTAATGTATCTTTGGTACTCTTGACTCGGTGAGTCGTTGTTGTATATATGTTCTTTTGTGGGTTCCATCGTGAACTATTGTAATGATCATCACAATTCCACCCGCATAACGTGTGTGTTGCGACATGCACGTTATGCCTGGTGGGCGTCCTAGGATCGTTATTATGCGGATTTGGCGGAAATGCTCAAATCTGCATAGTGCCGATCCCGGGGCGTTACACTTGTTGTCTTATGGTTGAATCATTGAATGTATTTGGTTGATTCGAGTTGTATGTTGATTTGGTACAGTCCTATGGTGCCCATTATATACTTGCGTGCGTGGATAACATCATAGGGTTTGTAGTATGTGAAGGAGGCCGGGGGGGTAAGGCTGCCGGAGTGACAGAAACCTAAGCCCCATCCCGGTTTTTGACATTGTATGGGATAAAGAGGACCTTATGAACTTAATGCTATGGTTGGGTTTTTACCTTAATAAATGTTAGTAGTTGCGGATGCTTGCTAATGTTCCAATCATATAGTACATGTAATCACAAGTAGTTGAGAACGTGTATGCTTTGCCTCTCTCACATAGAAAACTGCATCGAAGACGATGAACCGAATAACTTCACTAATTAATTATGAACAATTCCGCCACGCCTTCCACCACTTTTCCACACTCATGGTTCTGTTATTTATGGTCTTTTAGTATACTTTATTGCTGTAGAAACTAACTTTTATCTTATTGTTCTTTATTATATTGCAAAACCATCCTTTCATACCCATTTTATTCCTATAGTTTTATTTCCTAGATAGAGCAAACGTTTGGTGTGCATAGAGTTGTGTCAATGGTTGATAGAACTTGAGAGAATATTAATCCTACCTTTAGCTCCTCGTTGGGTTCGACACTCTTATTTATCGAAAAGGCTACAAACGATCCCCTACCCTTATGGGTTATCAAGACCTTTTCTGGCGCCGTTGCCGGGGAGCAATAGCGTGGGGTGAATATTCTTCTGTGCACTTGATTGCTTTATCTCTAACTAATTTTTACTATCAGTTGTAAGTTTTTTCTATCTTAGTATGGATAGGGAGGACGAATTACAAAAAAAAATTAGTTCTACTTGTTATCTAAAACTTTTTCAAAAAGAGAAGTGATTGGAAAGATGAGTAATGGTTAAGTGGGGGTCGACATTGAACACTTGTGTTCATGCCTATGAAACTAAAGCAAATCTTTTCATGGAAACTTCTCAGCTAAAAACATGTATATATTTTGTATACACCACTGTAATATAAAAATAAAATGTATTTATGACCTCTAGTTTATTTATGATGCAAGTTTGTTGCTTTGCTGTCCAGAAACAGATTCTGTGCGCCTGTGGCGTGGAATTCCTAAAATCACCAAAATTTTATATTTTTCTGATATTTTTAGAAAGCAATACTGATAATTTTATCTATCTTTCGTTAGTTTTGAGTTTTCTGATTTGAGCTACAGATGTGCCTCGAAAAATTCGATCTTCACAGACTGTCCAGTTTTTGACAGATTGTTGTCTTTATTTAGTATTGTGCTTATACTCGATGTTTATAATCTTTATTTGATCAATAGAAGTTATAAATTGATTAGTATACAGTAGATAATATTGAATTGAGGTCTTACAACTTGCCAATGCTTGGACATGAGTGGATTTTATTTAATGAGCACTAACCCTACTAATGAGTTTTGTGAAGTTTTATGTGGATGTAGTCTATAAGATCGAATCAATATGGTGATATGAGACGAACGATAAGGTACAAGAACTCAACCTTGGGGATGCCCATGGGCACCCCAAGAACATATTCAAGAAGATACAGCCATTTAAGCTTGGGGATGCCCGAGCCATCCCTTCTTATTCATCAACAAATATCAGGTTGTCTCGTTCATGATCTATATTACTCATATTGTCCTTATATAATAATTGTATGCATGTGGACTTTTGTAAGAATTTTTATTGTGACAGCTATATTATTAAAATTTGCTTATGATGCTACTGAAAGTTATTATGAGAGAGGAAAACATGGTTCTAAATATCTCATAGTATTTAGTCTCCTCTCTTTATGTTGAAAGTTTTGAAGTTGCATTTGTTTTGCCCTCTTATGCTAGTCACATTATGTTTCAATGATTTATTTTCTTACAAGATTCCTATGCATAGGAAGAGGTTTAGATTTAAATGTGTTTGATATTTGCTCATTGATGCTCTCCTTATTATTTCAACTCTTAATCTTATCAGAGCATCATTAAAATAAGCCTAGCTAAAAGGCATTAAAGAAAAGCGCTCATGGGAGGCAACCATTTTATTTTTACTTTCTGTTTCTTTTTGTTTTTATTTGCGTTTGGGTGTTGTTGCCTCTGTAGCAACTCCCTTGTATCCTTTTTGTTTCGGTTTTTATGCCAAGAATAGCCTCTAAAGAGAGGAAAGTTAAATTTTTGATTTGCTGTCCAGAAACAGATTTTTGTCTGTCACCATACGAAATTCGAAAAACACACAGAACGAGATATGGGTCTGAAAATGTTTGACAGCAAGCATCATGGTTTTGTCTAACTTTCATTAGTTTTAAGTTTTGTGATTTGAGGTGTCTCAGTATGCCGAAAAAAATCATCTTTACATTCTGCTCTGTTTTTGACAGATTCTGTCTTTGTTCTTACATCGCTTCTTTTACGGGCAAAGTGGAGTTCTTTTGATCCCGGAGCATCACTTAGCTCTTTGTGGCAGTAGCTAATGTTTAGGAACAGGTTCATTTAATTTGTTAAGTGAGAACTGAAGGTGGATTATTTTGTTTGAGAACTAACCCTCTAATGAAGTTTATTAGAAGTTTTGTGTTAAGGAAGTTTTTAAGTATTCAAGAGCGAGGTGATGAAGAAAGATCAAGAAGGGATAAAAGCTCAATATTGGGGAGGTTCCCATGGACCTCCTATGAAATATATACAAGAAGTCACAAGCGTCTAAGCTTGGGGATGCCCAAGGCTTTGGGCATCCCCTTCTTCATCGACAATCATCAGTTTTCACCCGTGGTACTATATTTTTATGGCTTTACATATTATGTGCTATTCTTGGAGCGTCGGTTTGTTTTTAATTTCCGTTTGTTTTTGTTTTGCCCTCTGGTCTTTTAGTTTTCCAAAAATAAAGTACCAAGTTGTAACAGCCCCAGCTTGGTAATGAAAAATACGAAGAATTTTCCACTTTTTGTTTTTTTATTGTTTGCATCATAGCATCCATAAGCAATTGCCATTTCTAACTTTCACTTGGAAACAAATTTAAATGGGGAGGCAAACTTCCCAACATCGAAACCAATGCAAATGCTCAACTTAGCAAACTAAATCATTCTTGGACTTCCAAATGGTTTAGGAAGTTCCAAGTTTACTTTTTGAAACCAATTCTTCATCTCTAAATATTTTCAAATAAGAAATGAATTTGAGAATTCAAATTGGTTCAATTCATTTTCTAATTTCGAAACCAAGTTAAACATTCAAAGAATTCAAACTAAAATCATGGGGAGCTTCAATGTTAGTGTGAGAGCCTCCATGAATATTTTCACTATTTTTGGAATTGTTTAAATGCTCCAATTAATTACAATTTGTGAATTGGCAAAAATACTTTTAATTAAAAGTTGAGAACAAATGATGGCCAAAACATTTTATTTGGTCTCACCAATTTTTGTGGAGCACCTAAGGGTCAAGTGGAGCACACATGAATTTTTGTGGATTTTATAAAATTGTATAAAGGCCCCAATTAAATTGCCAAAGTTTGCTGCTGGACCACTTTGCAATTTATTTAAAAGTTGGCGGGGGGGTTCGCAAAAATTCTTTCCCGCACAGTGGCGGCCATGGCACTGGCGCCATGCCGCCGAGCTGGCCGGCGCCCATGCCGCCGCCCACTCCCTCCTGGTCGTGCCCCCCTGGTGGATGAGGACCCCCACCTGCTCCTCACCCAATTCCCCCACTTGCTGCTCCCTCGCCTTGTCCTCTCTCCTCTCCCGAGCTCCTGCATCGCCGCCACCGAATCGAGCTCGCCGCCATCGTTCCTGAGCTCCCTGTGTAGATCGAAGTGGATAGGAACCCCTGCCGCATCCTCTTCCCCCACTAGTGCAAGTAATCGAGCCGAGGACGCCGGTATCGACGCCGGCACCCGCGACTCCGGCCGCACCCGGCCGCGCACCGCCGACTCGATTCCACCGATTTCGCCGCCCCTCGCCGCGCTGGTCACACCTCCGAGCTCAGGGTGAGGCCCGTTTTCTTCTGGTCCCTCCGTTTTCCTCTCCCTCCCCCTCGCCGCCGGTTTGGTCGCCGACGGACGCCGGCGTCACCGCACCGTGCGCTCGGCCTGGCCATCACCTGGGCCGGCCTGAGGCCGGACGCCTCGGGCGGGTGCCCGGCCTGGACACCCGGCCTAGGCTCGGTTTGGGCCGGCCAAAGGCCGGATCGTTCGGCCACTCGCCCGGCCTCCCACGCCCGGACTGGGCCGGCGAAAGGCCGGGCCCTTCGGGTCATACCCTGGCCTGCAGCCCGGCCTGGCCGGTCTGAGGCCGGCCTGTCTGGAAAATATGGTTTTCCTTTTTTAGTTTTAATTGATTTAAAAATTTGATAACTATTTAAATAATGATCCAAATTTGAAAAATCAAATTTCAAAATGTTCAGGAAAACAAACTCTACCAATTGGAATCCTTGAATTTGTCTTTTGGTCTTATATTCTTGTTGTTCATATATGAATTCCAAAAAGGGTTCAAATAATACCTAATTTGGGAAATTCCTAATTCGATAAATAATTATCCAAAATTTATGAATAAAATATCAATGTGATCAACACTTCACATGCAATCAAACCATGCACTCATCACCTCTTGATCACAAATATTTATTTGATGTTTTTCTTAAATTGGTTAAGTAATTAAATTCAAATAATTATTTATTTTGCTATTTATTCATCGGTACTCCGAAAATTACAAATGAGGTACCAAATTGATCGGAAGAACAAAACCTATCCATTCATGTCATGTTCATGCATATTGAGCCACTTCTATAATAATGTAATAATTTATAAAATTGTGGTCACTAAGATAAATATGAAGTTGTGTCCAAATAATTGCACTAATTACTTGGAAATCCATTTAATCTGTTAAATAAATTAAATGATAATATCAATGCATCAACTTGTCATGTCATCTTGTGATTGTGCATTGCACCTCTCCCTTGTGTGATTTATTTGTTCTTTGTGTTATTTTTGGGTATCGATAGATTCCGGAGTCGAGGGTCTCTCTACCTACCCCGACGAGCAGTACTACACGCCCCGGCAGCAAGGCAAGAGATAACCTAACCTTCTTGGCATCTAGCATCCTATGATTTTATAAAATTATTTTATCCACCTTAACCTAATTGATATGGCAGCTAAAGGTTGCATAACCAACGTGTGATAAAGGTTCATTTCCTCGAGGGTGATTCGAGGGGGTGCCTTGGTGGAGATGAGTGGTTTGGCTACAAGTTGGTTCGTCGAGAACCGAAGAGGAAAAGTTTACTCTCTTACCCCTTTTATAAAAACTATTCTGAGTAGACGAATGCCATGTGTCAATTATGTTCTGGTTTATGAAAATTAGCTTTATGCAAAAGAAATACATATATAGCTTTAGAGCCTCCGTCAGCATTGGGCCTATATCGCCCTACTAAACTTGCGAGTACGTCGTACTCAGTCTCTCTTTGCTGCCTTTATATTTGTATTTCAGAGGAGGACGACACCGAGCAGCTAGGTGGGTTCTTCGTGGACGTCGACTAGTAGTCCGGGCTTCCCAGGTGGCAGCTTGGGACCGTGGAACAAGCTGGCTAGGATCTTTTATTTGTAGGCCTCTTAGGCCATATAATTCCATCTTGTTGTTAGACAACACTACCCGCTTCCGCTTGATGAATTGTTGGATCTGTAATCCTTTTGTGTGTAATATTTGTACCTTCTCTTATATGAGTTGCTATATGCTTTTGTGTCGTAGAGTCTGCAATGTGACAGTTGTTCCACAAGTCTCGATCTCTTTACTATACTTGAAAGCGATGTCTGAGCTTATGGCATGATCGAGGTGTTGTGTGCCGATGATCCATTCGAACACACCTGCCAATGAGTTTTGGCCTGGGATTGGTAAACCCAGTAACCCTCGATTGTGTAGCATGACCGGTTACACAACGTTTCACTGTATAGTTCTGGGGTCGGGGCGTTACACAAGTTTTACCCATTTGGTTTTAGTTGATGCATAATTAAAAAGTGGTTTTTCTATTTTCAGTACTTGTTGTTCACTGCCCGATTTTTCATGTTTTACTGGAAGCTCGAAATGTCACAAACAATTTACACAGAAAGTATCTACTAATCCTCTATGCGCTCAAAAATGGGAGAAAATTTCAGAGATGTTTAAGTTTACTTAAAAATTATGTTTTCCAGCTGTTGTTTTTCTGGATAGTTTCTAACTTTTGTTGCAAAAGTGGCCTCTTTGCGTTTTCATTTGATTCTTTTTGGATCTCATCCATTATTTTAAAGTTGGCCACTTAAGAAACCTCCCTGTAACTTGAAAACAAAATTTGTTTTAGTTTAATGGCAGCACTTTGGAAATATTATCTTTAGTATACTAATGTCTAACCATAGAAAATGAATGGGAGAGTTTTTGTGTTTAAGTTTTTTCACAGAGAATGAAGGAACATAAAATTGAGAAATATCCAAGATTGGTCAAAACCATAAGCTTGGGGATGCCTTTGCATCCCTCTACATCAACAACCTCTCGGTTTGCAAAACTTCAAACTTTGTTTTTTGAGCAACATAGAAACTTGCATAAACTTGGAGCGTTTGTTTCTTAATTTATTATCTATTATATCGTTGTGTTAGCATCATGCACCATCACAATAATGAGCTGATTGTTATATCTTTTATTTATACCCTTTCTGGAGAGTTTATTGGAGTTTTATTTGGTTGGTTAGTTATTTGTTTAAACTTGAAAATGTTGTGTGTATAATGTTGCTTCGTAGTTCATGTTTTCTAATGGTTAGTCTCAACTATCTAAGAGGGTATAATATGTTATTTTGATGTTAACATGCATTATTTTGTTCATAATGTGGAATGGTGAAGTGGGATCCTCCTCCAAAAGATTTATTCGGATTGACTTGGCACATGTTCACACATGTTGAAAGACTAAAAATACAGTCTGTTATGCCTTGACGGTTTATTGTACTTTAGAATTGAAGAACCTCTCTTATGTTTTATTCATTAAGTAATTTGTCGCAAAGCATGATTATGACAGTAATGCTCAAATTTGGTCGCTTTCCCATCTTTTGCTAGCCTCCACTTGCACTGGGTGTAATGGTCCATCCGTGCATCCAAATTCCGTAAGCCAAAGTATTCCAGCTGAGTCCACCATATCTACCTATGCATGGTATTTCTTGCCATTCTAAGTAATTTGTCATATGCTACCTTTAAAATATTCAAAATACTCCTTTTGTGCCTCTGTTTTTAAGCTCATGAGGGAGCAGTAGAAAGCTAGATATAACTTGTGACGAGCAAGGTCATTTCCCCCTTTCACCCGATGTCGATGGATTACGTCTTCACTTGAATCAACCCGAGAGAAGCTTAAGCAAACTATAAATATAACTCACCATTCTCCTCCATACAATGTAAATCTGAGAAATCAGATCAAACATTGGATAGTGGTGAAACCAATGAGAAAGAGGAATGTACTCATTCCTCTAAACCTGCTGCTCTCACAAGTCTAAAAGCCTTGCTTGTCATAGGGAACTAGCTAGTTTCTTTGCTGTGAAATCATTGACGAAAGCATGCATATCTCAAAATTGTTTTACTTCTGTTCTATAAAAAATAAAAAGCTCTAGCACATGACTAATCCCTGATTCCCTCTACGAAGGGCCCTTCTTTTATGTTTATGTTGAGTCATCATCCTTCTTTGAGCACCATCTTATAGAGCATTGCTGTCATTCTGAGTATAATGTGCTTTGTCCCAAAGTCTTAATGTGTGAAGCATGTTTGAGATTCTATATCATTTCTGAAAAACTTTACTCCTAGTCTCTGTTTAATATCTCAAGAGGTGCCCGGCATTTATGTTTTGCTCTACTAAAGGGGCAAGTGAGAGACCACTCTACCATGCTTTATTATGATCATTATAATCTTTTTAATGTTTATAATTTCATATTATTAACTCCTAGTTCGTCGTTATCTTTTCATTAGCTAACACAATTGCTTAAGTTTCATTATCTATATAGCATTTGTCATGCATTTGTTGAAGACATGATCCTAGTATTCAACATCAAAAATTATTTTGTTAACAATTACCTACTCGAGGATGAGTAGGAATTAAGCTTGGGGATGTTGATACGTATCAAACGTATCTATAATTTTTGATTGTTTCATGCTACTTCTATACCTTTGATACTTGTTTTCATACTAAGTTTATGATTTAATTTGACTAACCTATTAATAATTGCGAAAGTGCACAATGTTCTTGTTTTACACTTTTATGTGTAGGAATCACTTGAAAATTGGCAAAAACGCAAAAGGAGTCGTGTTGGAGTTGGACTCTGACTTTCCTGAAATCTGTCCTCCTCACAGATTTCAGAGATTGACAGTTTGAGACCAGACGACGACGTCAACTGAAAATAAATTTTCCTGCAACATTGTGGGAAATTTCCATAGCTTTCATTTAAGCCTAAGAACATCCAAATCGGATGTCCGTAGCTCCGGGAATTCCCGTTTTACTGAAGGCCAAATATCTGATTACGGGATTCCGAAAGTTGGTGACGTGATTGACTCCAACTCTTACCAAACTTGGAGGATTCGACCAAGTCACGACTTTAGGACCTCATTAAGGATATGAGGGGTCCCTAGGAAGGTTCTAGAGGTGCCCAAGAGCCATTGGATCAAGGGGCCATCCATCGGAGGGCCGGCAACCATTGCCTCCACCTATATAAAGAGAGGAAACCCTAGTTTTGGGGGCAGCCACCAAAAGCTACGAATTTACCTCCCCCTTGGCTCTCATGTACAAGGGGGAGGGCTCCTCTACAACACCAAGAAGTCATGGAGAAAGGGGGTTAGGGGGCGGCGCTCCCCCTTGGCCGGCCGGCCGCCGCCACGCGCCGTCGCCCGCGCCGCCTCCGCCTTGCCCTTTCCTCCATGGCCGCCGCCTTCACCGCCATCTCCATCGCCAATTCCTCATAGCTACACCGGTCCACTCTCTCACAAACCTCTGTAATCCCCTATGTAAACATGGTGTTTGATGCTATAAAATATTATCCTATGATCTATGTCATGTTTATGTAGTTCCTTGTTGTCTTATGGTTGAATTATTTAATGTATTTGGTTGATTCCAGTTGTATGTTGATATGGTACAGTCCTATGGTGCCCATTATATACTTGCGCATGTGGATAACATCATAGGGTTTGTAGTATGTGAAGGAGGCCGGGGGGTAGGGCTGCCGGAGTGACAGAAACCTAAGCCCCATCCCGGTTTTTGACATTGTATGGGATAAATAGGACCTTATGAACTTAATGCTATGGTTGGGTTTTTTACCTTAATAAATGTTAGTAGTTGCGGATGCTTGCTAATATTCCAATCATATAGTACATGTAATCACAAGTAGTTGAGAACGTGTATGCTTTGCCTCTCTCACATAGAAAACTGCATCGAAGACGATGAACCGAATAACTTCACTAGTTAATTATTAACAATTCCGCCACGCCTTCCACCACTTTTCCACACTCATGGTTCTGTTATTTATGGTTTTTAGTATACTTTATTGCTGCAGCAACTAACTTTTATCTTCTTGTTCTTTATTATATTGCAAAACCATCTTTTCATACCCGTTTTATTCCAATAGTTTTATTTCCTAGATAGAGCAAACGTTTGGTGTGCATAGAGTTGTGTCAATGGTTGATAGAACTTGAGAGAATATTAATCCTACCTTTAGCTCCTCGTTGGGTTCGACACTCTTATTTATCGAAAAGGCTACAAACGATCCCCTACACTTGTGGGTTATCAACAGCCCGGTAGTACCAATGAAACGTTTTGAGCCACGACCGACGCGCGCGCGCGGTTACCGCGCGCCATGTCGAGCACGTGCTCGACGGTGCAGGGAGCGCGAGGACGTGCTACTGCCCTCATTCGATGCACTGGAGTACGGGCAACTAACTACAGCAGCGCCGCTACCTAATGGTCGCCGGAGCGACGTGAACAACGGCGACCGGTGGCGGCCAGCGGCGAGCTATAGCGGCACTACGAACTAGGGAAGGAGCAGGAGGACAAAGAGGTCCAGGAGTACGTGCTGCTCACCCTGAGTGCGGTGGTGCAGACAGCGAGGTCAGAGAGGGACGAGACGGCGGCAATCGTTCGGCGGAGCGGCGGCCGGAGTCATGGAAGAAGACGGCGGCGAACTCGCGGCAGAGGGCTTCCCGGCTTGATTCCTTCGGCGGGGAGGTAGATGACGATGAGGCGGAGCTTTTGCCCTGCTTCGATCTGCTCTGCGGTGCTCCTAGCAGTAGCGACGCGCAAGGGATGGCGACGGGTTGACGGCATCCATTGAGCTAGCGCTAGGGTTTTGGGAAACAGAAAAACGGGGAGGGAACGAGTGAGGGGAGAGAGAGAGAGCATCTCGGTGGCCTCATTATCCACCTAGGTAGCATGGCAGCGCAGCGTAGCGGCGAGCACAGCGGCATGGCGCACTGTGGCGACAGGGAAGAAGATGCTTTTGCGGAAAAAAAACCTGTCCCAAATAAGTTTTATTACAAGTTGGTCCAGCAGACTTTGGCTAATTAATTGGGGCATTTACATAAGCCCAAAAATTATAGCAAAATTCAGGGAGGCTCACAATAAGATAAGGAAGCTCCCCATATTTTTATTTTGAATTTTTGAACAGTTTAACATGGTTTCAAAAATAGGAACTGATTTGAACCAATTTTGAATTCTCAATTTTATTTTTTTGCTTGGCAAGTAATTGCCTTTGACAAATATTTATAAATTGTATTCTTGGAACTTCCTGGACAAATTGGAAACTCAAGAATAATTTATTTTGCCAATTTGAGCAAGGCATTTGGTTTTGGAGATTTGGGAAGGGTTTTGCATCCTTTTTAAATATTTCCCAATTGTTGCTTTATCAAACTTAGCAATTTAGAATGTATGCCATGATGCAAGATGACAATGCAAAAGTGAAAATTTGGTTCAAATTTTACAGTACCAAGTTGGGGTTATTACAGACCTTGTGTGGCTACACCTTCGCAAAGACCGCTTCCCGGATGTAAGAAAGTCCAAGCTTGCTCCTCATGGTGACGGCCCTTTCAAAGTGCTGAAGCGCATCAACGACAATGCCTACAAGATCAACATCCCAACCTCCAAATACTTGGTACATGACACATTCAACGTCTCCGACTTGTCTCCTTTCCATGGCTATCCAAGTGATCAAGATGGTGACGAGTCGAGGACGACTCTTTCCGAAGGGGGGGAGATGATGTAGCCCCACATGTGGGCAACACCATGACCGACACGCCTACGGGCTCTATCACAAGATCAAGAGCCAAGGCTATGCAAGTTAAGGTGAACTCACTCCTATCCCTTCATCAATTCAATCCCTCAATGGATGGCTTGCTACCTCAAGCGGATACGCTATGTGTTCTAAGGTACGAGCCCAACGTCAACCGCTCCGTGAACAAGGAAGCCAAGGAGAGAGGAGGACCTGGGGAAGATGATGAACAAGCCGATGTCCAAGAGGAAGCACAAGTCAAGAAGGCACACGGAGAAAAACAATCAAGAGAAGAAGTCCCAGGAAAGCCCGGTACTACCGGCTTCGGAGCGGTACTACCGGCCAGGCGGTACTACCGGCCAACTACCGGTCGACTGTCGGAATTGCTCTCTGTTAGAGATCCGGCAGTGGCCCGGAAGTGAGCCGGTACTGCTGGCCACCCGGTACTACCGGCCCGGGGGGGTACTGCCCGCCGGCGTGGGCTGAGCAGATTGGCCTTGGAACATTGTATTCTTATCCTCCCACCTACCCCTTCGTGGCTAGACTATAAATATCCCCTACTCCGCCCAGATCTAGGTTAGACTAAATTTTAGACCAAACTAAGAGCTCTTGCTCCTACCTTCCCTTTGTGGATTGACATGGCCACTCTAGATCTCATCTAGGTGAAGTACAAGGCCCCTCTTTGTGCAAAGTCTCTCCCAAGTGTGATTCTACCTACGGGTCTCTCACTCTTGTGATTCTACCACGCGCTCGCCAATCTCTCCTGAAGATTCTACCTCGCGGTCTCTCTTCGGGATTCTATTGGTCCGGTTGCCCCTATCGGTGAGGGAAAAGGGTTTATCAAGGTAGGTTGTATCGTGGTTGTGATCCGAGGCTTCCTCCCGTGTTCTTTGTTCTCTTGGTGTTCATCGTGTTCTTCGTGTTCTTGGTCAATTCCGTGGAAAATCAGGACCCAACCTACACCACAGCCTCCGTACGGGCGAAGAGGATAAGCTTGCCAGCCCCTGCTGGAAGCTCCTAGAAGACTTGGGCGCCAAGAAGATGGAGGCGCCGCGGGGGGACACGGTCGGTAAAGGTGTCAGCCTTTGTCCGCCCACCCTGCAAAAGGTGGGCGATCGCACCTAAACCCCCTCAGAAGAATACTTGGACGAGAAGAGGCCACGTCACCCCATGAGAAGAACCCGGAGGGGTTTTCCCGCCTAAAACCCCTCCGCCCCCAAAGGTGCCCTTGTAGGATCCCCTTAGCCCATAAAAGGAGGACCAAGGCACCGGAGGGAGGGGACGGAATTCCAGAGAGTCGGAGGCTAGGCTAAGTAGCACACCAGACAAGAGTAGCATAGGCGAGAGCTGATTTCCTTCAGGACAGGATCTGCTCGTCTTCAACCTCTAGCCAACACCTCCCGGGTTCTCACCCGCAACCACCTCTGTAAGCCACACGATGATGAACCATTCCATCCAGACATGCAAGAGTAGTGCTTTTAGCCTCTGAGCGGCATGAACCTAGGTAAACTCCTTGTGTCTCTGTGTTGCTTGCTAGTACGTAGATCGGAGGTCTCAACGAGGTTCTCCCAGAAGTTGGCATCTCCCAGCCTCCTTCGCGCCCCATGCCGAACCTAAAAAGGGGGTATCCTTACTCCCGGTGTCTGTGCTCCAAGACACGACAGAACCCAACTCTCATAGACTGCGACGTTTAACTATCGGACTCATATAGGTGTATTACTCAAAAGATGCTCTGCAGGACAACATCTCCGCTTATAAAGCAACTTGAAATACATTAAGATAAATATCAACCTGCCATGCAGATCAGGAGAGTATTGCATCATAACGGAGTGGGATAGATAATATTAAGGATACTCTCCTCTCAGCTGACCAACAGCTGGTCTCCCACTTCTACTTCACGGGATCTCCGATCACATAGAGTAGGTTACCACTGTGGACAACTCACAAAGTGGGCCTCAAACCCATCTCCCTCGATGCATTATCTATCACATTATGTTATAGACCCTTTGTGAAGGGATCTGCCAAATTTTTAGATGTTTGGATATAATCCAACGAATAACTCCGGAGTTCTTCAATTTTCAGACAGATTTCAATCTCCTCTTCACATGTCTTGATGACTTCATATTGCCCTTCGAACTGTTTATTTTAACAATCATAGTTTGATTATCACAGTTCATAAGGATAGCGGGTATTAGTTTTTCAACCACAGGTAAGTCCATCAAGAGCTCACGAAGCCACTCTGCTTCAACAGTGGCTGTGTCTAATGCTGTGAGTTTTGCTTCCATAGTTAACCTCATTAAGATGGACTGCTTGCAGGACTTCCACAAAACAGCGCCACCGCCAAGTCTAAAAACATAACCACTGGTAGCCTTAATCTCATCAGCATCAAATATCCAATTGGAATCACTATAACCCTCCAGTACCCTCGGATACCCGGAATAGTGAATCTCATAGCTCGTAGTGCCTTTTAAATAGCGCATAACTCTCTCAAGCGCATGCCAATGATCATCTCCCGGATTTGAAACAAAATGGCTCAACTTTCTTACAGCAAAAGAGATGTCAGGCCTAGTGGCACTCGCCAAATACATAAGCGAGCCAATAATCTGAGAATACCTCAGTTGATCTCTAGCAATCTGTCGATTCTTTCGAAGCAACACACTAGGATCATATGGTGTTGGAGAAAGCTTGCAGTCGCTATACCCAAAACAACTCAAAACCTTTTCCACATAGTGAGATTGAAGCAGAGTAATCCCACCATCATCATCTCGTAGCAGCTTGATGTTCAAGATAACATCATCTACTCCTAGATCCTTCATCTCAAAGCAACAAGATAAGAAATCCTTAACTTCCTTGATTAAATCAAGGTTTGTTCAAATATCAGTATGTCATCGACATAAAGACAGAGAATAACTCCCTCACCCCCACCATGGCGATAGTACACACATTTATCACCTTCATTTACAATGAAGCCTGCAGCAGTCAAAGTCCTTTCAAACTTTTCATGCCATTGCTTAGGAGCTTGCTTAAGGCCATACAAAGACTTTAATAGTTTGCACACCTTGTCTTTCTGATCGGGTACTATGAAACCATCTGGTTGATCCATGTAAATTTCCTTGTCCAACTCTCAATTAAGGAAAGTCGTCTTTACGTCCATTTGATGAACGAGAAGACCATGCGAGGCAGCCAACGAAAGTAGCACTCGAATAGTGGTCAGTCTAGCCACAGGTGAGTAAGTATCAAAAAAGTCTTCACCTTCTTTCTGGGTATAACCCTTGGCCACAAGCCTTGCCTTCTACTTTTCAATTGTACCATCAGTCCTAAGCTTTTTCTTAAACACCCACTTACATCCTACAGGTTTCCACCCATAAGGACGATCAGTGATCTCCCATGTTCCATTAGCCAAGATGGAATCCATCTCGCAACGGACATCTTCCTTCCACTGGTCAGCATCAAGAGATGCATAGGCTTCTGAAATAGTACTGGGTGTGTCATCCACGAGGTACACAATGAAATCATCACCAAAGGACTTTACAATCCTCTGTCTCTTGCTCCTTACAGGAGCTTCATTGTCATCCTCCACGAGATTCTCAAACGTGTTCTATTGAAATGGTGGATTCGGGAATTACAGCTAATTCCTGACTAGATGAAACAGGTATCTCCTGATTTGATGAGATGGGTACATCCTTCATAGGAAATATGTTCTCAAAGAAGGTCGCATCATGTGACTCCCTAATTGTACCAACGGGCATGTCAGATACCTCAGATTTTATTATCAAAAATCTATAACCAATGCTATGGAAAGCATAGCCCAGAAGAACACAATCCACGGTTTTTGGTCCAAGCCTACGCTTCTTGGGAATTGGTATATTGACTTTCGCCAAACAACCCCAAGTACGTAGGTAAGAGAGTTTCAACCTTTTCCTTTCCCATTCTTCAAATGGAGTAATGGTTTTATTCTTTGTGGGAAGTCGGTTTAGGACATGACATGTTGTCAATAATGCCTCCCCCCACCATTCCTTGGATAGACCCGATGTATCTAACATGGCGTTAATCATGTCAGTTAGAGTACGGTTCTTTCTTTCGGCCACCCCATTTGACTGAGGTGAATAGGGAGGCGTCCTCTCATGGATTATACTATGTTCCGCACAAAAAGAATCAAATTCATTGGAAAAGTACTCTCCACCATGATCTGACCTAAGCTGCTTAATCTTTCGATCAAGTTGGTTCTCTGCTTCAGCCTTATAGATCTTGAAATAATTTAAAGCTTCATGTTTTGACTTCAGCGGATACACATAACAATATCTAGTGGAGTCATCGATAAGCGTCATGAAATATTTCTTTTCACCTTTTGTCAACACACCATTCATCTCACAAAGATCTAAATGTATAAGTTCCAATGATGCCAAGTTTCGTACCTCTGCAGTCTTATGGGACTTGCGACGTTGTTTAGCTTGAACACAGACTTGACACTTGGAACCTTTGACATAAGTGAATTTCGGAATTAAATCCATACTAGCTAGCCGCGCCATGCAACCAAAGTTAATATGACAAAGTTGACAATGCCAAATATTAGACTCATTATCGTGGCAAACATGATTAATAGCTTTAGTGCAAATATCTAACAATGACAGGCGGAACAAGTCTCCGCACTCATAGCCTTTTCCAACAAATTTTCCATACTTGGAAATTACAACTTTATTGGACTCAAATGCCAGCTTAAAACCATCTCGACATAGAAATGATCCGCTGACGAGATTCTGTCGGAGAACTGTCCCAGGAACTGGGTGTGTCTTGAGAAGGATCGAGTAAGAGGCTGAACACGGAATCAAACAACCCTCAACGTGCTCTGGCGACGATGCTCGTCGGACTCGCTGCGGGACAGCACGGCAGAGATGGAACGCTCGGTCTTACCCAGGTTCAGGGCCCTCTTGTGGAGGTAAAACCCCTACGTCCTGCTTTGGTGTATTGCACTGCTTGGAGAGTTCACAGCACAAGGAGAGCTTGTCGAGCTCGAGGTGGCTAACAATGGCTACTTGCTAGTCTTCAGATCTAGGGTTTTGGCAAGCTCACAGATTCCGAAAACCGAACCCGTTGCTTGGGCGCGCCCTTCTCCTTTTATAGGCGTCTCGGGCCTCTTCCGCCCAAACATTTGGGCGGGAAGGGTTACCACACGGCGACGAAGGAGGAGGCGCGGTGCACCATAAAGGTGAGGTCCACCAGAAAGGTGAAGGCCATGGACGCGGTCCAGGGCAGGGACGGCGTCACCAAAGCTGGAAAAGGCCACCGTCCAACGGGCGGCGAGCTGGCGCTGCGGAGGCGGAACGGGTCCCACAGTGACGCTGCCCTTGGAGCGTAGCTGCAGACGGTTCCCTTATCACCGAAGTGGCAATACTCGTTGTACGCTTTTCTTGGTGCTGCTTTGTTGACTCCTTTATACATGGGAATGGCAACTGCGGCGTCATCGTCATCGCGCGCGAGCGCGCGCGTCACTCTGCACATGGCGCAGAGCCCATGTGCACTCTGCCGCGGAGGCAGGGATGGCTTCGTGAGGAAGGAGCCTCGGCGAGGCGAAAAACCTCGCCGAGCCCTTCGGCTTGGTCCTTAGCAGAATTGCGGGTGGCGCCGGAGACACCTCGTCGAGTTGCGATCCCTCGCCGAGGGAGAGAATCCTCGGCGAGGAGGAAAAACCCTTCGCGAGGGGAATATCCTCGCGAGGCTCGCCAGGCGTGGAGAGCCTGGTCCTTAGCGAAAATCATCCAAAGAATCTTGTGGGCCCTGGCAGGCCGGCCCGTGGTACCCTGGTTTCCACTGTGCCGACAGTAGCCCCCGGGCCCGCGACGGGCACGCCGAGGCCCATGGACGAAGGCGAAGCGTCGAGGGGCCAAAGATGCCTGACAGGGCCGCGACACGTGGAGCGCAGCGGTTGCACCCGCGGCCATGACCTCCTCGGCTCCAACGGGCGACGTGGCGGGGCCCGCCACGACTCGGGAGCTGGTCAATAAAGCCTGGGCGCGCGGTCGGCGCCCTTCACTTCTCCCATAACTCCTCCGCAAACTTCTCTTCCGCACTTCCAATCTCTCCAGAGTGCTCCAACTCCAGAGTCTTCGTCTTCTTCTCCGGCGATCGATGGCGCCCAAGAAGGCCAACACCGACCCGAAGGGCAAGGCCGCAACGCGGGCCGGCACGTCGGCGGCGATGGCGCGTGCTGCGGCTCTCGAGGGAGCGCTACCGCGGACCCGCGTCACCGCGGCGGGGGTAGCCAAAGTGCGCCATCTGGCGGCGGCGAGCACCAACGAGCACGGCGCCACCGAGATGAGGCCGGCCGACAGCAGGCTCACCGAGGCGTTCTACCCCATCTTCCTCCATGGTCTCTACGCCGGCCTGGTGCCGCCATTCTCCGACTTCCTCCTGGCGATCTTGGAGGTGTACCAGATCCAGTTGCTTCATCTTCATCCCAACTCCATCCTCATCCTCGCCATCTTCGCCCACCTCTGCGAGGCCTACATCGGCATCCGCCCCTCGGTGGCGCTCTTCCGCAGCTTCTACTCCCTTCGGAGCACCGCCCAGGGCGAGCGGCTCGGATGCGTCTCCTTCCGCATCGCCGACGCCAGGAGCGAGAACTACATTCCCATCGCCTGGTGCGGTGAGAACGCCATCACCAAGGTGACGAAGAAGGTGGAGAAGTTCCGCGAGAAGTGGCTCTTCGTCGACGCCAAGGCCACTCACCCTCTCCTGGAGGTGCCCGAGGCGCCCCCGAGGAAGTGGGCGCGCTGGGCGAGCGCGGACTTCAGGGGCCCGAGGCTCGACGCGGTGTACGTGTTCATTCAGAGCCTCCGCGAGGCAGGGGTCACCGGCCAGATGGTGGCAAAAGACTTCACGAGGCGCCGGATCGCTCCCCTGCAGCTGCACACCGAGCCGGTGTGGCGGTACAACGGTAAGGAGGACGCAATGCGCTTGAGCAGGGATGGCTTTGCAGCCCGAGGTACTACGCCAGATCATGAGCGTCCTCTTCGCGACGTCGGAGGTCCCGTCCCCCACCAAGGAGCAGGCCAAGCCACTCATCTGCTTCGCCGAGGAGAGCATCGTGGAGCAGCGCGCGTGCATGCCCACGTTCGACGAATGGGGAATGGTGCCCGCGGGGCACCGCGGGCCTCGCCCTAACCCGTGGGCGGCGGAGCCGGAGTGCATGGACGAGTCTCCGGAGCCTGAGGAGGCCGAGGAGTCTGCTGAGGAAGAGGCCTCGAGAGACGAGGACCCCCTCGGCGAGGACGAGGCCTCGAGGGGAACCGACCCCGTCGGTGAGGACGCCGGCTCCTCAAGGAGCGTTCCTGCTGAAGTGGACCTCCAGGTGCTCTCCTCCAGCGACGAGGAGGATGCCTTCCGCGTCGTCCGCTCCCAGCGCGTCGAAGAGGAGGAGACGAGCGGCGGCGGGGGAGGGCGCTGCGAACCCCGCTCCAAGGCCGTCCACGATAGGAGGGCCGCAACCGCGAGAGACCCTCCTCGCGCGGAGACAGGAGCGGCTCGGGAGGAGGCCGGAGCAAGCAACACCCAGCCGCCCAAGGCGAAGAAAAGGATGTGGGTGATGGCCGATGAGTAAGCCTTCGATTCTTTCCTTTTCCTTTAGCATTTTGTTTCTGAGAAAATCCCCTTGAAGGATCTTCCACTTATCTTCCTTTCAGGCGACCTGCGGAGCCAAAGAGGCGGCGGCTCTGCAAGGCTGGAGAGACCACCAGTGCCGTCGCGGAGACGCCCCTGACTGGTGAGCCGCGGCAGGCAGCTATCCCTCTCGCGCTCAAGCACCGCGCGGAGGTGGTGGTGGTTGAGGAGGCCACGCCGTCGCCAGCTCGCGCGGCCACTCCTCCCGCGGCAGAGCACCGCGAGGATGAGGTGACCGAAGAGGTGACGCCGTCCTCGGCCCGAGCGGCGACTCCTCTCGCGGCCGAGCGCCGCACGGAGGAGGTAGTAGAAGAGGTAGCACCGCCGTCACCAACAAGGACGGCCACTCCTCCCGTCCAGACCGAGACGGTGGAGGAGAGCATGGACGAGGAGATCGTCATGGAGCCGCCCCCGATGGAGGGGGAAGCTCCTCCACAAGGGGCCGATGTGCCCGAGGCCGCGGCAGACGCGGCCGTCGCAGAGGGGGCCGGAGGCGCTCCTGAGGAGCAGGAGGCGGATGCACCTCCGGAGCCCATCGGCGCTGGAGCTGAGCGCGAGAGGGGGCCCAGCCCCCAGAGGGAAACCGAAGCAAGCGTCGAGGGAGGCGCCCCCTCAAGCCCCCAGACCGCGACGGAGGCGGTCGTGGGCCCGAAGCAGGAGACCCCGGGCGCCTCGACGAGGATCGAGGACTCCGCACCCGGCAGTAGCACGGGAGCCACCTTGGCGATGCAAGAACCGCGGCGCCAAGCAATTCATCGCCGGGTCGTCCTCAACCAGGCGCGGCGGGCGCTCGACGGGCTGGAGGAGTAGCTCGCCGAGGAAGAAAACGCCCTGGCGGAGGAAAGGGCAAGGCTCGGTGAGGCCTGGACCCTTCTTCACGAGAGGGTGGAGATGTGCCGCCGACAGGACGCGGCGGCCCAGGCGGAGCGCCAAGAGGCCCTCCGCTTCGCCAAAGAGACCCGCGGTAGCGTCAAGCGGGAGGCGCAGGAGGTGATGGACGAGCTCGACGCCGCCAGGGAGGCGCTCGAGGCGGAGACCGCCTCCAAACACGACGAGCTAGCGGCCGCGGAGCAGAAGTTTGCTGCTGACTCCGAGGTCGCCAGGGCCAGCCTGAAGGAGCTCCGCGAGCTGCTGGATGCCCGCGAGGGGCAGCTAGCGCCCCGCGAGGCGGAGCTGGTGCGGCACGAGGAGGAGCTCTCCCTCCGAGAGAAGGAGCTGCACAGGCGCGAGGAGTAGGTCCAGCTGCTCGAGAAGGACCAAGCCACCCGCGAGGGACAGCTGCAGGAGCGCGAGGGCCGGGTGGCCACTGACGAAGCCAACCTCACGGCGGAGCAGAAGAGGCTCCAAGAAGAGGCCGACCTCAAGGTCAAGCTCGTCCGCGAGGGCCTCGCCAAAGAGTATGACGAGAAGGCCACGAAGCAGGAGGACCGCTTCAAGACCAAGCGCAAAGAGTTCGAAAAACGCATCAAGGAGCTCGAGCAGGAGGAGAAGCGGTTGACCTCTTGCCTCGAGGTCTCCCGGGAGGCCCAGGCTCGCGCGGAGGGGAACGCCTTCGCCCTGGAGAGGGACCTGGATGAGCTCCGGCAGCAGGTGGGGCCGGCCGCAGCTCTGGCGGAGCAAGCACGGGACCAGCGCCAGGTTGACCGGTCCATGACGCGCCAGCGCCAGAGTATTCTTCAAAGCTTGGTGAGCCGTGCGCACGCGGTCGGGGACGATCTGAGGATCGACGTCCCCTCCTTCTCCGCAGCGACCGACGATGAAACCACGTATTCGTACTTCTTCGAGCAATTCCTCGGGAAGCTTGAAGGGGTCACGAAGAGCTTTGACGAGCGCGTCGTGGAGGAGAGCCGCGACCTCCTCGTCGTCGCCGTCACCAACATCTTCAGCAACCTCGTGAGGCTCCAGCCCTCACTTGATCTTGAGGACGTGATGGCACCTCCGCGCGCCATCAGCAACAAGGCGCGGGAGACCGCCACGCAGGCCGCCATCGCGTTCGCCAAGAAATTCGACCAAGTGGTGATCGAAGGCGACGAGGGGGATGCTCTGGAAGAGGAGGCGGAGACCGCCGTGGACAAGGCGGGCACCTCAGGAGGCGCAACGGCTTGAGCTCCTTGTCTGTAGCTGGGCGTGCAGAGGGCATGTTATCTTAGTATTTTGGTTGTAACAACTTTTGTAAAGACTTGCTTTAAGCTTTTGAACGCGCTTGTGAATGTCCCTCGGGTGGCTTTTGTCTTTTCCCATCATGTCTTTTTCGCTCTACGTCTTAGGACCCTCTCTTGGCGCTACACCACCGCCGCTTCGATATGTGAGAGTTAGGGCTCCACAAGGCCGGGGGGTGTGTGAGGCCTCAAGAAGTAAGAGCTCCTCGAAGCGCGATGCTTGGGGCCCCCCTTTGACGTGCAAGCAGCCCATGAGGCGTAGGAGAGAAAAAGGAGACTCGAGTGGCAAAAACCAGCGAGAGGAAATTCGACCAAGTGTTTGTACTTAGCTTAGCGAGGCATTCTGCCTTGGAGAGGGTGTTGGTTCCCTGGCGAGATGTTTTTGCCTTGATGTTGCCTGAGGCTTGGAGAGCCTGCTTTCCTGCACTTGGAGAGATAGGCATACCCACAAGCAGTACATAGCTAGAAATCTTATGGTGCTCGTAGGTTCCTTCATGTGTGTCTTGCGAGGAGAACAGGCACTAAGGTTTTTGGTGATCCTTGGTGAGTTGACGTGCGCGGGAGCTGACCCATGAGTTCAGAGCTCCTTGGGAGTTAACATGCATGAGAGCTAACCCGCAAGTTCAGAGCTCGGATCCCTTGGGTTTTAGGTGCTGCCGGGATGCTCCTGTGGCATGGCACCATGCTAGCCCCCGCTCGCGAGATACGCATGAGGGATCATACGAGCGAGAGAGAAAAGCAAATAACGCTAGAGCTTACCAAAGCAACAAAATATGCTGGCGCGATGCGCAAAGGTTCAAATTGACCTGAAACATAGGTTCATTACACTGGCGTGGCCAGAAACACAAAAATCCGCCATGCTCTGGGCATGGGGTCCACATGCTGTGGCTGAGACTCTCGAGGGGGCGTGCCCGAGGCAGACGCATGTAGAGAGAGCACAGGGGGCCCCTAGGCGGGGGTGGCTTTTAGCCTGCGTTCCACCATGACCGGCATGGGGATCCACCTCGCCAAGACATGGTTCCTGAAGAGGTTACCGTGCCGAGGTTTGGTGGCTTGGGAGTCTTCTCGAACGGCCCGCGGCAACGTATAGTAGAGAGGGGAGCCCGAAGTTTTTTCCTCGTGGAGGATGATGGCGCGTGGCTCTCCCTTGATGCAAAAAGTTGCTCGCCGAGGGCGATCAGGGGTAGAACTTGCACAGGTGCTGGATGTTCCAGGGGTTGGCGACAGGGATGCCGTCCTCCGTCTCGAGCCGCGCGGAGCCATGCCTGGCGATGTGCACGACTTTGTAGGGGCCTTCCCACATTGGTGAGAGCTTGTGGAGGCCTGCCCTGGAGAGGATTCTCCTCAGGACAAGGTCTCCTGCTTCGAGAGTGCGCGGGCGGATGTGGCGGCTGTGGTAGCGACGGAGGTCTTGCTGGTACCTTGCGGCTCTCAGGGCCGCATTGTGGCGGAGCCCTTCAAGAAGCAGCAGGTCGTCGTTGCGGAGTTCGTCCACCTCAGCGTCCTTGAAGGCCAGGACTCACGGAGAGCCATGAGTGATCTCGCTGGGGAGGACGGCTTCAGCGCCATAGACGAGGGAGAACGGCGTTTCACCCGTTGGCTTCGTTGGCGTGGTGCGGATGGACCAGAGCACCGAGGGGATCCTTGGGGCAGGCCTTGTTGAGGTCGGTGAAGTCGATGCAGAGGCGGCTCCCTCCGGTGTGCTTGGGGACGACCACACCGTTGGCGAGCCAAGTGGGGTGGACCACTTCCTTGATGATGCTGGCCTTCTTCAGCTTTTCTACTTCCTTGACGATGAAGTCTTGTTTCTCTGGCGCTTGGCGCCACGCCTTTTGCTTCACGGGGCGTGCGTTTGGACACACGGCTAAGTGGTGCTCGATCACCTCCCTCGGTACTCCGGACATATCTGACGGTGTCCAGGCGAACAAGTCAGAGTTTGCCCTGAGGAAGGCGACGAGCGCGCTTTCCTATTTGGGAGGCAGGTTGGCGCCGATGGTGACGCTAGCCCCCGAGCCGCTTGCCTGCAGAGACACTTGCTTTGTCGCGGCCTTCTCCTGAGAGAACAGCTGCTTCTTCTTCGCGGGGGGCCTCGGGAGGGGTTCCTCGTCCTCGTCAGCGGGTGACGCCACCGCGGCAGCCTTGTAGGCCGCTTGCGCAGCGTACATGGCGTCCGAGACCACGCCGCGGATGACAATGGTGCCACCCGAGCCAGGGAGCTTGACGAGGTTGTAGGCGTGGTGGGTCACCGCCATGAATTTGGCGAGGGCGGGGTAGCCGAGTATGGCGTTGTAGGGCAGGCCGATGTGCGCGATGTCGATGTCGATCAGCTCGGTGCGGTAGTTGGCCTGGGTGCCGAAAGTGACGGCGAGCCTCACCTGCCCCAAAGGGGTGGTAAGACCCTCTGTCACACCCGAGAAGGGCCTGGTGGGCATGAGCCGCTCGTAGGGCACCTGCAGCTTCCCGAATGTCTCGACGGAGATGACGTTGAGGCCGGCACCCCCATCAATGAGCGTCTTAGAGACGGCAATGTTGTTGATGGTGGGGGTGCAGACCAGCGGGATGGTGCCAACGGTCGAAATGGACTTGGGGTGGTCGCTGGAGTCGAAGGTAATGGGGCACTGGGACCACTTGAGGGGCCTGGAGGCCTCGACTCCGGGAAGGGCTGCTGCGACCTCACGAGCGAGTTGCTTGAAGTGGCGGTTGGAGCGAGGGGCCTGAGCCCCGCCGAGGATCCAAGCGGCCCCGCGAGGCACCTGGTAGCCCTCGTCAGCCTCGGCAGGCAGGTTGTCATTCGCGGGCTGGACGGCGTTGGCCTGGGGGTTCTGCTGGTAGTTGTCGTTGTAGTTGTTGTTCCAGCGTCGCCCCCCGCGGCCTCCGCGGCCTCCGTTTGCCTCGCGAGCCTCGCGAAGCCTCTTGAGGTCGTAGCAGTCCTCGGTGGCATCAGAATGCCTGTTGTGGTAGATGCAGAAGGGACGATCATCCTTCTTCTCAGGTCCGGCGGCTGGAGTGGCAGCTTGGCGAGGCTGCTTGGCATCGGGCTCTGCCGCGAGGACCGCAGTAGTCTTGCGCTTCTCGGAGGATTTCGTCTTCTTGGACCCCTCGGTGGGGTCCCCTGGCTCGTTCTTGACGAACAAGCGACCCTCTTCAGCCTTGGCGCACTTGTCCGCCAAGTCGAAAAGCTTGACGACGGTGGTGATGTTGACGTGGATGCCAAGCTTCTCGAGCATCCGCACATCTGTGACCCCAGCCTGGAAGGCCGAAATGACCTGTGCGTCAGTGGCGTTGGGGATCTTGTTGCGCACTTGGCTGAAGCGCTGGATGTACTTGCGGAGGGTCTCGCCGGGCTTCTGACGCACGGCGCG
This sequence comes from Puccinellia tenuiflora, assembly GCA_012064385.1. Taxonomy (NCBI): domain Eukaryota; kingdom Viridiplantae; phylum Streptophyta; class Magnoliopsida; order Poales; family Poaceae; genus Puccinellia; species Puccinellia tenuiflora. The sequence continues at coordinate 414,609 of QRDG01001214.1, read as the reverse complement.
GAGGTCGTTATAGGTGAGGCCGCGCTCGTACGTGCCCTTGAAGTTGGCGACGAAGCACCGGCAGAGCTCCTCCCAGGTGTTGATGGACTCGGCGGGGAGGTTGGTGAGCCATGAGGACGCGGAGTCCTTGAGGGCCATGGGGAACCAGCTCGCCATGACCTTGTCGTCGCCCCCGGCGGCCTGGATGGCCAGAGAGTAGAGCTGCAGGAACTCCAGGGGGTTGTTCTTGCCGTCGTAGCACGGAGGGAGGTCCGGCCTGAACTTGACCGGCCAGACGACGCGACGGAGGCTGCGAGTGAACGCGGCCGTCGTGCCGTAGGTGACCGTGCCGTTGGCGAGGGTGGCACGGAGGTGGCGCCCGGCGGTGCCGACGTCCTGGACGGCGCGGTTGCGGCGTTCCTGCCCGCGCTCGATGCTCACGCGTGCGTCCTCAGGGGCTCGCTGCACGATTTGGCAGTCGTGCGGCGACGACGCGTGCGATGCAGCGAGGCCGTCGCGAGGAGGAGCCCCCGCTGGAGCAGGTTGCGGTGGAACCGGTGGAGCTGGAGCGGGCGCGGGCTGACGAGGAGGTGCGGGAGGTGCGCCGTGCGCCACGTCCCCCACGAGCGCAGAAGGAACCAGGGAACGAGATGGTGCAGGTGCGGCGGCGCGAGCAGCGCTGACGAGTTCAGAGACGCGGTTGAGCCAGGCCTCCTGAGCGTCCGGCGTGGGGCGGTACTGCAGCAGCTCCTGCGCCATGAGAAGCGCAGTCGCCGGGCTGGGCGCAGGGAGGCCCAGCGAGGAGGCAGCACGGTCCCGCGACTGGTGCAGGGAGGAGGCCTCCTCTTCGCCGAGGTCGTCCTCAGCGTGGTCGATGTCGTCGTCATCCGGGTGCTCGACGCGGGGCTCGGGGTCGGCGCGGCGCGCCAGGGCGGCGCTCCCACGCGGGCGGCCGCGCAGGTTGCCAGCAGGAGGAGCGGTGGTGGCGCTGGCCGTCCGGCGAGCGAGTCGTTCGGCGCGAGAAGGGCCTGCCATGGCTGCGTCGAGGTTGAAGATGCGCCTCAACCCCCTACCTGGCGCGCCAGATGTCGGAGAACTGTCCCAGGAACTGGGTGTGTCTCGAGAAGGATCGAGTAAGGGCTGAACACGGAATCAAACAACCCTCAACGTGCTCCGGCGACGATGCTCGTCGGACTCGCTGCGGGACAGCACGGCAGAGATGGAACGCTCGGTCTTACCCAGGTTCAGGGCCCTCTTGTGGAGGTAAAACCCCTACGTCCTGCTTTGGTGTATTGCACTGCTTGGAGAGTTCACAGTACAAGGAGAGCTTGTCGAGCTCGAGGTGGCTAACAATGGCTACTTGCTAGTCTTCAGATCTAGGGTTTTGGCAAGCTCCCAGATTCCGAAAACCGAACCCTTTGCTTGGGCGCGCCCCTTCTCCTTTTATAGGCGTCTCGGGCCTCTTCCGCCCAAACATTTGGGCGGGAAGGGTTACCACACGGCGACGAAGGAGGAGGCACGGTGCACCATAAAGGTGAGGTCCACCAGAAAGGTGAAGGCCATGGACGCGGTCCAGGGCAGGGACGGCGTCACCAAAGCTGGAAAAGGCCACCGTCCAACGGGCGGCGAGCTGGCGCTGCGGAGGCGGAACGGGTCCCTCGGTGACGCTGCCCTTGGAGCGTAGCTGCAGACGGTTCCCTTATCACCGAAGTGGCAATAATCGTTGTCCGCTTTGCTTGGTGCTGCTTTGTTGACTCCTTTATACATGGGAACGGCAACTGCGGCGTCGTCGTCATCGCGCGCGAGCGCGCGCGTCACTCTGCACATGGCGCAGAGCCCATGTGCACTCTGCCGCGGAGGCAGGGATGGCTTCGTGAGGAAGGAGCCTTGGCGAGGCGAAAAACCTCGCCGAGCCCTTCGGCTTGGTCCTTAGCAGAATTGCGGGTGGCGCCGGAGACACCTCGTCGAGTTGCGATCCCTCGCCGAGGGAGAGAATCCTCGGCGAGGAGGAAAAACCCTTCGCGAGGGGAATATCCTCGCGAGGCTCGCCAGGCGTGGAGAGCCTGGTCCTTAGCGAAAATCATCCAAAGAATCTTGTGGGCCCTGGCAGGCCGGCCCGTGGTACCCTGGTTTCCACTGTGCCGACAGATTCTTATTGATGGAGAGAACATGATGAACGTTCTTCAGGCGCACGATCTTCCCCGAAGTAAACTTCAGATCGGCCGTACCAACACCATGAACAAAAGCATGTGACCTGTTCCCCATCAGCACGGGAGACCCTGTGACCTGGTAGGAAGAAAACATGGAAGCATCAACACAAACATGTACGTTGGCACCAGTATCAATCAACCATTCAGGTGAATGACAAACTGAGAGAATGGTAGGAAATATACCGTACCCAGATTCTTTTATCACAGTATGGCCAATGACAACATTGGCAGTTTGGCCATGGTTCCCAGCTTCACGCACCTCATGGCGGTTGGGACAACGAGGAGCCCAGTGGCCTGGATCACCGAAAACGTGGCATGATCCCTTCCTCGGCTGCTGCTTATTATTGTTCTTCTTAAAGTTGGTACGATGTGACGGCTTGTGCTTTCCATCAAACTTGCCTTTGCCCCCAAATGTTTTCTTGTTGTTTTTGGGCTTTTGGGGCTGCTGGTAATTCTTCTTTTGTACCACGTGGGCACTAGAACCAGCCTCGGCAACTCGAGCATGTGTGTCCTTTGCTCTCGCCTTCTATTCCACATCAAGAGTCCCAATGAGATTCGAAACGGAAAACTCCGGTCTCTTGTGTTTCAGAGAAGTAGCAAAGTTGCTCCATGAAGATGTAAGCTTAGCAATAATGCCACCGACAACAAACTCGTCCGGTAGCACACACTTAAAGTGCTCAAGTTCCTTAGCGAGTGACTGAATCTCATGAGCTTATTGAACAACATTACGCTCTTCAGTCATCTTGTAGTCATAGAATTGCTCCATGACATACAACTCGCTGCCAGCGTTCGAGGCCCCAAACTTGGCCTCGAGCATAGCCCACATGTCCTTGCCATTGTCAAATGACATATACGAGTCCACAATGGAATCGTCAAGAACGTTGAGAAGGGCACCCTTGAACAGGGTATCAAGCTTAACAAAGGCATCCTCCTGTGCAGGAGTAAGATCGCCCTCAGGCTTGCATTTGATGGCGTCATAGCAGTTCATGTTTTGGAACCAGTACACTGCTCTCATGCGCCACCTTTTATAAGTCACCCCTTTGAAGGCAAACGGCTTCATAGACACGACAAAACCAGTTGGAGTAAATTGCCTATAATCAGGTTTTTGGATTGTTGAGAATATGAGCAATTTAGCATATGATTTAATAAACGGAAATAGGAAACTTAGTCCCACCACTTGCATGCATGAATGGGCCATGAGAATTTCAGAATTTAGTTGGGCTTTGGGCCAAAAGCCCACTAGCAAATACTAGTAAATTCCAACAATAATAAGCGGCACGGCTTTCCTGGGTCTTTCTCTCCCTTGAAGGCTATCTTAATACTAGAACCACATGCACGCCTTGCCGCGCCGTTCCTCCAAACAGGGATGTAAAAATGGAATTACAGCACCAGCTCGTAAGAAACAATAAGCGGGGAAAATGATAAAAGATAAGATGCTGCGGAATATTATTGACTGATATTGAGCGATAACAATGAGCCACGGTGGGCTGTTTATATAGGTGAAAATATTTGGGGGACACGAATCCCAATAGAGATAGACTTGGGCTACAATTCTAATCATCATAATATTATGGTGCCGTAATATACTCTAACACCCCCTACTGTCAGATTGGTAGTGACGTGAATAGCAGGAGCGTCGCGAACGGTCTGACTGGAGCATAATCTGAAGGCACCGTAACACCCCAAAAACTTGTCCCTAATTTTAGCGGTGTTTTCCCACACCTGAAAAACTTTTTCTACTTTCAAAATATTTTCTTTAAACCAGATGGCCTTTGACTTGACTTTGGTCCCAAATCCTTGTCAACCTCCACCATATTTCCATGCCATTGTTTTTCCGGTCGAACGTTGGTTCCATTTGAAGATTTCCAAAACCCCTCTCGACTGCCCCACCAAAAGCCACCACCACAGTTGTACCTTGAATTATATTCCACCAAGATACCATATGGTTCCCTCATACATATAGATAACTCCCATGGAAAAATATTGCATAGCCCCATACAATAATTCCAAGTTTATTCATATTTCCTATCATGCCATTTTCAATCTAAAAATTATCTAGACACCTTCCACTCATCCAAAAATTCTGCAATTTTGGTGAGGTGCATGATTTAACTTCATAAACATTTCACTCCCTTGTCCCAACCTCATTTGAGGAATATTTGAGGTACTTCCTTTGTAATGCCCTTTTCATGCCTAATTGCAATTTCCAAATCAACCCCTACCTACAAGAATCGTTGGGCATTGACACTTTGCCAGATTAACCAACTCCCATATATAACCACTTATCCAGAAGATCATGTCAATGTCATTTGATTTGGTTTAGTTGGCATGCCCATGCCATTAGGGCATTTTTGGGCACCGAATTAGTTGACCAACTTCCATGTGTCCAATTGGTCTCAAACTCCTCATCATACTACATACACCTATCCTAACCTGCTGTGAATTTTGGGGATTTTTCGGAGATGTACAAAGCCTCGGTCATTTCATCGAACACCTGGCGCACCCTTGGTTTTCAGAAAATCTTGTGTTACGAAGTTTGGAGTCCTTGAGTGATTCTTGTTTTGTTGAGTTGGTCTCGTCGTTCCGAACCCAGTGGTGTGACCGTTTTCCTTTTCGTGCCCCGAGTCACCGGGAACGCGACGATGCCGCTCGCGTTGCGCTCTGGATATGCCAGTTTCGGCATGGCCCTGTTCAAACCCCAGCCCCTGCCTTATCTCCTGCTGTAGTGCATCCTCGTGCTCCACTGTGCATCCCGTGTGGCCTCCCTGTCCAGCCCCCCCCCCCCACCCCGTTCTTATCCCCCCCCCCCCCCATTCATCGCTTGGAGGCAAGTTGGTGCACCGGTGGCCGTCAGTGCCATCAATGGCCGCACGGCCACGACCTACCTCGCCCTCCTCTCCGGCTATAAAAGGGGCACCCCAGACCCTCCCCTGGAACTAGCGCCACTCCCTCCTTCCCCCAGAACCTCCCGACGTTTTTTTTCAGTAGAGGGGACCCTTGGGCTGCGAGTTTTCGGCCATGACCACCGAGGCCATGTCGAGCACGAGCTCGAGCCGTGCACCACCTCCCAGCCCGAGCCAACCCGCCTGCACACCTCCCCCTGCACGGTGACCTCGCCGCGGCCCTAGCCCCTCCATCGACGCCGCCTCGCCGCCCTAGCGGAGCAGCCATGGCCACGCCACGGTGGTCACGGGCGCCGCACGCGGAGCCTGTCCCCGGCTATGCCCGCACGCTCCCTGGCTCCCCCTCCCGCCTGAGCCCTCCCCAAGCCGCTCCTCCCCTCGATCGCCTCTCTGCCGTCCCCTAGCTGGCCGAGCAGCACGGCGGAGGAGTCGTCCGTGCTCGCCTCCGCCACGGCCGAGCCTGGTGGCAGCGCGCTGACGTCAGCGCCTCCTTCCCCGCGCCTTGGAACCGTCCCGAGCGTGGTGGTCCGCGGTGAGCTCGTCCCCGCCGCCGGCAAGTGGCCCTCCCGTCAGTCGGCAACACGGCCGTCGGCCGGTCCGTCCCCAGCTTCCCCCGCGCGTCCGTGAAGAAGCAGGCCGATCAATCTATCGATGGAGGCTAGCTCAAAGTGTACTCACTTTTTTTTCTCAGGTTACGTGTCTTTGCAGTGAAAGCGGATTTTTGGAAAGTACGCGACCAGCCCAGCCCGGTTAAGAAGCAGCCCGTTCTGTTTTTTTTTCGGCTGAGCAGCATATAACTATCCTTCGCCGGGCTGTAACTTTTGATCCGTAACTCCGTTTGAGGTGATTCAAATTTGTAAATTCATAGTTTGAAAAGCTCTATCCAGTGGTATAGGTTTTACATTTTTGTAAAATGCTTGTATGCTCAGCACCCTTATGCACATGCGTAGGTGTTTTCTCGCGACGGCAAAACCGAGACCCTAAACCGTGACGTCCGTGACCTCCAAGACAAATGGTGTCGATCGTCGAAGGCAAGCTAACCACTTGCTATGAGCACTCAAGCGGTGTTGTTTGTTTGCATTTTTTCCCCTGTCATATAGGTGCAGTTCATTGCTTATTATATGTGAAATGTGTGTCACGAGATATCGTGGCTTTGTTTACATCCTGCCAACTGTGCTTTTCATTTTCTTTTACTCAACCTGAGGCTGGCACCGGCCGGAGGCATCTCCGCCACAGTCGTCCGGTTGACTGTATTGTTTTATTTTCTTTTACTCAACCTGAGGCTGGCACCGGCCAGAGGCATCTCCGCCAAAGTCGCCCGGTTGACTGTATTGTTTTATTTTCTTTTACTCAACCTGAGGCTGGCACCGGCCGGAGGCATCTCCGTCACAGTCGCCCGGTTGATTGTAATGTTTTATTTTCTTTTACTCAACCTGAGGCTGGCACCGGCCGGAGCATCTCCGCCACGGTCGCCCAGTTGATTGTAATGTTTTATTTTCTTTTACTCAACCTGAGGCTGGCACCGGCCGGAGGCATCTCCACCACAGTCGCCCGGTTGACGCTATTTTCTTTATCTATTTATTTGTTTCTTGTTTGCTCGATCAGCGGTGGCCCAATAGTCACCCGGTCGACGCAAACTATCTATTGCTTGAGATATTGTGTTGCTAATGTTTTGTCGTTTGATGGTATATTATTATGTTATTGTGGTTATTATGTTGGACTAATCCTCTGTTGCTTGGACATGTGAATGATGAAACTTGATTAAATGAAACACCCCTCCAAACAACGATAAGGTCTATCCATAGTGCCCCTAAATGAAACACCCCTCCAAACAACGATAAGGTCTATCCATAGGTCGATACCACCGTTGTCCCATGGAAACCGTGATCTAGTAGTTGTTAAGCGCCTTTTGTGCCATCCGTTGGGCGCAGTCGTTCAGTTGTGCTGTCCGAGGGGAGTGGTCGACAGGCATGGGTTCGACTGTGATAGGGAATCCGGAGCTAGGCATACCCGGTAGCGCCGGGGGATGAGCCGGATTTACTTGTCTGTTGTACCATGCGTATAGGGTGGGGCAGGAGAGTGTCTTAGCAAGTAGACCGTCACGAGAATGTATTTTGCTTAGTACGACTTTGGGCGTGATAAACCTGAGGTGTCGGCTGAGTGGGATGCATTCTGATAGGTGGTAAAGCAAACTCTCGAGAGCATCAACCTAGCAAGCTAGCCTCGTTCCTGGGATATGGAACAACAGTTCAGTGTCGGTCACACTATGTGTCTTTGTCGTGTCCGGAGGTTAAACTTAAGATCTGTTTGAAAGAATTAATGAACGACCTGACCTCACTCAATAAACAATAAGATGATGCAGGGAACGTTACTTGAGATATGGAATGGCGGTGTGATCGTTGGGAGCCTAGAGTTAGGCCTGAGCCAACATCAACCGTGCATGCTCAGAGTGGAAAGATGAGGCCAGTGGGCCTAGCAGTGATCACAGGTGTTGTTGTGTATTATTTGGTACCAACTGGTACGCTCATTGATATTCGTCACAGGTAATTTCTTTGTGTGATCTCCGGTACACGATCCAACCCCACCCGGCTTGGACTCTGTACTGGTGGTACTCCCGTTATTTGCTTATGCCATGTTTTACTATGATGCCATGTTGTCATCCTTTTGGACTGTTGTAAGTAGATACTTGCCATATTTAGATTATTATTATAGCTGGTCACTTGTTGCCTGATTGCTTGACTGTTCATCTTTTGTGGTTATCTTCTTGTGAGTACGTCATTGTACTCAGACTGGCTTTTCATGTGGCCAGACGTTGAGAAGATTCATCTACTACCATAGAGATCGAGCAGGAGTGTGCAAGGATCAGTAGCCCAGCCAGATGCCTATGGAATGGAGTCGCACCAAGCCGTTGCCGTACCTGTGTCTTCCGCTGCCAGTTAAACTCTGTCCCGTGCCATACTTGGCTATGATAATTTTTCATGCCTTGATGGCCATGTAAAATCATTTGTAGCCCTCTGGGCCTGATTATGTAATGATATTTCCGCTATGTTGCATTGTCGTAACGTGCGTCCGAATATCCTGGGCTGGCGCACGGGCGACCACCTCTCTGGCGACATGTGTCAGAGGGGGGTGCCACGATGTGAGATCCTGGCTCAGGGCTCAATAGGATTAATAGGATACTCATATCAACAAGTTACTACTTCTTTTCTGGAAGCTCATTCGAAAAGAACTCCGAGGCTAAGCGTGCTTGGCCCGGAGCAATTTGAGGATTGGTGACCGACCGGGAAGTCCTTCCTCTGTGCGCATGAGTGAGGACAAAGTGCGCAGAAAAGACTAGTGTTGGTCTGTGGGGCCAGTCTAGAGATCCTAGAGAGCTTCCAGGCGTAACAGGCGCCGGTCCGGGAGTGGCCGGGGTGTTACAATTGGTATCAGAGCCGACCCTTGCGGTAACTCGGGCGTGTGCGGGTCAGAGGCGCGGACATGTGGAGCATGTGCCGGCACTGGATGCACAGACGGGTGCCAAAGGGGGAAGTTCCTGGACTGGGGTTGACCGACGACGGCGTCGGTCTTCTAAGGGGGGGAAGGATGTGAGATCCTGGCTCAGGGCTCAATAGGATTAATAGGATACTCATATCAACAAGTTGCAACTTCTTTTCCGGAAGCTCATTCGAAAAGAACTCCGAGGTTAAGCGTGCTTGGCCCGAAGCAATTTGAGGATGGGTGACCGACCGGGAAGACCTTCCTGTGTGCGCACGAGTGAGGACAAAGTGCGCAGAAAAGACTAGTGTTGGTCTGTGAGGCCAGTCTAGAGATTCTAGAGAGCTGCCAGGCGTAACAGGCGCCGGTCCGGGAGTGGCCGGGGTATTACAGGCGCCAACTGGATAGGGAGTCGAGGTGGATAGCCCGTGATGCCGATGTCGATGTAGCCGAGGCTATGGGCTGTAGTCGTGGTGCTTCCCCCGTTGAACAAGAAGTGTACAATGTGAACAATAAAATAAAAAACAATGATAGTATGTAACAGTTGGGCTGTAGTCTGGGCTACATCATAGTATGAGTGCTATACTTCAGCGTCGTCCCGCTACATCCATACAGTGATCACAGGATATACAGTAGTAACAGTGGCCGTGATTATCTTATGCTATATTGTAGGAGAAAAGCACTCTCTGCTATGTAGTATTGTTTCCAAATCAATTTAAGTGTTTAAAATACATATTGTTCCAATTTTTTAGAAAACATTTTTCATAAAATTCAATCGTAATTTTTGTTTACGCAATTTAGATAGGTAATTACAGAAATATAGATTAACATATTCCATGTTCGATGTTCAAAAAGCTAAGAAAAATTGAGGATGTTCCACCCATATTTCCTTAAAAATATTCATAATGATTTACCACATATATAACGACTAACGTAGGCAATCACCTCCAATAGAGATAAAACCCGAGAATAACTTCATACCTGCAGGATGAAGAACACAAGTAAATGGAATCAGCCTCCAATATAGTGTAGTTACTTGGACATACAGCTCAAAGCGAAATCATGGTGTCTCATCCTAATGCCAAGGTCTTCTCAGTTTGCCATCTGAATAGAACAGGGCACCTCCCTGTCATAACTCAAATTCACAACCGTTTAAAAAGATCTTGGATCAGTGCTCGCTTAATTAATGGTTGTAACCAATGCAGGATCAAACATCGTGACGCGGCGTGCCGCTTTTATCTAACAAATTACTTCTAGTACATGTAAGAAACAATATGCTCTATACATGTAAGAAATTTCTTACATTGATTTGTGATGTAAAGAGGAATATCATGAGAAATGTACTCATACATCCCATACTTCAACATTGACATAAATTTTCTTCAAAATCACATACAACTTGGTTCTGAAGCAAGCAGTTCTATAAAAAATATGTACTAAAAGCAATAATGAGATTATCTTGTTCACAATCGAATAGCCGTGGCACCCAAATATGTTCCAGTCCCAAGGTCAAACAAACAGTCACATGTTCTCTCATATATTTGACAATAAGTACTTTATTTGATGTCTTAGCTATGGCACATGGTTGATCCATCCTTTGGGTAGCTTTGGAATAGAATACTAATTACTCAAAAAAGGTTGTATTTGGCAAGCAATGCTAATCACTTCCCAAACTGGATGAATAGTACAGGAAATGCAGAGCTAAGTAAAAGAGTGATACTCTATGTTCCGAATGATGATAATCTATACCTAATAATAAAGCAGCTAAGACTTCTTTGATTCGTCCGTCACCGAAAGACCAATTTACCCTCCCACCAAATCACAATTAGTTAATAATAAACGGTTCGTCATAAGTCATACGTTTTCCTCCGTTTCTTACGTTATACATAGGCTCCACGGATCCATCGCATGTCCATTTTCTGTTTCGTCGAGTGCGTACGAAAAAACAGATTGTAGCGACGTAGGTACCTAGGTAAGAAAAACCGGATCGGAGTCCATGGGTCTTCAGCCGGTCGTCCCACTATGGATTGCATGGCCCGTCGGCCCAACGAGGTAGAATTGACGCCCTTCGCTCAAAAAAACAATCCAGAACCAGCTAGCGTGCGACATAATTCTCACAAAAAAAAACTAGCGTGCGACATGAGGCTCAGAAAAAAATAACTAGCATGCGACATAAACCTAAAACAAATCTAGCGTGCGATATAATCTAAAAAAAAAAGTGCGACACATTCCTAAAAAAAACTAGCGTGAGACCTAGCTACCTCTAAATGAACTACCGTGAGATGATAATAGTTATCCCTCTGTTCCAAATTAATTGTCGCGGATTTGGTGCATTTCTCTTACATTGTAATATACAAGCATGTTTATCTATTTCTAGCCATAAAGTATTAGATGACTGGTAGATGAAGGCAATGGAGGGGAAGCATGATATGTGGTTGCGCCTGCGTCGAATTCGGATAGAATTGAGGTTGGGACGACGACAAAAAATGGAGGAGCACATAACACCCCTGAGATTTCTCCAAGGAGCAACGACGGCACCGTCACTCCATCAGGCATTCTACTGTGATTTTTTCGGGGGTATCGTGATAAAGTTGGACCACAATAAATACTAAAATGAAGAAAAAAGTGAGTTTTTTCCAAACATTTTCACAGATCCAACTAATACGTTGCAACAAACAAAGTGTGTTTTAAGTTGATTTTTCCTCTTCCCGTTGCAACGCACGGGCATATTTGCTAGTAGATTATAAAGGCAAGGTGCTATGATGTATACAAATAGAAAATAATCAGTAAGTTTGTTAACCGGAAGATGTGTAAATAGTCAATGCTGATAAGATGAGTGTGTTGCTGCAGTAGAGGGCGTGCAAAATCCTGCACACATTAACAACCAGAGAGAAGAGGAACAACATATGAGTCAATCTGCGCACCAAAACAAAGATTCTGTAACTAAATATTGGTGAGACAGGCATGCAAGATGAACAAAGTGACGACTTAAATCAGTTTTGGGGCACGGTATCACAGATTAGGGTTAGAGGCACCACACCTCGAGGAAGCAAGGGAGCGGGGTGAGCATAGCCGGGACATACTCCCAGATCGCCTGTTGCCTCTGGTGGTGGCCATTGTCACCCGTACCTGCAGCCACATCAAGGATAACTCTTGCACCTCTCTCCAAGGTCGATCAATGGTGTCGCTACAAATGGTAAGGGGGGGATTCAGGCCTGTGAAGCGAAACAACAACGCAATCGACACCCCGACCAACAACATACCAGCCACATGGAAGGAAAAGTGGCACTAACCCAAATCGGAACGGAAAACATAAGCACAAAAGGAAGAGGGGAACCACATGAACCTCCGCCGGAGAAGGACAGCGGAATCCACAAACAACCCGCAGCCAATGCCCCCCACCAAAACCACCCTCAACAGCAGAATCCGCCACCCTCAGGAGCAGAATCCTATGGAAACCCGCATCCTCGCCACCTCCTCCACCCCTGAAACAAAGAAATATGAACGAAACGACCCTGTCAGTTCTTTACCTCACCGCGTAGCATCCAACCAGGAAACAACTGTAAGAGCAACTCCAGCTGCCCTCCTCTCAACTCTTCCCCTCTCAGGCCCCGTTCGGAACAGAGGAAAAGTGCAGGAATTTTGAAGGTTTCGTTTCCTCTGGAAAATTTCCCTTTGACAGCGTTCGGAACAAAGGAACGACACTCCCAATTCCTTAAGAAAGGAAAGGTTTCCTCGGAAATCCATTTCGGGTAGTGGGTGCAGATGCACCCACTGCCCAAAAAACAAATTTTCAAATGTAAAAAATTCAAAATAATTTTTTTGCATATAATTAAAGACATTTGGTGCCAGCACAAAAAAATTCGTGGTGAAAAGACATTTTTTGTGAGCTGTGCAAAAAAGACAAATTCGGGCAATACAAAATGACTTTGTACGGGACATGTTTTTGTCTTTTTTACACAGATTACAAAAAGTGTCTTTTCACCGTGAAACTTTTTGTGCTAACACAAAATTTCCTGATGTATATCCGAATTTTTTTTTTACAATTTTTTGACATTCTGAAAAGTTTTTAAATTTTTTTTACACAACGGGTGCAGATGCACCCGTGACCCGAAACGCCGCCTCCTCTAGGTTTCCTTCACTTTTTACAGGAATCAAAACATCCACCCGAATCTCATTTTTCCGCGTAGGCCCGAGGCAACTACAAACTGTGTTGGAGTACTGGACTGGATAACATCTGCTAAACACGATAGTCTGAAGTAGGCAGACTTTGCCTAGGTGACCCAAGGGAAAACATGTGACGTAAAACAGAGGTGGTGCATATGGTCTAGGTTCATCCATAAATTTGATCAACAAAGTAGCATGCAGGCCTGACTGTTCTCAGTTTTTTAATCAAAATCCGCCCCTGCGTAGTTGGTATCTACTCTCTTCCTGTGTTCCGAACACTTGCCAATGCGTTTTTTCCTTCGTTTTCAGATCCTAAGTTTTACACATATGTGACTTTCCTATTGCTATATTTTTCATCATTCCTTTCTTTTTCCACCTACGTTCCGAACGGGGCCTCATTCCTAACTCAATCAGCATCTACTCACATCCACCAACCTTCCCCTGAAGTACCACGCTCTTCTGGCATTTTTGTGGTCGATCTGCTCGCTCCTCTGCTACTTAGCGCCTAAGTGTCCTTCCTCTCGGAAGCTGGTCGCTGCAGCTCCTCCTTCAGGACTCACCATGAGTACGACCTCAAGGCAAAGTCCAAAGTGTAGGCCTCTGCTTGCTTCAGGCTGCCCAGCTATAGGAGCAGGGTTAGATCCGGCTCTTGGGGATGCTTGCACCGTGGCACCTCCTACGGCGGCTTTGAAGTTCATTAGATGGAACTGCAGGGGTAAGGGTAAGAGCCTTAATAACTCAAAGGAAATGGAGTATCTTGCTAGATTGATGCATTCTACTAGAGCACAAGTAACTTTCGTATCAGAAACTAGATCATCTAAATGCACTTTTTCCCAACTGAATGCTCGTTTTAATTCGTCAGATAGTTTTGTAGTGCCTTCAGAAGGCCTCTCCGGGGGTCTTTGGATTTTGTGGACTGATGAAGTTCTTCTCTCGGTTAAGTTTTCAAGTAGATATCTTATCTTAGCTCTTGTCCAACATATAGCAACTAAAGTTGAGTTTGTGCTTGCTTGTGTCTATGGGGACCCACACCATCAGTTTACTAAGGCGATTTGGGACCATATATCCAATTTTGTTAATGATAATCTAGGCAAGCCAGTTGTTTGCTTAGGTGACTTGAATGACATTATGTGTGATATGGACACTACCTATGTCAATGTAAATAGGAATCGTATGCGTGCTCTTAATACTTTTGTCAAGCATTGTGGTCTTTTTGATTTAGGTTATAGTGGCCCAGCCTATACTTGGACGAACAAGAGGTTTTCTTCTACTCCTATTTTTGAGAGACTCGATCATTGTCTCCAAATGCAGAATGGTGTGCTCTTTATCCTAATACTAATGTTTTCAATTTACCTATCATGCTAAGCGATCATGCCCCTATTCTTGTCTCTACTGGATCAAATTTCCACAAACCGAGACTTACTTTTAAATTTGAAAATTGGTGTACTTTTGAAGATGATTTTCAAAGTGTAGCAAAAAATGCTTGGGCCTCTACGGTGAATAAATCTTTCCATGCCAGATCGACTAACCTTGCAGGTACTTTGAAAAAATGGTGTAAGAAAAAGAAGCCGATCCAACAACAACTTGATTGCTTACAAAACCAGATCAATGACATCCAAATGCAGCCGGTAAACCAGCAGGACCATAAACTTGAAGCTAATTTGGTGTCCCAATATAAGGTAACTCTGACCAAGATTACTGAATATTATCGACAACGTGCGAAAAAACATTGGGCAACCCATGGTGATAGAAACACAGCTTACTTTCATAATGCGGTACAAAAGCGTAAGTGCAGGAATCGCATTTCTTCTATCCGTGATGCTAATGGCAATGACTTGTTTGATCGAAACGATATTGCAAATGAGTTTGTTCACTACTTTCGGTCCAAGTTTACCTCCAGATGTACTAACAATGTTACATGTATTCTGAATATGAATTTACAAAATCATGCAGATGACTTCACCAACTTTGTGCCAGATAAGCAGGAAATATATGGAATACTCAAGGACATGAGAAGAAATGCATCGCCAGGACCGGATGGTTTTAATGTTGGTTTTTATATTTCAGCTTGGAACTGGATAGGAGATGATGTAACAAATGTGGTTACGAGTTTCTTTGACATAGGTATTCTCCCTCCACATCTCAATGATACCCAAATGTCTCTCATCCCCAAAAAAATAGCATGCCATCTTCCCTCTGACTTCAAACCCATTAGCTTATGGAATGTCATCTATAAAATTATTGCAATATCCTTGGCAAATAGACTCAAAATGCATCTACCTGATTACATTCACCCCTCTCAACAAGCTTTTATTGAAGGTAGACGCATTGCAAACAATATTATTGTAGCACAAGAGATAGCTCATTCCTTCGCTCTTACATCTTGGAAAAGTCATGATTTTATGTTAAAAATTGACCTAGCTAAAGCTTTTGATCGAATAGAGTGGCATTGCATTATTTCAGCCCTTGCACGTAAAGGTCTTCATGGTCATTTCATAAAACTTGTCCTTGCTTGCATCTCCTCACCGACTTTTTCTGTTATTATAAACGGTCAGTCATATGCGAAATTTACTAGCTCCAGAGGTATCAGACAGGGCTGTCCTTTGTCGCCATATCTTTTTGTCCTTGCAGTTAACGAGCTATCATTGAAGCTACAGGACGCTTTGCAAGCCAATCATCTCACAGGTATTGTACTTGGACCAAATTGCCCACCCATTCACTCTTTGATGTTTGCGGACGATCTTATTGTTTGTGGCAAAGCAAATGTGCACGAGGTTCAAACTATCTCTAACATTTTAAACCAATTCTGTCAAAACTCAGGTCAAACCCCTAACTGGAACAAGTCTGGTATTCTTTTCAGTAAAAATGTTCCTTTGTCGGATAGAGAAAATATCAAAAGAATTTTTCCAGCCCCCAATATTGACAATTCCTTTGTTCATATGGGGCACCCTCTCATTCTGCCTGCTAAAGACAGATCTGTGGCTTATGCTTTTATTTACGATAAATTCAAATCAAAGCTTTCCAACTATAAAGCCAACCGGTTATCCCATGCAGCTAGATTCACTCTAATAAAATCAGTATTTGCCTCAATACCTGTCTACTATATGTCAAATATCCTTTTCTCAAAAAAATTCCTAACTAAATTAACGTCTATCATTAGGAACTTTTGGTGGACAGGTGTACAAGATGACCAAACTACGAAAATTCTTTGTCTTAGAGCATGGACAGACATATGCACAGACAAAAATGCTGGTGGTCTAGGTATCAGGAACTTAGAGGCGATCAATCGAGGGCTTATACTCTCTGCAACATGGAAGCTTGCAAAGGAGCCACACAGCCAATTAGCTCAAATCCTTAAGGCCAAGCTAGTATCATCATGACACAACTATATGGAGAGCAAAATCTAATGTACCGAAATCAGCCTTCTGGACTGCTGTTTTAAAGGTACGACCACTACTCGTTTCAGCAACAGCATATCAAATTGTGGATGGTAGCAGTTCAGTTTGGAGTACACCTTGGTTTGAGGGTTGGGAAAGTATTTATGATAATCTCATAATTCAGCAGCAACCATTTACCTATCCTGCTCAAATAAAATACCTTTGGATTCCTGGGCAAAAATGTTGGAATGCAAACTTAATAAACTCTTTGTTTACTCCTGAAGTAGCTGACTCAATTCTTCAAACTCCTATTATTACTGCTGCTGGTCAGGACATTCTTGTGTGGAAGCTAACCCCTGCAGGACAATTTTCTTCCAAAAGCGCATACAAACATTGCTTCAATAATCTCCAACTTCCTCGAAGGCAGAGACCGAAGATTGTTTCTCCAAACATTATAACTTTACTAAACCAGGTGTGGAAGGAGAAACAAATGGCACCGCGTGTCCAAACTTTTGCTTGGAGACTTCTCAGGAATGCACTAGCTACAGGTAAAAGGGCAGGTAAGTACTCCAAACACATAAGTGAACATTGCTCTATTTGTGGAAATCTTGAGGATGAAATGCACCTCTTTTTCCTATGCCCTTTTGCTAAAGCAGCTTGGTATAGTCATCCATGGTACATTAAAACTGAATTTATAGGCCAACATAATTGCTCAATTCCACAAATGATCCAAGCTCTGCTTACTTCACATCACCCACAAATAAGTTTAAGTTCTCTATATACGTTCTTGTGGTGTATTTGGAAAGCTCGAAACGATGCACGTTTTTGCAGGAAATTAAATGCCCCTTCTTAGGTTTATACTGTAGCAATGGCGATCATGCAGGGCTCCAATATGGAGGTATCAGTTTCCCCTGAGATAGGCGATACAATTAGCCCTTCAAGCTCCAGGATGCTAGATGATGTTTATATGCAAGGACAGCAAAGAAAGGGTCATGGAGACCAACTTACAGCACCCGCACCAGGAAGAACTATCAACGATATATCCACCATTTTCTGTCCCATAATTTTCTTGGATGCAGCTTGGTTTCCACGCTCGGATAGCAAATCGGCGGTCGCCGGTTTAGGTATTTCCATACAGTTTGGAGGGGATCGTCGTTGCTCTCAGCTGTGTATCTCGGCCATATCCCCACCAGCAACATCTGCCATTCAGGCCGAGGCATTCAGCCTAATGTTAGCATCCCAGATTGCAGGAACACTTCAGATTCATCAAGCTACCTTCTTGACAGACTGTGCCATGTTGGCGACTACGATAGCATCGCAAAACATGATGCTTGCTCCTGGACATTGGTCCATTAGGACACAACTTGCTCAAATTGCAGCCTCCACAGCCTTTGACGCTTCAAAGATATATCATATCAAAAGAGGTTACAATTTCAGGGCTCATCATCAAGCCAAGTTGGCACTCAAGATTCAGGATTCATCTTTTAGCTACAGGTGTTTACATTCAGGCATAGATACATGTCTAAATGCACATGTAGCTACAGTTTCATGCATCATGCAATGCAAGATTGTACATGTACGTTGTTGTTAAATGAATGAAAGCTTCTTTTGTTCAAAAAAAAAGAGCCCCCCAGGACCCGTTTTTTTACGCCGGCGGCCCATTTTCGTCGTAGTCGCCCCCCAGATCCCCCAAAGCGTTGTTATTCGCCGGATTCGGCCCAAAATTTATCCGGCATCCCAGGCCGAACCCAGCGCTGGGTTCGGCCTGGGGGCACCGGCGAAAGGGAAATGGCGCGAATCCGAGGTAAACCGCGTGAAGCTTCCGACGGGCCGGCCCTGTCAGTGGCACACCAATTCGTCGTCCTCATCGCCTCGTCTCCCTCCTCGCATTAGTGCTCCTGCCGCCGGTCAGGCGTACCGTCGTCGAGACAAATCGGCCACGCGGCGGAGTTACTGCGCGCCACACTTACTGCCCCCGCCGGTATTTATTATCCCTGCCGGTGTCGTCCTCCTCCTCCAGCGCCACTTGTTCCGCCGGCTCGACGCGGACACCGCTCGCCCGCATCAAGGACGAGCCGCCGCGGACATGCTCCTCCCACGACATCGTCATCAGGGAGCCCCGCGAAGGCCGCCTGCTGACGCCGAAGAAGGTGCCCGGGACCGGCGGGAGCTCCCTCGGCCGTGTCCTCACGAAGGCCTTCAAGAAGAAGGCCGTGAAGGTGGAGGAGAACTACGACGAGGAGGAGGCCATGAAGATCGCCATGGTGAACAGCCTCAACGACGTGTTTCCGGCCAAGCTGGAGTATGCGCTGGACTGGTCAGCCCACGACCACGCGTGGGAGGAGGAGGAGCGCCAACGCCGCGTCGACGCCGAGGAGGCAGAGCTCCTCGCGCGCTACGAGCGCCGCCGCCGCCGCGCCGAGCCGGATCTCATCGTCCTGGGCAACAGCGACGAGGGCGAGGCCGGCCCGAGCCACTAGTACCGCGGTGGCGACAACGGCGCAGGATGCAGTGCTCCTCCCCCCGGTGGCGACGACAACGACGGCGGAGACTACACGCAGTTCTACCGCCACTTTGGCATGTAGACGCCGCCGCCATTTTTTTATTGTTTTTCTATGTTTTTTAGTTATCTTCTATGAAATCCGCCGTGTTTGAACAAATTTCGCCTTAAATTCGTCAAATTTTACTTTTCTATAATTATTTTTTCATTCGGCCTGGGGACGCGACTGGGAATCGGCGCCTCCCTAGGGCGATTTTTTTCGCCGGTGCCCCCCCCCCCCCCCCCCCAGCAGGCCCAAAAAAACGCCGGCAATTCGGCCTGGGGAGGCCAACGGCTGGAGTTGCTCTAAACCAAAAACAACCAACTCGGCGTGTAACGCAGAGATAACGCCACGCAGCACAGCATGCTAGCACAGAGTCGGGCATGAGCCCATGTGACTGCAGCCGGGCCCGACGGGAAAAAATCACCGATCAACCAGAGGGCTCTATTTCCTCCAACAATACGGATTGGAGATGATTGGGGAGGTTTCATACCCAATATTCTTGCCTAGGAAACAAGAGATCCTTTTGGAGAGCTACGAAACGACAAAGAGCATGGCTACTGGAGTTGACCAATATGCTTTGTTGATCGGGTGTGAGGATTTTCCAAAGCAGTGGACTAAGAGCATCTCCACCGGGTGCCTAAATTGTGTCCGGCACCACCCGTTTGGAGGCCCAATTGCGGGGTGCCAGACACATGTCTGGCGTTTTTTTTTCGCGCCTCCCACACCGGCACCCCCTAAACGGCCCGACGCCGAATGCGGTTTTTCGTTGAAATATAAAATTTTCGATACAATTTGATAGGATTCAAATACAAACTTCGATACAATTTGATATGATTCAAATACAAACTTCGATACAATTTGATTTGATTCATATACGAACTTCGACACAATTTAATGTGTTTTTCAAATATAAAATTGGCTACATGCGATCTAGCCCTAAACATAACCCCTGCCGGGCAGGAGCTTTGGGATCACCCTGGTCTTGGGCGAAGATCGCTATGTGTCAAACCATGGCCGATGAGGCCGGCGACAAGCTCACCGGCCTTGCCTGCCATGGAGTAAAACCAGACTCCGAGGCTTTCCTGATGCACTGATCGAGCCACTGCTCACTTACCGGCTGAGCTACTCATCACAATGCGTATCTAGGCAAAGAGGGTTGGGTTCTCCGGCTACGTCGATATTAATGACCGACGCGGCTTGTGGAGAAACCACTGCGTGCCTAGAATATTGAAAGCCCTCGGTCTGGCCATTATCGATATTAACGATCGGCGCAGCTCGGAGGCGGTGATGCCTCCTCCTCATCGGATGACTCAACGGGCGTCGGCTCGGGCAGCTCGTCGTCAGTGCGGCTGGTGGTGGCAAAGCTGTGGAGGAGGCAAGCGTGCTCGGATCCCACGATGACGTCCCAGTAGGGCGCCTCCTAGTTGAAAGGAGGCACGTGGCTACGCTCCTCCTCTGTCACTGCGCCGGCGGCGTCTGAGTCCCACATCGCCCGGATGTAGTCCAGCCTCGCCTGACCGGTGAGGGGCGGCGCAACCGGGACGTTGTCCAGGTTGACCAGCCAGCCGTCCGACAGGCTACGGTCGGCGGGCATAGGGAGGTAGTCGCACACGAGCTGCTCCGCCTCCTCCACCGTCATGGGACGACGGTCGTCGGCCTGCAGTGGTGGAGGAGGCGGAGGGGGTGGTGGTGGCGGCGCCACAGCCGTAGCCGCCGCAATCCGGATCCCCTGGATCCGGCGTAGCTCGTTGCGGCATTGGCAGCGCACCAACGATATAGCGTCAAGGCGCCGGCGCCGCTCGTGTTCCTCTATCGTGGGCTGGTAACCTGGCCCGCGGCGGTGCATCGTAGCTGTGCGACTGCAAGGAAAGGAAGAGAGCGGTGGTGGAGTGTGTGAGACGAGAGGGCCGGCGGTGGCTTTTTAAAGCTGGTCGAAGGAGTGGAGAGGACGCCGCCATTAACGCAAAGACGTCATGCGTACCGCCGCGTGGCTCTGCGGCGCTGCATCGAGGCGACGCTTCACTACGCCGCCTGACGACCCGTGCTATCGTGGTATTGTCGAATCTAGCCGCAATAGGGGTGCCATCGAGCTAGGTAGAGAGGTTGGTATAGGAGATGCGAGAGATTTCGGTGATGGGATGAGCACGAGTTTACCCAGCTTCGGATCTCGCAATGGTGGCGAAACCCTACATGCTGCTATAATTCACTATAAGGCAATATGCGCCAATTACAATGAAAGTTATCTGTCTTAGAGCTTGCCCTGAGGCGTCCCATAGGCCGGCTTATAAAGGCGTCCGGACCTAGGGCTTACAGGAGGAAACCTAACCGACTAAGTCACAGAGTTCTATTCTAACTCGGCTTGGGCCTTGCCTTGAGTGCTAAGTCATCGTCAATGCAGGCCGGCTTATGGAACCTTCCCTTAGCCGGATGGGCCTCCTGCGCTTCATCGTACTGGGCCGCCCGGTAAGCCGGATTTCGGCTTACCACCACTATGGGCCACCCTGGTACGCTGGCTTTAGTCTCCTTCGTGAAGGTGCCTGCTCGGCATAACCCCAACAGTAGCCCCCGGAAAGCTTCAAGTACTCCAGCGGTTGGCTTCAGTCTTCCGACAAAGTGTTGTCCGGGAAATTCTTCATCCGTCATCAGTCTTGGAGCATTCCCACAAATTTGTAGTCGTGCCGAACAGCTTTGTCGACTTCAGTGTGCTGGTTCTTCATGTCGAAAAAACACTTGAGTGCGCATTGCCACGTGCCCAGCGATTTTACGGATATGTCAGACCCGGCAGAGTGAGTGGAGTGGCATCTTTGAATGCGGGGCTAGTTTACATTTTTCCCGCGCTGGAACCGAGGCGTTGGAGGGAAGGAACTTCTCCAACGGTCTAATTCCATGATGCGTGGCGGAAATCTCGGCCCGGAGCCATTGCACAAATCTCAGCGCGTCCGCTATAAAAGCTGTCCGCCTCGTCTTCGTCGCGGCCTCCGCACCATTTGCAGCCCTAGCATCCATCTCCAGATCTCACCTCTGCCCGAGCTCGAGTTCTTCCATCTCTTTCGTGCTCCATGGCATCCAGCGCGCAGGGCTCTCCCATCATTGATGCGACACCGCTGGACATAGTGCCGCCAATGGGAGGTACGGTTTCCTCCATCGCCGCCGCTGGCTCTGGGCCTTCCGCCGTTCCTTTAGCTCCTTCTTCCTCTGCTCCGGTGGATTCTTCCTCCGCTGCAACCTTAAGCCGTGATGAGGTTGCCCTAGTCAGGGCTGCAGCTGAAGCCACGACAACGGTGGCTTCGGCTTCTGCAGCAGCCGCCGATGTGGCCGAAGAAACTCGAGCCACTGAAGAAGAAGAAGAAGAGGAAGAAGCCGGCGACAATGAGGGCGCCGTCAACAACCCTACCCACAACTGGGTCTGCTCCGGAGTAGAAGAAGGCGAATTGGAGGGCATGGCCTCTGACGGTGTCCTCCCTCCAGCTTCCACAACTGCGCCGACATGGCGATCCGCCTTTGGAGACCCGTCTCCGACGCCAGTCATGGATGAGCGGGTACTCCTTTCTTCCCACATAGCTAGGGGTTTCTCTTTGCCACCTTCGGCTTTTCTGATAGAGATCCTAGACTACTACGGCCTCTAGCTCCACAACATCACCCCCAACAGTTTGCTGTACATCTCCGGCTTTGTAGCACTTTTCGAAGGCTACTTAGGTTTAGCACCTAGGTTAGACTTCTTCCAAAGATGCTTCTTAGTCAAGAGGCAGACTGTGAACAAGGAGCTGTTGGTGGCCGGCTCCATCAGCTTCAACATGCGCCGGGACATCGATTGGTATCCTCAGGTACCGATCGATGATTCGGCAAAGGGGCGGGCGTCCACCTTTTTCTACTGCAACAACGTGGCGCCCCCGAACAGACTTGAAGGGCTTGCCGCCTTCGAGGACAGAGCCGGCACGACCCTTCCCTCGTGGAAGAATAAGCCATCGGCGAAGATGCCAGCGGACCTTGCCGCCATACAAGCAAGGATTACGGAGTTAACCTCCGGCTCCCCTCCCTTAACTTGGGAGGATACAATAATATGCTGGATGAAGAGACGGATCCAGCCTCTCCAACATCGTGATCGCCTTTTGTGCGAGTACACTGATAATGCTGATCCCATACAGACCAGCAAAGAAGACCTGAATGAGGAGCTCTTCCAAGCGCGCTTCAACCGGCTTATCAAAGCCCGGCCTGGTGAAGGCCGGCAATATGAAGAATCGCTGCCGATGTATACGGCATCTAACCCTGCCCCAAAGGTACTTTGTCGAACCAAAGTTTAATCCTTTGAGGAATTCGGGTTTGCCTATAACAAACTAGTAAGCCACCCAAAGTTTCCGACTCGTCGCTGTAGATCATGAAGCGAAAAGTTGTCCATTTCCTCAGAGATTGCTTGAAGGCATGGATCGCCTGAGTCTCTAAGACGCCCTCGCAAGCGTTTTTGATTTCGCTCCATCGTTAAACGAACTCATGGCTGGACTCATTCTTTTGCTGCACACACCGCTGTAAGTCGAAAATCGACTTGGGGCGTTTAAACGTGCCCCGGAAGTGCTGAATAAAGACGCGCTTCATGTCACTCTAGGTATGAACTGTCCTCTCCGACAAACCTTCAATCCACATGCGAGCCGTCCCGGTTAACATCAGGGGCAAGAATCGCACTACGGAGTCGGCACTGCCTTGGTATATGTCACAGGTACTGACGTAATCTGAGAGCCAGGTCTTAGGATTAGTCGTACCGCTGTACTTCTCCATCATCTTTGTTACGTTCGACAAAGTTGGAGGTAGGATTTGCTCTCTGATTGTTCTGCCAAAACACTTGGGGCCGAGGTATTGGGCATCTCTGGCCGATTTCCTCTCCTCGATTAGGCTTCGAACATCTTTAGCTAATGGCGGCTTATCAACTGATTTTCCTTGCCTTGGTTCATCCCTATGACGGCTTTGGCTCACCCGACTCGCGTTACGCGGAGGGCTTAGAGTCCTTTGCCGTCATGTAGGGGGTATGTACTTGGAGGGGTTATCCCCATCTTTGCGCGGTGGAGGCGGTGGTGGAAGTGGCATATTATCTCTGTCACCCTCCCTTCGAGGTGGAATCTCCCCCTCACGTCGTCGCTCCTGACGGGGTGGTGCCGCCTTTTCCTTGCGAGGGTCCTCCCTTCGCTCCCGGCTGATGTCCTTCCTGGCTTTTACCAGCTTCACGATGGCGTGAAGAACCTATCCGGGATTCCGCACCTCTAAGTGGCTGCTTGTCCTTCGGGTCCTTATCGCCACCCTTGTTGTGGCTGCTTGAGCCGGCTGGGTCATCGTCTGGTTCTGCAGGTGCAGCAGCCATCGGTTTCTTGGCCGTCGAGTTGCAAAGACGAGAGTCATCAACAAGCCGTCCCGACTCCTGACTTGCGAGTCGTTTTGCTGCTGTTGTGCAACCTCCAGTAGATAAGCTGAATATTTGAGGCGAGCATCACGGTCCAACGATTTTTCGAACATGACTTCCTGGGCCGCCTCCATGTTTTTGGCTGGGGTATTGAAATAACACAAATTGGTCACCGGGTGATGTCGGTGGTGGTACTTTCTCCAGACTGAATTAACATGGTCGGCTTCCCACTTGCTACGAAAATCCAACCTCTTGTGCAGATTCTTGTCGCGAGCCGGACGGAAAACATCGTCGGCCCCCTTTTCTCCCTGCTTTCGGATGAACTCCGTTTCCTTGTTTGTGATCTCAACTTCACGCTCCGCTATCTGGGCTACTTGCTCTTCCAGTTCGGCGCGGCGCTTTTCAATGTCGGCCAGAGATGCGTTAGGAGGAAGTGGAGTTAGCAGTTTCTTGTACTTTGCCATCCTTTCTTCATGCTCCTTCTCCATTGCTTCGCCGGCTGTAGCGTTAATGTCGTCTCCTGCAGCCAGCAATCTACTAGTTCCCTTCATTGGAGCCAGTGGTGGCACAAAGTCCACCCTTTGATTTTTGGCTTCTGGAGTTCTTTCTTCGCCATTGGTGGCTTTCAAGGCATTGGGGTCATCCTTTGGATCAGAGACGTCACCCATTAAAACCTCGACAAGGCGTCCTAAGAAGCATGCAACTTTCCGACTAGAATCGTCGGATTCTCCTTCAGACTCGAGGTCCTACTCCATATGGGTAGTGTCCCCTGATCCGGCTTCTGAATCAGCCTCGGCCTACAAAGCAGGAAGGATAGACTCAGGTTCTGTCATCGACTCGTTAGAGCCGGATTCTCCTAGGATACCAACGAAGTGGAAGTCCGGCGCCGCCATAGTGGAACTTGCGTTGTCTTCAAAATCTTCATCATCAGCGTCGAAAGCTAGATCCAGATCGGCAATCTCCTCATAGTCCAGATCTGATCCGTCGTCGAAGTTGCTGGGGTGGGTGGCGGGCATGCTCGAGGTGAAGCCAAGATCGTCCAAAGCCTGGGCGGTGAAGCCGACGAAGATGTCAAAGCCGCCGACGGAGACCGTGGACCAGCCGGCGGGATCCTCCTTTGCCGGCGTCCAAAAGCCGTTGTTGAAGACGTGGCCAGCTCCTGTTTCATCGAAGTAGCTCACCAAGCTGACCGCGATGGTGTCGCCGACGCCGCTAGTAGATCCCGCCCGGAACGAAACCCCGGACATCTCTTGCCCCACGGTGGGCGCCAACTGTCGTGGTATTGTCGAATCTAGCCGCGATAGGGGTGCCATCGAGCTAGGTAGAGAGCTGGGTATAGGAGATGCGGGAGATTCCGGTGACGGGATGAGCACGAGTTTACCTAGCTTCGGATCTCGCAACGGTGGCGAAACCGTACGTGCTGCTACAATTCACTATAAGGCAATATGCGCCAATTACGATGAAAGTTATCTGTCTTAGAGCTTGCCCTGAGGCGTCCCATAGGCCGTCTTATAAAGGCGTCTGGACCTAGGGCTTACAGGAGGAAACCTAACCGACTAAGTCACAGATTTCACTTCTAACTCGGCTTGGGCCTTGCCTTGAGCGCTAATTCATCCTCAATGCAGGCCGGGTTCTGGAACCTTCCCTTAGCCGGATGGGCCTCCTGCGCTTCATCGTACTGGGCCACCCGGTAAGCCGGATTTCGGCTTACCACCACTATGGGCCACCTTGGTACGCTGGCTTTAGTCTCCTTTGTGAAGGTACCTGTTCGGCATAACCCCAACACGTGCAACGATGCGACGACTCGGCTCTGAAACGATGCGGCGCCTGCACCGCTGAAACACTGCAGCGTGCCTGCGCCTCGCCGGTTCGTTTCGTGTATATGACGGGCGGGCCATATCTGTTGGAGGCTCAGGCCGGACAGTGTCCGGCACCGCAAAGGCAGCCCACAAAGTTGGAGGCCCTGTTCGCGGTGTCGGATAGATTTTGGGCCGGACAAAGGCTTTGCGACCCCCCGGTGTGGCCTGTTTTTCTGTCTGGCGCCCCAAAGGAGCTTTACGAGCCCTTTTACGCCCCCCCCCCCCCCCCCCCCCGTGGAGATGCTCTAAGAGCATCTCCGGTCGCGGCGCCAATAGAGCATCCGGATGAGTGTCCGGACGAGCTCTATTGGCGCCACGCGGACAACATTATGTCTATTGGCGCCGGTGCTCCCTAGTCGCGACGCCAATAGCCGACGCGGACTTCATCTTCTTTTTTTAAAATAAACATTATGAATATATTTAGTCCATGGAGCCCGCATGTCATCGACCTAAAGGCGGCACAGCGATACATCGCATCGACGCAGGCGGCGCAGCGACGCATCGATGCAGGCCGCGCATTGATGCAGCACAGAAGTGTGAAGCGTCGCCTCGTAGTAGCGACGCATTGATGCAGCGGCGCAGTGACCACGTGGCGCCATGCATGCCGGTGGCGTTCCAAGCGTCGGGCGCAGTGACCACGCGGCACCGTCGGCCGGCTTTAAAAGGCCACCACCGACCCTCTCGTCTATCCACACCACCACCGGACACTCTCCCCTTCACTCACAAAGGAATCATGAACCGCCGCGGCCGCGGTGCCCGACCGACGGAGGAGGACCGCGAGCGACGCCGTCACCTCGACGGCTGCCGACGCCGTAACGAGGCACGCCATGTCCAGGGGCTCCGGATTGCGGAGCAGGTTGTAGCACCGCCACCTCCACCGCCACCGCCACCGCCACTATCTCCTCCGCGTCCGATGACAGTCGCCGAGGCGCAAACCACCTGGAGAACTACCTCCTGGTGCCGGCCGGCCGCCGCCTACCGGAAGGGTGGCAGTCCAACTTGGACAACGTCCCAGTAGCGCCGCCCCTCGCCGGGCAGGCGAGGCTCGACTACATCACCGCGTTATGGCATACCGAGGTGGATGGCGCGACGGAGGAGGAGAGGAGCCAGCTGCTGTCGTTCAATGTGACGGCAGCATATTGGGACGTCATGGTGGAGTACGAGCACCAGGGCCCCCTCCACAGCTTTCGCCCCGCCGACGAAGACCACAGGACGCCCGACGAGGTGTCCAATGAGGAGGCAGAGGCACCTCCTCCTTCCTGCGCCGGTCATTGGTATTGATCCCGGCTAGAAGGAGGGCTTTCATAATTCTAGTCAACCAGTGGTTTCTCCACGGCCTACGGCGATCATTGATATCGACGTAGCCGGGGATTTGCAGCATCCTTGACTAGATATGCAACTCGAACGGTGCATTTGAGCAATTGTCATGAGCAGCTCGACTGAAAGCTCGGAGTTCTAGTTCGGCCTTTACTCCATGGTACGCAAGACCGGTGAGCTTGCCGCCGACCTGGGCGGCCATGGATATATGTATCAGGGTTTAGGGTTTAGGTTTTAGGTTTTAGGGTGAAATTAGATTTTATGGTTAAAATATGTTTTATGGTTTATGAAGAAAATGTGTATCCAAATTTGTACGCAAATTTGCAATCCAAATAAAAATAATTGTATCCAAAGCGGTTTATGTTCCAATGACAGGACTGGCCCGTGCCGTGGGGATCCGACATGGCTTCGCCCTCGTTTCGTCCGGCGCACCCAAGCGGCTCCCGTCGCGGAGGGCGTGAGGTGGTGTGCCGGACGAGCTATTGGATCTCGCCGGACGAAACCGGGCTATTGGCGCCGCGACTGGGCGCCAAATTTCGTCTGGCGCGCCTAATAGAGCTATTGACGGCCCTGTTGGCGCGAAGATGCTCTAACATCTTGCCTTTTCTTTGAGTAATAATTAACTGCCAGTTGAATTATCTACTTGCTTTTGTCAGATAACTTGCACGGTTGATCAATGCCCACAGATGGATTAATTTCCTACAGCACAGAGATGCCAAGCTAAGTATTGCCACCGGACAACATTATAACAGTACAACAAAATAATCAAGAAACGTGGAGCAGTGTTTTGGCTCTTGGGTGCTCATGCACCCTTTAATTCAAATGTGTTTTAAACGTATTTCGAGATGTTAAAAAAATCTTCATGTGTATGTGTTTCAAAAGTAATTTCACGAAAAACACATTTTTATGGCCAGTATAAAAACTACAAAATTCAATTCTAAATTATGGGTTTTCACGAGACTTTTTTTTGTCTTTTTTACACATGCCACAAAATATGTCTTATTTTGTGAAACTTTACGTGCGCGTGTAGACTGCCAAGATGTATGTGCAATTTTTTTTTTGTGAATTTCTGGTCATTTTGAAATGTGTTTTTTCGGTAAAGAAACCATATGAACCCGAAGCCAAACAAAATTTCTGTTGATTATCATTATAGTAAGTTCTCTTTACTTTGATGATAGGGACTAGTATTAACCATCTTAGTTGTGATCAAATAGGGGAACTAACACATGACAGTATGAAGAAGGACAGCAGGGTTGCCATGCTCTGTTTATATGAAGCTATGCTTAGTTGTATGCATGTCAAATTTTCCATTGGCTGAAAAGATCTTCTGGAGATATAACTCAAGTTTTTTCTATTATAAAGCTGATCATTAGCAATTGTAGGGTGCGCTTTCTTGATTTACTTTATGTACCTGCAATAGGAATTTCTAGCGCTCAGCTTCCGTACTAGGTGCAGTAAAATTTGTAAATCCACTAGTATCTTTGGTGCTTGCATCCGTATCTTTGCTACTAAAGGGAGTTGGTGAAGAGGTGGCTCGTGGTCGATGTCGGTGGTGGAGAAACTATGGAGACGGCCGGTGTACTCGGCATCCACCAGGACGTCCCAGTAGACCGTCGACACGTTGAACGGTGGCAGGCGGCTCTGCTCCTCCTCCGTGACTGCGTCTATCTCCGCCTGCCACAACGACTGGATGTACTCTAGCCTCGTCCTCCCGGTGAGGGGCGGTGCTACCGGGACGTTGTCCACGTTGAGCAGCCAGCCGTCCGGCAGGCGGTAGTTCGCTGGCACCAGGAGATAGTTGCGCAGGTGGTGCTACGCCTCCTGGACCGTCATCGTACGACTGTCGTCGGGCGCGTCGGACAGTGGAGGTGGAGGCGGAGGCGGTGGAGCTGGTGGTGCTACAGCCCGAGCCGCCTCAATCCGGATCCCCTGGACGCGACGTGCCTCGTTGCGGCGTTGGTAGCGCGCCACGGAAGCCACGTCAAGGCGGCGCCGTCACTCGTGTTCCTCCTCCGTCGACCGGACATCGGATCCGCGACGGTGCATGTTTCTATGTGAGTCGAAGGGGAGAGGGCCGGTGGTGGAGTGTGTGAGAGATGAGGGGGTTGGTGGTGGCATTTTAAAGTCAGTCGAAGGAGCAGGGCTCGCTTCGGCATTGACACCAAGACGGCATGCATGCTGTCACATGGGCTCTGCGGTGCTGCTACAAGGCGATGCTTCACTACGCCGCCCACCTAGCCACTGAAACGATATGCCGTTTTGACTAGCTACTGAAACGATGCGCCGTTTTGACTAGCTACTGAAACGATGCGTCGTCTGCCTCGCTGAATAACTGCCGCATGCGCATTGACGTGTTGCATCATTTCATGTTGATGACAGGTGGGCCATACCTACCAGAGGCGCGTCACGGACAGTGTCCAGCACCGCCAAGCCCGCCCCCAAAGTTGGAGGCCCGGTTGGCGGTGTTGGACAGGATTTGGGCTGGACGAGAGCCTTAGAGGCCTCCGGTGTGGCCAATTTTTCTGTCCGGGTTGGTGTGATTGTCTCGACTTGTGCACTGGAATTGTACAATCCAATGTGAGCAGTTTTGCTTCAAGATGGTTTGTGAACTCATGTGCTCGACATAATTGAATGTAATCATGTATGGCTGGGTCTGGTGTAATCCATAAGATGCATTGTTTTTCTTACCATGATCGGGTTTTATTTGTTTTATTGTTCATGCCTTATTAAGGTAAATTTTACTGATTGTTTCTGTGGTTGCTTGTCGAATGATTCTCACGGTTGGTTTCAGTTTGGAGCTTATCTCAAAACAAAACAAATCAATAATGTTGGGTCAGAAATTTGTACTTTGTGATGCTATCTATAATGGTAACAGTTTTAATAGTATAATGATGACCAAGAGGGGGAGAAGATGGAGGAGGACGAGGAGAAGGAGGATGAGCCACCACTCTGCTCGACAGAGCAGCTGACCTGCTGGCTTCATACAGAACCGACCCGTTGCACGCCGTCACACTCGCAGATACGAACGCCATCATGGAGGAGCGCGTCATGGAGATCTCCCGCAAGAGCGCTGCGAGGGGCCGCCAGCTCATGGTCGTCGAGTGACAGGACATGGTGGAACTGCAAGCCAAAGGGAGGCATTCGTCGCCGCTCACGAGGCTGCTTGCCGAGACATGGCGAAGGCTCGCCGTCAGGCCCACGAAGCAACAGAACTGAAGAGCTGGAGTTGGGAGACGGACGCGGCGAGAGAGCACTATATGATGTACAACGCGGAGCGGGGGGGGGGGGGGGGGGGGGGACGGGACAGCAGCAACCGCGTCTTCCGGAATGTGCCTTTGCTACTTCTCTGTAACAGCCCCAGATTAGTACCCTAAAATATGGGCCAATTTTTCGCTTTTTGTGTTGCATTGCATCATGGCATACATATTTAAAATTGCTAATATAGAAATAAAGCAACATTTGTAAAACAAAGGAAGCAAAACCCTGCCTCAAATTTCCAAAACTAAATGCTTTGCCCAAAATGGCCAAACCAACTTATTCTTGAATTTCCAAATTGTCCCGGAAGTTCTAAGAATATATTTTTATAAATGCCAATCGAATAAATAAAGTATGAGAATTTAAATTGGCTTAATTCAATTCCTATTTTGGAACCAAATTAAACCTTCCAAAAATTCAAACTAAAATCATGGGGAGCTTCAATATTATTGTGAGAGCCTCCATGCATATTTTCACTATTTTTGGAATTGTTTAAATGCCCCAAATACATCTATTTTGGAATTTATCAAAAATGCCCTAATTAAACTCCAAGAACAAATGTGGTGCAAAACATTGTTATTTGACTCACCAATTTTTGTGGAGCACCTAAGGGCTAAATGGAGCCTATTTGAATTTTGCATAATTTCCAAATATGTTTAAATGGCTCTTTTAAATCGTTCAAACCTGCTGTTATGAATTACCAGAAAAAGAAAAATGGAAAAAGTTCAAAGTCCTGACGCTGGGACCCTCCTGTCAGCCCTCTCTCTCTTTCCCCTTCTCACAGTGGCGACAGTGGCGACATGGGCGCTGGCGCCATGCCGCCGACGCACCCCACGCGCCGTGCCCCCCCCCCCCTGCCGCGGCCAAGGGCCATCCCCTCGCCCGCGTGCTCACCTGCTCCCCATGCCCAGCATTTCCACCCCGTTCCCTCTCTCCCTCCCTCTCTCTCGTGTGCTCCCGCACCATGGCCGAGCCTCAGCTCGAGACCGCCGCCGAATTGCCGCCTCTAGGGAACTCTCCGAGCAGACCGACGCGCACCCTTCCCTCTGCCTCGTCGCCGTCTTCGCCCGGGTGCCAGGAATCGTCGCTGTGTCGCCTAAGTCGCCGTCACCACCGCGAGTTCTCCCTCGCCTCCGTTCACCATCCGATCCGCCTCCGTCAAGCTCACCGACGCCTCCGACCACCCCGTAGCCGTGCGAGCGCGCCACCGCGCCCCGCCGCTGACACACGCATGCGTGCGTGCTAGCACCGCATCCCAGCACGCCCGGCCTGCCCCCCCGGCCTGACCGGCCACGAGGCCGGGGCCTCTCGGGTCCCTGCCCGGCCATATGGGCCGGCAGGTGGCCGGGGGCTCTCGGTTTGTGGCCCGGCCATATTGGCCGGCCTGCAGCCCGGCCTGGCCGGCCTGCCTGGGAATGTTTTTCCTTTTTGATTTTAAAGCTGAACTAGAAACTTTAACATCTTTTCGAATAATGCTTCAAAAATTGCAAACCAAATATCAAAATGTTCAGCAAAACAAACCCTATGTTATAGGATCATGGTAACATTCTTTTGGAATTCTAATCTTGCTGATTATATATGAATTCCTAAAATGGTAAAAATGAGACCTAATTGGGAAAAATCATATTCCGATAAATATTGTTCCAAAAATTACAAATAAAATACCAATGTGATCCACATTTCAAATGCTATTGGATCATGCACTTATCACATCATGATCACAAACTTTTATTTGATGTTATTCATAAATTGTTTAAATTAATTAAATTCAATTATTTAATTAATTTGCTATTTATTCATCGGTGCTCCGAAAATTACAAATAAAGTACCAAATTGATCGCAATGACGAACCCTATCCTTTTCATGTCATGTTCATGCATTTTGAGCCATTTCTCTAATAATTTAATAATTCATAAAGACTTGTGGTCACTAAGGTAAATATGGGGTTGGTTCCAAATAATTGCACTAATTATTTGGCTCCTCATTTAAAATTGCTTATAATTTATATAATAATATGGTTGCATCAATTGGACATGTCATCATGTGATTGAGCATTGCATTTTGAGTTCGTGTGATTTATGTGTGCTTTGTATTTTCTTTTGGGTATCGATAGATTCCGGAGTCGAGGGTCTCTCTAACTACCCCGACGAGCAGTACTTCACGACCGGGCAGCAAGGCAAGAGATAACCTAACCTTCTTGGCATCTAGCATCCTATGATTTTTATTAAATTATTTTATCCACCATAATATTGCATGCGGTTCAATGTCTCTTTTGGTAAATATTAGAATATCCTATGAATGCATGTTCTTCCCCGAGCCAATCACATGTATCCCTACCTAAGAAACCTAGGGTTGAAGTGTTGGCCGAGATAGAGATAAAATAGTTGTATCCATATGCTTAGATATGCTTAGCAATGCTTATGTAAATGCTTTATGTCCGTTATTAATTCCATAATTGTTTATGTTGATGGAATGATTCGGGCACGGTGGATAATGTTGATGCTTAATTAAAATGCTAAGACGGCTTGGGTGAGTTGCCATCGGGGATGGTGTTTTGCCTCACTCTGGCCCCTAGGTGCGAGTTCTTGTCTCTAGAACCAAGTTTGAGCGTGCTTCCGGAGGTGGGGGCATATGGAACCCCCTTTGACCGAATAATTTGTGAGGGGCTTGTCAAGGGTCCTCTAGTTTGCTATTTCCATTTGCGCGTGTGGTGTGAGTGGAAAAAGGAACGAGGATGGTGGTGTTTAGGACGTGACGGTGGGGCAGGGCGCTGGGAGCGCTGAACCTGTCCTTCCGCCACTGATGGTCCTTGAGTAAGCCTCATGCACTGTAAAGGTCTAACCGCGCCCGCTCGCCGGTCTTCCCCGGAAGAGGGCCAACTAGGTGAGCCGGACGGTACCAATGGATAAGGAGCTGGGGTTCCTGCGGAAACCTGGCGACTTCAAATAGTACACCCCTGCAGGGTTAATCTTTTCGAAAAGCCGTGTCCGCGGTTATGGACGACTTGGGAACGGATATACGAGACCATAGATAACTTTTAACCTAATTGATATGGCAGCTAGAGGTTGCATAACAAACATGAGATAAAGGTTCATTTCCTCGAGGGTGAGTCGAGGGAGTGCCTTTGTGTGAGATGAGTGGTGATGGTTGCAAGTAGGTTCAATGAGAACCGAAGATGAAAATGTTACTCTCTTACCCCTTTATGAAAATATTCTGAGTAGACGAATGCCATGGGTCCTTTATGTTTCAGTTATTTTAAAACTGGCTTTATGCAAAAGAACTACATTATACAGCTTTAGAGCCTCCGTCAGTCATTGGGCCTATATCGCCCTACTAAACTTGCGAGTACATCGTACTCAGTCTCTCTTTGCTGCCTCTATGATTTTTGTATTTCAGAGGAGGACGACACCGAGCAGCTAGGTGGGTTCTTCGTTGACGTCGACTACTAGTCTGGGGTTCCCAGGTGGCAGCTTGGGACCGTGGAACAAGCTGGCTTGGGTGATGTTTATCTGTAGGCCTCTTAGGCCATAATTTGCTTCTTGTTGTATTAGACAACGCTACTTCGCTTCCGCTTGTTGAATTGTAGGATCTGTGATCCTTTTGCCTTGTAATATTTGTATTCTCCTCGTTATATGAGTTGCTATATGTTTTGTGTCGTAGAGTAATGCTTTGTGCCAGTTCTGTTCCACAAGTCTCGATCTTTGTATTATACATTGAGGGTTGTGTCGAATTCATAGCCTCTGTGTATAATTCCGGGGTCGGGGCGTTACATTCTCGAGGTTGCATCCCTGGTTAGGGAAGGTTTCCTCCTCTTTGTAATAAACCAACCCGTAATTGTAAAAAATCTATCCAATCAGATGACAGTTATCCTTAAAAAAAGTGTAGTTCTTCCCGACCTCTTAACAATAGTTATAGTTTTTTTGCAACTATGATTCTATGGCCCTAATTGTCGGATGATCGTGCAATTTCCTGGCTTAGCAGAGCCACATGATGGTAGCCTCTCATGGTCACACCTCACGTGTAGGAAATTCTTTTGCGCTGGCGTGAGTGAGCGAGACTCACGGCAGCCACCGGGTTGGTCAGTCAGAGCCAACTAACCGGTTGACTCAAGTTGTTTTACGGTAATTTGCCTCTGCCCCTGAGAGGAGAGCTGTCCGGTGAGGAGCAGAGCCGCGCGTGCGTCGCAATAATCAAACACATGACATGAGATGAGATGCCCACATCTGCACGCACGGTGGGAGGGACAAGCACCCGCCTTGACCGCTATCGTGTGCCCTTTCCCAGCTTTGACCAAATTTGAGAGCAGCTGTTGCTCACTGGCGCTGTCAATCTTCCGGGGTGGGTGTTGAATCTTCATGTGATTTGTGTACACTGTGTTAAAATGTTTAAATGTTTCTGAATTTGTTTGTACCTGTAGTTCATGTGATTTGTGCACCTGAAGTTGTGTCTGCTTCAATACACTGTAATATGTGCACTCAAAGTTGCTCAGTATCTCAAGCTGTGAATTATTCTACTTCCTGCTGTGAACTAGTACTACCGTCTGATTACAACTTGCTAGTACGCTGGACATGGCGATTTGGCTCCCGAGCACAGGTGGTACCTTTATCTGAACCGTCTAGGTACCTTGGGATGTGCGCTATTTCCAATATTTTATTGGACATACGAGTCATTATACATGGAAATACATGCTGCATGCATGCATGTCCGGCAGGCATTAAATGTCATCTTCCTACTCGGCCGTACTCACGCCGCACTCACGCCGCACTCACGCCGCATCATTTGGTTTGGTTCATCTCCATTTTTTCTTGCACCGGTGGAGAGAAGAGTCTCATAGGAGGCGCAGTATATTCTAGCAAGGCAGCCAGTAGGCCACGAGAATGCCGGCGTCCTGTGATATGAAATGCATATCGTTTGTGTATATATTTGTCCTTCAAACTTTTGTGATGTACATGTACAGCACAAGTCATTTGTGCAATCTCTTTTGAAAATCCTTTGTTCGAAGATTTTTGTATCTGCAACTGCAAAGTCACGTTTGGATCTCAAGCACATAACTTTTTTAGTTAGTGATTCTTAGTCTGCTCATGATTGGAAATGATGATTT
This sequence comes from Puccinellia tenuiflora, assembly GCA_012064385.1. Taxonomy (NCBI): domain Eukaryota; kingdom Viridiplantae; phylum Streptophyta; class Magnoliopsida; order Poales; family Poaceae; genus Puccinellia; species Puccinellia tenuiflora. The sequence continues at coordinate 379,035 of QRDG01001214.1, read as the reverse complement.
TTTTTCACGTCGTATATTGCATCCTAAAGAATCTCCTGGATTATTTTTCCAGATTAGCTCATGAATCGTGTAAATATCAATTGTGGATTCTATTTTTTCTACATTTGTTTTTCTCGATTTGCTTTGTTAATTTTTTTTAATAAAGTGCTTTATTACTTAAGAGATTTAAGCATTACACCCGGCCTCTGCATAACAAGATGCACACAGCCGATAAACATAAATGAAAAAAGACATCACATCATAGGCCTAGTTACAAATCATAAGATCCTGTACTCCGCCTATGGTGGTGGTCCAATGCGAAGATCACGCTGCCACCCATGTGGGGTAAAAATGTCCATTGCCGTAGTCTCCAGTCGCACAGACACATCCAGAAAAAGGTCTCGAAACGCCACGCAATGTAATATGGACCACGAACGGAGCAAACTTGTGCACCAGTATATTACCTGCAATAGGGAACACTAGTGGAAAAAACCTCACCAGTGGCGCACCTGATATGCCTACCAGTGGCGCATCAGGGTGCGCCACGGATACCCCGTCACTGGTAATATTTACCCGTGGCGCACCAGGTAGATGCGCCACTGGTATATATATTACCTGTGGCGCACCAGGCCTGATGCGCCACTGGTAAGTACCAGGCCTGATGCGCACCAGGGCATACACGCGACTGCTAGTGGCACACGGTAGGCAGTGCGCCACTGGTAGTGTAGGGATGCGCCACTGGTAAGATTTTCTGTATTTACAGGAAATCAATTTTTTAATACACTGTATGCGCATTTGTACGTTTATATAGTTTACAATATAGTATATACAGGTGCACGGTACAGTATAATAGACAAGTTCATCACGGTGAGCAAGTTCATCGAAATAGCAAGTTCATCATCGAATGCATTACAAGTACTTTATCACCATATTACAAGTTACATAGCTCGGGTCCATTTTTATTTAACCCTAATACTTCACGAATAATATCACTAATACATCTCTCATACATGAACCTCTCAAACTAACTTCGACCGGTTACTAAGCCGCGGGGTGCTGAGCCGCAGGCGCTGCGCATCCAAAGAGAAGGAACCCTCACAGGGTCATAGCTCACGTGATAAGGAACCCTCTTAAGAAAAAATGACCAGGTATTGCTATACTGCCTATCCAATAGATACATGTAGCGACGGACGTGCTCGTCCTCCTCCCTAATACGGCGACGTACCACCTCCTCGGCGGCCGGCTCCCTCTGCACCGAGCGTGGTCCACGCGACTGCCACCAAAAGAAGATTCAGGTCAACGACGTCACCCGGATTCCTCACCAAGCTGCGCGTCCCGGAAGGTAGCACCTCCCAGTGCCAGCCCGGTGGAGCCCAGTCCCGCACATCACCCTTCTGGTCCAGCATGGACATCGTCGCCGAGAACAATAAACTAAAAACACCTAAGTCAAAAAATTTCTACAAAAGTAATACTAAAATTTTGCTAAGTCCAAATAATAATGCTAAGTCCCATATTATCTGCAATCCAGTAACTGTCAAATTAGAAGCCCCCTAATGTAATTACATATGATGTCGTAGTTTTGGAGAAGATGAACAGAACAATCCTCAAGTCTGGATGGGCGGCATTTGTTGATGTCAATCAAATAGAAGAAAATTATTCCCTGATGTTTCGATACCTTGGAAATTCCCACGTTAAGGTTACAATATTTGATTCCAACGGTAAGCAGAATGCCTTGTGCTCTGAGATGAAAGACGCTTTCATCTCACAACACAAGGCATTCTCTTTATCATTGGAATCAAAATATTGTAACCTTAAAACGAACATTTCCAAGATATCGAAACATCAGGGAATGGTTTCTTCTATTTGATTGGCATCAACAAATACCGGCAATCCAGACTTGAGGATTGTTCTGTTCATCTTCTCCATAACTCCGACATGATATTCAATTCCATTAGGGGGCTTCTAATTTGACAGTTACTGGATTGCAGTATGTCAATTAATATGGGACTTAGCAATATTATTTGGACTTAGCAAAATTTCTATTAAATCATCTAGCTAATAACATATATGCATCATATAAACTATGCAACAAAAAATGAAAAGTTTTAGGACTATAACATTTACGAAAAGCGAGAAGTTAACTTTTACAGGACGCGGGTTGAGAAATAACATTTCTTACTCTAGGTTTTTCGGCGGGATCGTCCGCTAGCACCACCCTGGATTATTGTGCAGATCGTCCGCTGGATCGTCCGCTAGCACCACCCTGAATCACATAGTGCTACAACATTTTAATCATCGGCATTATCAAAAACAAAATACAAAACTAAACAAAAATGACTTGGATTTGTGCCTCATACTTAGGTCAGACACACAAGTAGACCTGCAGGATCTCGTGAGCCAAGTATGATGCACAAAACTTTTACTTGTGCATATCACAAGACTCACAGGACCTGCAGGCTTACCACCTAGTGCCACAACATTTTAATCATCGGCATTCGGAAAAAGAGAGAAGAAACAGAATGATTTCGGATTTGTGCCTCATACATAGATTAGACACATATTGATCAGGGACGGGGCAAGCAGACCAAGTAGAGTATGCACAAGATGTTTATTTGTGCATATCACAAAGTCCGCTAGCACCTCCCTGAATCACATAGTGCCACAACATTTTAATCATTGGTATTCGGGAAAAGAGAGAAAAAACATAATGATTTCTGATTTGTGTCTCATACATATTTAAATTAGACACACATTTCAGGGACAGAGCAAGCGAACCAAGTAGGATGCACAAAATTTTTATTTGTGCATATCACAAGGTTTGCTAGCACCACCCTGAATCATATAGTGGCACAACAGTTTAATCATCGGCATTATAAAAAACACAGTACAAAACTAAAGAAAAATGACTTGGATTTGCGCCTCATACTTAGATCGGACACACAAGTAGACCTGCAGGATCTGGAGAGCCAGGTATGATGCACAAGACTTTTACTTATGCATATCACAAGGCTCACAAGACCTGCAGGCTTACCACCTAGTGTCACAACATTTTAATCATCGGCATTCGGAAAAAGAGATAAGAAATAAAATGATTTCGGATTTGTGCCTCATACATATTTAAATTGGACACACATTTCAGGGACGGAGCAAGCGAACCAAGTAGGATGCACAAAATTTTTATTTGTGCATATCACAAGGTTCGCTAGCACCATCCTGAATCATATAGTGCCACAACAGTTTAATCATCGGCATTATCAAAAACATAGTACAAAACTACACTACATCAACAATGGAAAGCCTCATATATCATTGTCGTGCAAAACAAGGCAAAAAGAGTGTCTACAAGACCATGTATTAATACAAACACTCCAATTATATACACTACAAGGCATTGTAGACACTCTCCTTGCCTTTACCGTGGCATAGTTTAAATCATCGGCTTTGTCAATTCATAGACACATCATAAACTCGAATACGAAGCATATATTAAACACATATTAAGTATAGATCATAGTAGACATAAAATAGTCTAAACATAAGCTCTAATACAATAAGTTGCATATTATATTAAACAGTCTAAACATCAACTCTAATACGATAAGTGCTCGATCATCTAGCTAGCCACCCCTGGCCTTCTTGGTGGCCTCTTCAGCCTCTTTGGCCTCATCATCCTCTCCTAACTTGGCTACGTTCTCCCAGAACCTATCATCTGACATATCGAACTCCTCCTCGTCGTCCCATCTGAAACTCTCCTCCTTCACCTGGGAAGGAGCGGCACCGTGGGAAGGACCCGCACCGGCGTCCTGTGACCCAAACATCTCGTACTGATACGCCAGCAGATTCGGGTCCTCCATGAGACTCCTCACGAGCGGGTCGTCCTGGGGACGGGCGTTGCGCCGTTCGATCTGCTCCTCGGCCCTACGGTGCTCCTTCTCCACAAACTTGGTGAAGTGTCTAATTCCTGGCGGCGCGAGATCGGCCGCGCGGTGACGATCCGTGGGGAAGTTGAGCTTTTTCAACGCATGATGCCCGTACTCCTGGATGGCAAAATAATCGTAGGCGCGCACCGCCTGCTCCTCGCACAACCACTGGCCAACCCAGCGCTTGATCCCATCAATATGGATCTGACATCCATACATGCGGCTCCCATCACTCCTAACGTTTTCCCGCACACCAGTATACCAAGACATATCGCGCAAAACTATACATAATAAAATAATAATTAGAGCAAAATAACTCACTACACAATATAAAATAAATCTATAATTAAAATTCACTTAAACATGCAAAATCCAAATTGTCTATTTAAACTCATAAAAAATATGTCCTGTTTTTAGCAGAAGTCATACCAATATTCACAGAAAATTTCGACATGACCTTTGCTAAAAAGAGGACATGTGGAGTACCCAAAATTTACCGGAACGAAAGTTAATCGACGTTCCGGCAATCTCAAGGGCCTCATGTGTACAAATTTCTCTCTAATTAAACTTCTATGTTGAATCCTATATAGTTAAAACATCGCAAGAGCAAGCATATGTACAAATGATATCACTCCTATGTTGAAATTCTAGTCGCAGCTTGGCTACACAACATGTAAACAGGGAGGAAGAAGAAGAAGAAGAGCAATAGTGCCACATCACCGTCGCCTTGGGCCATCCGAAGCTAGGGTTTTCGCCACACACACAGTTCCTAGGCACGAATTATGGAAGAGAAACAGGGAAGAAGAAGAGCAAGTCGCAGACCTGGCTTGATGGTGGATCTTCCTTGTGGCGGCGGCACCCCATGTGTCCTCGGCGTCGGGGGAGAGCAGCAGCAGGGCGGGCACCGCGGGCGAGTAGGAAGATGAGGACGGCGACCGCCCGTGTGTCCTCAGCGTCGGGGGAGAGCAGCAGCAGGGCGGGCACCACGGGCGAGGAGGAAGACGAGGATGGCGGCCGCCCATGTTTCCCCAGCGTCGGGGGAGAGCAGCAGCAGGGCGGCGGCCGGGATCGAGCGAGGAAAACGAGGACGGCGGCCGCCCGTGTGTCCTCGGCGTCGGGGGTGAGCAGCAGCAGGACGGGCACCGCGGGCGAGGAGGAAGACGAGGATGGCGGCCACCCGTGTTTTCCCAGCGTCGGGGGAGAGCAGCAGCAGGGCGGCGGCCGGGATCGAGCGAGGAAGACGAGGACAGCGGCCGATCGTGTTTCCCAGCGTCGGGGGAGAGCAGCAGTAGGGCGGCGGCCAGGATCGAGCGAGGAGGAAGATGAGGACGGCGGCCGGGATCGAGCGAGGAGGAAGACGAGGACGAGAGTGAAAAGGGGATCGGGAGGAGACGAGGACGCTCAGCCACTTAACCCTAACCTAACTTACCCGTGGCGCACCTGACACGCGTACGGCGCGGGTACTTTCGGTTACTAGTCAAAAGGAAACCCGCCCACTAACTAACACAAACACATGGTCAGCCCAGTGGCGCTGGGCGCTCTGTTTCTTCAGCCTTGCCCGAGTTCGAATACCCCCCACCCCCAACTTTTTATATAAATCGATAGAAAATCAAATAAATTGATATATAAATCCTTTTTAGATATATAAATATTTCTTTGGATATAATTCATGTAAAATCCAAATAAATCGATATAATTCATATAAACCCAAAATAAATCAATATAAATCCATCAAATTTGTATATTGATTGATTTAAATATCCTAGTTAATACATATAAATAATACATCACATAATAAGTTTGTCGATATTTCGTCACTAATTAATATCTGGTCCCACCATACCAGTGGCGCACCGCTCACCGGTACGCCATTGGTAACTTCCCCCTTTTCTATAACCACATACCTGTGGCGTACCACTACCTAGTGCGCCACTGGAAGGGTCCTTACCAGTGGCGTGTGCGCCACTGGTAAGCTTCCATCAGCCCAGAGGCAGTACGGCGGCATATTACCCATGGCGCATGTGCTCGTTGATGCGCCACTGGTTAGTCCCATACCAGTGGCGCACTGTGCTCGGTGCGCCACAGGTACATTACCAGTGGCGCACGAAAGCTTGATGCGCCACGGGCGACCATCCCACCTATAAGCCTTTTCCTACTAGTGGAAGCATTTTTACCATTAAAAATCTTGTCATTTCTACAAAGTCAAAGCGACCAAATAACGGCTATCACTCCCATCCTAATAATAGTTCTATATTTTCTATCGATTCCATGTAACCAGTTGCCGAAAATATTCACAACTGATCGTGAAGGATACAAATTAGAAGCAACTTGGATGGTTGGCCAAATAGAACGTGCAACCTTGCAATCGAAGAAAATATGTTTTATCGTCTCATCGTGTAGACAGAAAACACACTTCTTACTTCCTTTCCAATTACGCTTAACAAGGTTATCTTTGGTGAGTATAACTCCTCGACGACCATACCATGCAAAATTTTTAATTTTTAATGCTATTTTCATCTTACAAAGTTTCTCATTTTTATCAACTGGCATGTTATCTTGGATGAGGGCTTTATACATGGAGTCCACTGAGAAACATCCGTTCTCATTAAGGGTCCAACGAAATATGTCAGGCCTGTAGAAAGTTGGACCATGGCTAATCTCCCTATAAGGGCATGCCATGACTGTAATCTGGGTCCGACCAAATCTCGCTTGAATGTCATAACTGGAGGAGATGATTGCATAACCTCAGCTAGTGTATCACTTTTATGACAAACAATGTTGTATAGAGCTGGATATTGGTCCTTTATAGGAGAGTTTCCTAACCATTGATCCTCCCAGAACCTAATTTACGAGCCATCTCTTATAGCGAATTTCCCAAAGCGAAAGAAAAACTTCTTCGTCGCCATGAGGCCGGCTCAAAAGTGCGAGTCACCTGGTTTCCACACCACTTGTGACCGTGCCTTTGAACCGACATATTTACGCTTAAGGAGTGTTTGCCACGTCCCCTCTTCCGAGAGTAGCTTAAAAAGCCATTTCCCTATAATGGCCGAATTTTTGATCTGCAGATCCTGGATGCCGAGTCCACCTTGATCTTTAGATCGGCAAACTACATCCCACCGTGTCAATCGATATTTGCTTTGTTAATTACTGGAATTGTAATCAAACTACGAGAGCTTGGACCTAATGCCCAGTTACACCGTGAGTTATATTCTTATTCCTTACTAGTTTTCTCCTATAAATTATACCCGTGGAGTACGCAATGTTTCATTGCATCCTGAAGATCATAAAATTAAAACAAGCACTCATCAGCAAGCCCCTGTGTTAACTTGGCATTAGCAGTTTAGCACTGTAAACTAGCTGAGTTATTGCCTTACTGGTGCTAATCGTCTACAACATCTGCACTTGTGTTTAGCTGAGCGTTGTACACTTCGGCTCGTAGTTACCGCATTTAATCCGATGTGACCAGACAGAGGCTCGAGCTCGACAGGGTCCTACCTATGTCAGAACATCATGATGGTTGGCAATGGCAGTGGTAAAATTGTGCCAGTGCATTCAACTCCACTCCCCTTCCGAAAATGGGTAATACTTGACCAATACATAGACAAATACAGCATTTAGCACACATCTCAGTGCAACTGTTCGGCCATGATAACAGGAGCAGATGAGCTCGAGCCCCATTTCGAATTTCCGCTAGTACGCTGCCATAGTTTGTATCATGGAAAAAAATAGCACCCTATTTCGGCGCTAATAGCACGTTATAGCATATTCAGAGGGTCCACGCTATATTTTACTACATTTGCTCGTTATGGTGCTATTCGCGTAATAGCACGCTATATCGCGCTAAAACATCGTAACGTTATAGCACGCTATTTTTTCCAGCCCAAAAAAACAAATTTTCCACCTAAGAAAGAAGAAGTTGCTGCCTTTTTATAGTGGTGATGAACTACAATTTGTTGGTTCATCTTCTGAATCAGAAATTGACATTGCTATTGTTGAGTTTCTAGATAAATAATTTATACTATATATATTGTTGCTTCTTAGGATGTTGATTTTAGGCTTCTAAACAGTTTGAGAACAATTTTTATATTTGGTTATACATATATTGTTTTTCTTGAAATCAATTATTTTTATACAATAACTGTTATTTTTTTTAAACGCTATTTTAATATAGCACGCTATTAGCACGTTATAGCGTGCATATCATCTCGAGGAGGCAGTCGCTATTTCTTGTAGCACGCTATTTTTTACCTTGGTTTGTATCCGCTTGCGGGCTGATGCAGACTGCTACGGGATGCCGCACTGTCCTGCATTGATTATAGTGGTGCATCACGGCCGGCCGCAAACGCCCGGTACTGAAGCCTTGTCCCGCTTAGCTCTGTAGCGGAGTTGAATGGATAAGCTTGTTCACAGTTTGGTGTCAAACCGGCTAAACCATGAGCCCAGTCCGCACCGCACCAGATCAATGGTTTGGTTGAGTGGCTATCCCGTGAGTGGTTAGGGATAGCCGGTTTTTTGTTGGTTGCCCTGCATTTGGTTGGGAGGATGGAAAGGTTGGGGATAGCCAGATTGCCCAGATATTCTGGTGAAACGGTGGTTGGGTTAATCCCATCAAAACTGTCGGATGAGGCCAACCACTTTTGGCTCGCTCACCTCCCTGACGTTTTTCCTTCGCTCACCGTCCTCCCCGAGAGAGCTCTCTTTTTCCCCTTCGACCTCTGCGATTTTGCGGCGGATTCAGATCGAGACCACCGCGGTGGATTCAGATCGAGACCACCGCGGCGGATTCAGATCGAGACCACCGCGGCGGTGCATCGAGGCCATGGCGACGGCTGCGGTTGGTTGCTCGGTGTTTGATGCTCTCGCCGTCTCGCGGCGGCGCGGACGCGCGGTGCGCGCAGATCCACGAGTCTTGCATCCTCCCGTCGGCAGCGTACCTGCAAATCGTCAAGTCCAGCGTCCTACATGGAGGTTCGATTTCAACATGGCCACTCCTGGATGCGACAATGTCTGTTGCTCTGGCCGGATGCAGGCTTGGCTATTCTTAGATTCGTTCTGAACATACAACGGTGTGTATTTTTTGGTTGCCTCGGTTCTGTCACACCTTTGTGTACCATAGCCGATAGTCTGTTCCAGTATTCAGTTCTGGAATGTTGAATACTAGTCGCAGGAACACTGAATCAGGTTTAGTTTTATTTGTGATTAGTAGAAGGAAAATGCTTAAGTTAGGCCGATCTACGCGCGCCATCCGTAGGTCGCCTCGCTCTCGTGTCAGCGCTGCGTACATCCACCGGCGTGTGGGCCAACCATGTGTCAAGTATTTTCGCCGCGCGGCCGTAGCGAGCGCTGGTTGCTGTATCCATGCAGCTAGCTAGCTTCTCATTCTTCAAAAATTTATACGAGTAGCTAGCTAGTTTTTTTTCACACACTAGGTGGTTTCTCTATCTTTTGTTGTTGTGTGACCTTCTCTGTGTGTATTCTGGTTTTTCGGCATCGTCTGGTTGTGCGCCAACGCCATCTCCGTTCGTTGAATGCATGTATGATGGTATTATTATTTTTCATTGTTGCGTTCGTCTTTTAAGTTTGTAAGAAAGTCACATGGTTTTTGTTTTGAAAGCTGATGCTAATTATTGCAAGATTTCCATAATGTTTACTATAAGTGTTTGCCCATTTTTGCGAGATGTTACATATGTTTTTCCAACTGTAAGGGACATATATGTTTGTTGTTGTGAAATCACACGATAGATGTTGTAAGATTTTCTGGGCGTTGCTACAAATTTGTGTGTTTCTTGACTTCTTCGATGATGTTTATCAAAATGTTGCAAACATTTTTTTTTGTTGTAATAGTGGGTAATTTTTGTTAAAATAGTGGGTATTTTTTGTTGAGAATGAATTTGCAGCAAAAAAATAATCGTGCCTATCCCCCTTTTATTGCAGCTAACATTTGATTTTTGTTGTTGTAATTTTTTATATTTTTTGTTGAAATTGTTCGTACTTTTTGTTGAAATTGTTCGTACTTTTTGTTGAGAATCAATCTGCAACAAATAATTGTTGTGTAACCATTTTTTGTAACATTATTTAAAAAAATTGTGACAATTTGTTGCAATACTATAATTTTTTTGTACACGGGACGAGAATTTTTGTTGCAATACTCAGAAGTTTTGTTACAATACTCAAGATAAATCAGTATGGTGGCATTTTTGTTGTTAATATTGAGAATGTCTGGGGCATTACAATCATAGATACATGATTTTATTTGTTGTTAAGGTGCTTAAATTATGTTAGAAATATATAATTATTTTAAATCAGTTTGGTATTTGTTGAGAGCTTTTTGCTGCAATAAAAATTTTTTTTTGTAGTTTTGTCATAAAAAAATACCAATAGAGTTTTTTAGCAGAGCATGAGCTAGCACTGAGGCACGCATCAGCTGTCAGCGATCCTAGCTAGGCTTCACGCGCCTGCATGCAAGAAAAGCAATGGCAGGAGCAAATGTCACATCGGCAGTACAAGGTGGGCTCCGCTCCCAGCATGCGACCCTCTACTAGTTTGAAAAGTCATCCGACAAAATCGCAGCACGGTGAAAGCGACATATCCGAGCAGATGGTTTTTGAGCATCAGATGCGGGAAACGGACGATGGTCGAGGCGACCTATAAGCGCGCGGGATAGGTCGGTCTACGCCTAGCACGCCCCTTAGTAGAAAGCTAGCACTGTCATGTATTTGATAATGGCTGAATCCTTGTACTGCTACAACATCGTAGTTATGTCCAGTCTCAAGCATTAGTGATGGTGCATGTATATAGAATTACTCTCAAGCATTAGTGATGGTGCATGTATATAGAATTATAGATAGGCAGATAGCAGTATTGTTATAGTCGTATGCGTATAATTGATTTACCGAAAACCAAGCAATCACAGTACGATGACGACATCGAGATTTATTAACGCAGTTCAGCGAACTCGCCTACTTTGCGGGGCACGACTACGGACGCTCCTCCCATTGATACCGCAAGGCAGCCGGCACAAGCCGCCGGCTCCCTTGCGCGTCTACTACTATCAAGTCGTCATAGGTTACAACGTGTGGTGCCCCCCTTATTATATAGGAGGCATAGGCTATAAGAGTTTGACTCCAACACTACTCGTACCTATCCACATCTAATACAACTCAAAGTCCAAACATAACCCAACTCGTACACAATATTCAACACAAATACAACAAACTCCACCTTGGCAAATATTCTCCACCATTTTAAGTTTGTCCAAGCGTCAAACATCTATGTACTCCGGACTTGGTTGTCTTCCATGAGCTCCGCTACTACTTTCAGATTTCATGTGACTCCACCTGCAACTCAAGTCCCTTCTTCATGTTCAACACCATCACACACCGACCACTGATCTGCGTGAAAACGTTTTCAACTTGAAGGAATTTCACCGTCGCTATTTAGTCAACTTGAATCAAATTCACAGTTGTCTCATCTTCTCCTGAATAGTCTTCTACATGTCCCACAACTATCATACTCTGCCTCTTTCTGCATCTCGTCACCCGCACTTTGCCATGTGCAATGAACATCACATCATATACGGTCATGTACTCTCCAAGCTTCCGACATTCCAGACTTTCCAACACTTTCTCAGATTCCCCATGGCCGACTCTTGTCCATCACTTGACGTCAATCCCGATAGACCCAGTCACCAACTTGAACCTGATACTCGACAACACTGCTTCAGCACCCCTACACTCATGTCCGACCACATGTCTGACCGCCAGTGCCGTGGTCTGCCGCTGTGTCCCGTGCTCTCGCACGTCTCGCCGCTATTACCGCGTCGAGCATCCGCAATCTTGGCCAAGATCTACCAGGTCGCTAACCCACACCACCTCAGGCCCCACTACAGATAACCACCAATCATCCCCGACCGATGCCGAGTTCCACGTATCCTTCGAACCCTGAGCTCCAGTCCGATCCATGTGCTTCTCGCCTTCCCGCTGAAATAGGCTTCGACTCTCCGCATGCTTACGCCGCAATCCCTCCATCAGCCGAGTGGAATCTCCCATAAAAATCCAGCTCCAACTTCAACATGACTCCATGGATGATCAATCCACCCGCGCCCCGTTGAATTCAAGTCCCCACATGTGTAACAGCCCCAGATTAGTACCCTAAAATATGGGCCAAATTTTCACTTTTTCTTTTCATTGCATCATGGCATACATATTTAAATTGCTTGTTAAATAAAGCAACACCTGGAAATTAAAACAAAGGAAGCAAACCCTTCCCAAAATTCCAAACTAAATGCATTGCCCAAAATGGCCAAACCAAAATTATTCTTGAATTTCCAAATTGTCCAGGAAGTTCCAAGAATACCTTTTATAAATAATTTTGCCAAAGTCTAAATTCTTAACAAGCAAATAAATAAGTTGAGATTTCCTTTGGTTCAATTCAAATTCTATTTTGGAAACCAAGTTAAACTTTCCAAAAATTCAAAATAAAATTATGGGGAGCTTCATTATTATAATATGAGCCTCCATAAATATTTTCATAATTTATTGAGTTGCTTAAGTCCTCCAAATAAATGAATTTGGGAAATTATTAGAATGACCTTAAATAAACCCTATAAGCAAATATAGTGCAAAACATTTTATTTTGCCAAACAAATTTTTGTGGAGATTCTAGGTGTTATGGGGGAGCCCACCTAAATTTTTGCAGATTTTTTAGAAAATGTCTAATGGCCTCATTTTAAATCCCTAAAATTGGTGCTGGACCTGTTTGCAAATATTTTAATTACATCCAGGGGGTTTTCGCCAAAAGGTCATCTCCCTCCTCACTGTCGCCACAGGGCCGAGCCCATGCTGCCACCTCCGCGCCGCCCCATGTCGCGCTGCCGTGGCCCCCTGGGGAATAAGGAGCTGCCGTCATCGCCACCTGCTCCTCCACGCTCACCAGCCCCCCTGCTCCCCTCTCTCTCCTTTTCCCGCACCCGGAAACCCTAGATCGAGCTCCCTGTCCGCCGCGCCTCCGCCACGGCCGCCGTCGTGCCCGCCGTCGACTAAGGCCGCCCGAGACCACGCCGACGCCGCTACGAGATGCGCCCTGTTCCCCTCGTCCTCCACGCCGAAGGAGTTGTCGCGGGACGCCCAAATTCATCGCCGTCCGTCCTCCCCAGGCCTTCCCGTCTATGCCGTCGCTCTCAGGGTAAGCCTGGATACCTCCACGACCTATCCCCCTTCCTCCTCCCCCTCTACATCCTCGCATCCGTGCAAAGCGGCCGTCGACCGTCCGCCGGCCGTGCGATTCGAGCACGCGCGCGTCGCCGCGTTTTCCCCTTCCCGTCTCCGCGCACGGCTACGGCTCCCTCCGCAATCGTTTTGCCCTCCTGCATGCCATGGAGCGCCGCCGAATCGCGGTCGCCGTCGTTGTCACCGGCGGTCACCGCTCGTGGTCGCGCCGGTCGTGGCACGTCCCAGGTCCCTCCCGTGCCCGGCCTGGGGATGGTCTGGGCCGGCCAAAAGGCCGGCACCTTCGGCCCCTCTCCCGGCCTGTGTGCCCAGCCTGGGCCGGCCAGTGGGCCGACCGCTTCGGGTACTAGCCCGGCCTCGAGGCCGGCCTGGCCGAGCTGAAGGCCGGCCTGCCAGGCTTTAGGTTTTTCCTTTTTGTTTTAAAATTTAATTAAAACAAATGATAAGTAATTGTTTATTGCTCCAAAAATATCAAATCACATATCAAATTGATCAGAAAAACAAAATTTACAATATAGGATCATTGAAATGATCTTTTAAAACTTTAAACTTGTTGTTCATTAAAAATTGTTAAAATGGCAAAAGAAATAACAATTTGGGAAAAATGATAAAGTGTTAATTATTCAACCAAAAATTATGAATTAAATATCAAAATGATCGGTGTTTCAAATGCTATTAAATCATGGTAAAATCACATCATGATCACCAATATTCATTTGATATTATTCATAAATTGATTAAATGAATGAAATTCAAATAATTATTTAATTCGCTATTTATTCTTCGGTACTCGGAAAATCACAAATAAGGTACCAAAATGATCAGAAGAACAAAACCCTTTTTAACCATGTCATGTTCATGCATATTTGATTCACTTCGTAGTAATGTAATAGTTTATAAGCAATGTGGACACTAAGTTAAATATGGGGTTGCTTCCAAATAATTGCACTAATTATTTGGCTCTCCATTTAATTTTGCTTTTACCTTATATGATAATATCTATGCATGAAATTGTCATGTCATCATGTGATTGTGCATTGCACCTTGTCCTCGTGTGATTTATTTGTTCTTTGTATTTATTTTGGGTATCGATAGATTCCGGAGTCGAGGGTTTCCCTATCTACCCCGACGAGCCGTACTACACGCCCCGGCAGCAAGGCAAGAGATAACCTAACCTTCTTGGCATCTAGCATCCTATGATTTTATCAAATTATTTTATCCACCATAATATTGCATGCGATTCAAATGTCACTCTTGATCAAAATGTAGAGTATCCTATGAATGCATGTTTATCCCCTAAACCATCACATGTATCCCTACCTATGAAACCTAGGTTTGATGTGTTGGCCGGAGACAAGAATTTAATTGTTGTATTAATATGCTTAGCTATGCTTAGCCATGCTTAGTTAAATGATAGTTATGTCCGTTGTTTAATTCCATAATTGTTGATGTTGATGGAATATTTCGGACATGGTGGATATGTGGGGTACTTAATTAAAATGCTAAAAAGGCTTGTGTGAGTTGCCATCGGGATGGTGTTTTGCCTCACTCTTTCCCCCTAAGTGCGAGTTCTTGTCTCTAGAACCAAGGTTTGAGCGTGCTGTCATTGGTGGGTGTATGGGCGCCTTACCAACTGAATAACTTGTGCGGGCGTATCCAAGGGTGCTCTAGTTCGGTTTTCCATTTGAGTGTGAGTGGAAAGAAGATGTTCATGAGGATTTGTGTTTAGGACGTGGCGATGGGGCAGGGGCTGAAATAGGCTGGGTAAACTTGCCCTGTGGCCACCGATGACTCTTGGATAGTCTCACGCGAGGTAAAGGTTTAACCGCGCCCGCTCGCCGGCCTTCCCCGGAAGAGGGCCAATCAGGTGAGCCGGACGGTACCAATGGGTAAATCTTTTCGAAAAGCCGTGTCCACGGTTATGGACGCCTTGGGAACGGATTACGAGATCATAGAGAACCTTAACCGTAATTAATTAATTTGGCAGCTAAAGGTTGCAACTCAACGTGTGTGTAAAAGGTTCATTTCCTCGAGGGTGATTCGAGGGAGTGCCTTTGGTGGAGATGAGTGGTTATGGCTACAAGTAGGTTCGACGAGAACCGAAGATGAAATGTTACTCCCTTATCCCCTTTATGAAAAATATTCTGAATAGACGATGCCTTGTGTCTTTTACATCTTTTAAATAAAAATCTAGCTTTATGCAAATTAGCTACATTATACAGCTTTATAGCATCCGTCAGCATCGGGCCTATATCGCCCTACTAAACTTGCGAGTACATCGTACTCAGTCTCTTTTTGCTGCCTCTATGACTTTGTATTTCAGAGGAGGACGACACCGAGCAGCTAGGTGGGTTCTTCGTGGACGTCGACTAGTAGTCCGGGGTTCTCAGGTGGCAGCTTGGGACCGTGGAACAAGCTGGCTTGGGTGATGTTTATCTGTAGGCCTCTTAGGCCATAATTTGCATCTTGTTGTATTAGACAACGCTACTTCGTTTCCGTTTGATGAATTGATGGTTTGTGACCTTTTGATGTGTAATATTTGTATCTTCTCTTATATGAGTTGCTATATGCTTTTGTGTCGTAGAGTCTGCAATGTGCCAGTTGTTCCACAAGTCTCGGTTTTTTTACTATACGTGATAGCGATGTCTGAGCTTATGGCATGATCGAGATGTTGTGTGCCGATGATCCATTCCGAGCACACCTGCCAATGAGTTTTGGCCTGGGATTGGTAAACCCAGTAACCTTCGATTGTGTAGCATGACCGGTTGCACAACGCTTCACTGTATAGTTCTGGGGTCGGGGCGCTACAGTGTGCACCGTCTTGAATCAACCCCGCGCCATCGCCATGTCGAAACACGCATCCCTCAGGCATGCGCCACGTGTTGTCACGTCACAGAATTCGGACACCACCATCCCTCACGCTCCTACGTCGTCATCGCCGATCTTCACCATCTTCTGTCCTAACCGAATCCCTGTCGATCCGTCAGACTTTCCAGTCCAACCCAGCCGAACGTATCCGACTGCAACCATGCTCCACCTCGCGCCTAGCTCACCCGCCACATATTGGCGCTGCACTAACTGACGCCTTGTATATGCATGATCCTTCACGACGCACTCCAGATACGTCGCCAATCTGTCAAGATTTCGGTAGAACCCGTGCAAACTGAGCAACACAACTAAAAAAAATTGCTTCCTGGGTAGCTTCTTGGGTGCACCGTGCACGTACCATGTCCCACAACTCCCAATGCTTCTTTTTCTTTTCTTCCATGTTACTACCCTATGCACCTTGCACCGAATACCATGCATGGTCCAGATTGTTTTGTTCACGTAACAAATCTCACGGCTGATTCCAATCGATCTTGACTGCTGCTCCGCGTGCGTCTCCGCTCCTGTACGTGTGATGTCTGGGAAGGTCCACCACACAGTGCCGCCTGGGCCTCTGCCAGAAGCTTCTGCTCAATGGCCGCCTCCCGTCGCTTAGAGTATAATACAGCTGACTCAGCCGGCTATAAACCATTAAATATCATATTTATGCTGAGTTGGAAGAGAGAGAAGTGGAGAGAGAAAAGAAGCGGGCTGTAGGATAAGAGCCAGCTGCAGCACGTGCTCCTAGGCACTTTGTGAGGGTGTGATGTGGGCCATGTATTAATAATATATTATGCTTTTAAATCAACCTATTATATATGTTGGTTATAAGGTGGCTATACATGACATGGCACTACGTTGTAGCCCGCTGCTGACTATATTATTATCCTTGCTCTTACGCCTGCGATACACAGAAGACGCCTGTGACCGCACGCTGTTGCCGCCACTTCCGATCCATCCGATAGCAGGATCCTTGCTGCTTCCGTTCGCTCCACGAAATAAACAACGCCATCCTAATCTACCGCCGGCGTGTACCGTCTCTACCCGAACGGATCCGAGACAACTCCTCGCCAGTTACTTGCACGATTGATCCGACAAATATTCCGAACATCCTTTAGATCAATTATTTGCAGCCATCAACCTTGCTCTGATACCACTTGTTATAGTCGTAGGCGCATAATCGATCTATCGAGAACCAAGCAATCACAGCATGATGACGATACCGAGATTTGTTAACACGGTTCGGTGAACTCGCCTACTCTGCGGGACATGACTACGGGCGCTCCTCCCCATTAATACCACAACGCGGCCGGCACAAGCCGTCGGCTCCCCTTGCGTGCCTACTGCTATCAAGTCGTCATGGATTACAACATGTGGTGCCCTCCTCATTATATAGGAGGCCTAGGCTACAAGAGTTCGATTCCAACACTACTCGTACCTATCCACATCTAATACGACTCAAAGTCCAAACATGACCCAACTCGTACACAATATTCGACATAAATACAACAAGTATGATATATTTACATGTTGGTCATATATGGGCTTCTGACTGTACGTACTTGTATTCTTTTTGTTTTAAACATGTGATATATTTTGTTGCTCAAAAGTGAAGTATAGAGGGTAATCTCACCGATTCAACTAAAGAGAGTCATCACAACCACCTATTCACTTTCATCCCTCTAACCAAACAAAAGATTGGCTATCATTAACCACTTCTCTTCCTTCCAACCAAACTGAAAAAGTGGTTATCGGTAACCAGGTGGTTGGGATATCCTCATCCCCCAATTCTTATCCCCTAAATCAAACACACCCTGACGAGCCCGCGAGCAGAAAACCTTTGGCTGGTTTGAGACGGGTACAAACCTGACGAAACCAGCCAACCCGTTCTAGATCACTCGCACACAAAATCAAAATGCTCTCCCTGTACTGGCTTCCGCCGCCCCGGGCTCAAACTCGCATGCACGTCTCCGAGCCATGGTGTGGCGGCGTCCGTCTACGAGTTGCCGTCGACCTCGAGCTCGTAAGCCACACCCCGAGCTCAAGCTCGCATGGACTTCTTCGAGCCATGGATGTGGCCGCCTCCGTCCGCGAGTCGCGGTCGACCTCGAGCTCGCCGGTCACGCCCCGAGCTCAAGCTCGCATGCACGTCTCCGAGCCACGGCTGTGGCTGCGTAGGTCCGCGAGTCGCCGGCGGCAAGCGGTGGAGGAAGGAGTCGCCGTTGGGGCGGCGTGTGGTGTGCCCGTTCACCGTGTTGCAGCCGACGGGCTTGACGGCAGCACGACGCTGGCCGTAAGGTGGGAGCAGCGATGTGAGAAGGAGGCGGGGCATCTTGCCGTGGCCGCCGAGCACTGAAAGGACGACAAGTACTTTTGCATTGATTCGTACACGAACTATCCGGCGGCGGCGCACGGCGCTCTTTCCCTTCCTCCCACTCTGTCCGTCTTGAGCACTCAAACGGTGTGTCAAACCAGTTACACCGTCGAGACGCGCAATGCAGCGCAGTGGCTTGGCTCGGCAGTGGACGGCCAGCCCGCCCGGGTTTGATCCTTGCAGGGACGAAGATCGGACGTCTCACCTTATAAAATTTCCTGCCTCTGATGCATGTGTGCCACAGCGTTAGAATCATTTCAGTGCGTGGTGTGTGTAGCTTAGAATCTTGCTTGTGCACTAGGGCGTGCGTGTGTGAGTGTGGCGTGAGTGTGTTGTGTGGTTTGTAGAGAGGCCTAAAAAAAAAACCAGTTACACCGTCCAACCAGCACGCACCGGCCCGACAAATTACCTCCTCTTTGAACAGTCTAAACCAGACCAACCCGTGCTAAACCGTAGCACCCGGACTGGTTTGAGGAGACCGCAGAAACCAGCTGAAACCGGGTATGCACAGGCCTAGATGACGATCCTTTCACAAAAATAATCAGACGGCCTCACAATGGTAGTACAGTTTTTACTGGATGAAGATGTAGCATCTCGTCGAGCATCTCGTGGGATTCCATCTTGGCTACGAGTAGCTTGGTAGGAGTACTGTGACGGTTACGTCGCACAAAAAATTTTTTTTAAAGGGACGGTTACACCAAAGCTAAAGTACTAGATCTAGCTACACGTCCATTGACTGACTACTCAAATTACGAAAGTATACAATCATCGGAGTTCAAGTGCCCGGTGACGGAGGCAGAGCTGGGAGGCGCCCGGATCCACGGGTTGGGACCCCACGCACCTTTGACCGTCAGGCTGAAACTGTGCCACCAGCATCATCTCCATTTAATTGAAGGTAACTAGGGAGGAGTACTAGTAGTAGCGAGTAGCTTATTTGAATCCTACAGTATGTTGACACTGTTAGGTTCAAAACGTCATTAGCAGCACATGATCCGGCAATGTACCCATCTACGGAGTTGTTGTGACTTGCGAGCATGAGCATTGGCAAAAAAAAAAAATAAGGCCTCCTTTGATTCACAGGATTGTTAAAGGAATTTTGTAGGGTTTGCAATCTGTGGAAAATTTCCTTTCAACTATGTTTGATTCACAGGATTCTAGCCTGTAGGAATAATTTCCATAGGAACTCTGTAGTACATTATTCGGCCTCTTTGATTCAAACGAATATCAAAGGATTTTTGTAGGATTAGATTCTATAGGAAAATTTGCTATACTAGTTGTTTGATTTGTAGGATCATATCTCATAGGAATTAATCCCATAGAAATCTTGTAGTGTAATTCCCATAGTAAAAAAACATTAGGTCATACCTTATGGAAAATTTCTTCACTACAATCAAAGAAAGTTTTACTTCCTATAGGATTTAAGTAGGCATGACATCCCATTACTGTAAGTTTCCTATTCCTATAGATTTTCTATCCTAAGAATCAAAGGAGCACTTAGAGGAAATCTAACATGAGGTCAGACCTCATAGAAAAAATCCTATGTCTTGTTTCTATACCCATAGGATTCCACTGGTCATGACAACTCAATTCTATACAATTCCTATTTCTTTACTGTTCCTACTCTATGAATCAAAGAAGGCCCAAAGGTGTGAGCATGAGCATTGCTTTGAACGGGAGTCGTGGCTTGAGCTGTGGTCAAAGTAGAGGAAGAAGACGATCTGGCAATACAGATTCTTACGGTTTTGCAAAGTCACACCAGATTTATATGCATTGTGCCTGGGGTGGGATCGGATCTGCGCGCGCGATCCATGCGAAGAGAAGTGAGCTGGAAGTATCATGCGTGCCAGGCGCGCGCGCCAATTAATCTCCAATTAGTTTACCTGGAAGAACGTGCCTGGTGCTCCTGAATGCTCAATTGCTCATGGCCTTATTTGACTAGGTCAAACAATTTTGCATGTGAAACCCCCATAGCATCCCTCCGCAAAAGGAAAACGCCGCGCATCGAAAAATGTACGGAAAAGAGAATTTTTTTTTTGACTGCAACATTGCTCTGAGAACGAAAGCCATTTACAGATTGCTAGCACCAAAATTTGTTCTGTAATTACAAATGAGAGGACGCAACGGCTGCAGCGCCACGTCGTCGGCTACAGTACCCACAACTTAATTAACCCACCCCCCTTAATTACCCGGAGAGACTGTTGACTAGCCGGCAGTGGTGAATCACATGCTAGCCGGAGCACACGCCACCGCGCTGCCATTGCCGCACATTATGGTAGTGCTGGTGGTGGTCGTCTCCCGCCGCCTCCGGCTCCCGAGCTTCCCGAGGAAAGGAAGGACCCTCATCCCCTTCTTCCTATCACGGACGTCGGCTGCGGCGGCGACCACTTCTACGATGGTCTCCAGCTTGGGCGCCCACCGTCGGGCCTTGCCGTATCCGACCAACTCCTCGTACTCCTTCTCGAGCCTCTCGTCCCCGCGCAGCACTGCCGGCTTCTCGGCAGTCTGGGAGGCGTCAACAGAGGTGTTCTTTGCGTCGTCGTCGTCGTCGACGAGGAAGTCGTCGGAGAACTTGATCTGGAGCGTGCCGGAATCGGTGCGGAGGAGATCGAAGGGTCGGTGCTGCTTCTTGCCCACCGGCGCGGAGGAGGCGGGGGCGGTGGAAAGGAGCATGAGGAGGGAGGAGGCGAGGGAGACGAACGAGAGGACGGAGTGGAAGAGGTGGGCCGGGAGGAGGAAGTAGGCCTGCCCGGGCTGCAGCTCCTCTGCGGGGGCGACGGCCGGGATCTTCTCCCCGATGAGCAGCGCGTCGGAGCGGCACACCAGGTGCCGCGGATGCTGTTGCATCAGCTCATGCGCCGTCACCGGCCTGCGGAACGTCAGCACCTGCCCGTCGCACCCGACCAGCCTCACCGCCTGCTGCTGCTGCTTCTCCTCGGCCAGCTGCTCCCGCGGCGGCGAGGGGTACGGCGACGGCGTGGAGGGAGGCTGCGGGAAGCAGGAGTGCGCGGAGGAGTGGAGCGCCACCAGGGACTTCCACTGCTTCATGGTTTAGAGCTAGCTAGCTCGCGGCCGGCGGCCGGTGTGGGCGAATGCTGACCAGATGGTGGTGCGACTAGGAGGCGAGAGCGTGGTGGAGTGATGTGGTGGGTGGGGTGGTACTACGGAATTCCTGGTACTACTGCTATAAGGGAGAAGTGGGGCAAGGTCGTGGGCCCCACGTGAAGGGTGGCAGGTTTGATACTTTGACCGTCAGTTGTTTAGGTGCTCGTCTAGATCTAGCTTAGCTTATCTGTCGTTGCTACTACTAGTACGTGGGATTGGCGTAGCATAGATTGTACTTATATGCTTCACATGTAGTCTTGCGAGGAATCCCCTACCTCCTCGCGTCGCCCGTCCCAGGCGACCGGGGAGGCGAAAAGCAGAGCCCCTGCTGCCACCCACCCCCGTGCCTCCCCTCTCCCTCGTCGTCCTCGGAGGCGGCCGCCGGACAAATGTCGTTCGCCGCCGGTGAAGGGGGCGGCGGGGATCCGGTTCCTGCGGCTCCGGGCTGCAGCTTGAGAGGAAGCAGCGGCGTCGGTCTCCTCCCGCGTGCCGGCGGCCGGCGTCCCTCGCCGGCGCCCCCCTCTTCCCCCGCTCTGTGTTGTGCCCCCGGGCGCCGCCGGTTGCGGCTGCGGGCGGCAGCTGTGCCGGCGCGGATGTTACCGGGCCCGATCTGGGCCCCGGATGGGCTCGGCGGGCCCAACCGCGGGCTTCCTCTTCCCCCTTGGCATCCGGCGTTGGCAGGCGGCCGGCGTGCGGGATGGTGGTGGTTTGGTGTGGCCAGCCGACCTCGGGGTCGGAACGGCGCGGCCGCCGGCGAGCATGGCCCCGGCCTTGGTCGTCCGATGACGGTGACGCTCGTGGGCGTCATCACCTTGATGAAGGCGTCATCGAGGGCGGTCTCGCTCTCCATCTCGAATGCTCCGGGGGAAACCCTCGACCCCGGTTCCTCCGGGTCTGGCGATGGCGACACTCTATGTCGTGCTCCCTCTTGAGGGCGTCGCTTTGGAGCTGGTTTCGGCTGGAGGGACGTGTGGTTTTGGCGGTGGTTTGGCTCCTCTTCTTGCTCCTCTCGGCGTCGTCTCTCCGTGGCCACGATGCTCGTGCTCCTACGGGGGGCTGGATTCCCTCCTCTGACGACGGTTAACGGCCGGGCCAGTGCCGGTGAAGCTTCCTGGGTGTCGACTCGGCTGTGTGATGCCCTTCGATTACGCTGTTGGCTGTTGTGTTTAGCCTCGATGACGCATGGCCCTTCGTCCTATGGTGGGGACTCGGCGATGTGCTGCCCTTCGGCTGCTCCGGCACCATCATGGCTGGTCTCGGCAGATTGAAGGCTTTCGTCTACGGCGGTGAAGTTTCCTGTGCACTGGCGTCCAACGGTAACCGGACAATGGTGCGGGTTGAAGGCTCTCCCTGCGGGGTTGTGCTTAGTGCCATGTTGTAGGCTTGTTTTTATTTTTCCCCCCTTTATGCATCCTTGTAATTCTGGTTCACTTGAAGCCATTAAACAAAAAATGAATACAATCAAGGTGGAGGGTCTTCTTCCTCACCCGGTGACCGTAAAAAAAAAACTAGTACGTGGGATTTTTATTTTTCGTTCTCATGTCAGAGACAGAGAGAGAGGACTGATAGGAATGTGTCAACAGGTGGGGCCGTAAGAGACCACGTGTGGGGAGAGCCAGCGGGGGAGCGTGCGCGATGGACTGGACCCGGGTCACCGTCACGACTCGCACGAGAGGGACAGTGATGAGGACAGGTATACCATGGCTTCTCTTCTCTTCATCTTATCTTCGTCATACAGTACTCCATTCTAGATACATTCATTAAAACAGGGCGTATTTTTTTTCTTAAAAGCCCAAACAATGTTAACTTTCACCATCCTCGCTGAAATCTATTGATAACTACTCTCTCTTATCAAAAATAAATATCACTATACTAAATCTAAATCAGGCTTAATTTGAAACAGAAGTATACTTATATAATATGTGAAAATATATTTTATTATATTGATGTTGTAGATGTTAATCTCTCTGAGCAGGTTTACTAGTTATTAGAGATTCAGCCTAGCTGATTGCTGGCCTCATTTTTTTCAAAATTGAGAGCCAAGCCCAGGTCTCTCTGCATGAAAACGGTACACCGACTGTTTTTATTGGAAAGTTCATAAACAAACAAACAAACTCGTGGCCACATGGCTCAGGACAGTACCTCCACCAAGATTACCACTAACACAATGATAAAAGATAAAAATAGAGAGAGACTAAACATCTTCTAGGCAAAGCCTTTAAGAAGGAGCATGTGCGCCTATGATGACTAATCCAAAAGGTCGACCTCGAGATTTTCATCCCCAAAGATGTCGAGTCACCACCTCAACAAGGAAACGACGCAAACACATGTTAAAATTGACAGAAATGTTTCCACCGAAGTGTGTAAACTCGGTGTTGATGCTTCTACCATCATCACATGTCCGACTCATCGCTAGCCTGATGCCGCTGGAGGAGAAACTGGAGATCTCGATGACATCCCATACCGCCACACCTCCATCCACTGTAGTACCACCTTCGATCGAGCAACGACAGGCATGACTTGACATCACAGAGGAGACATCGTGCATAACACCTGCCAGTATCAGGCATTATTTGACGCCCCCATGTGAGACGCCACGCATCGCCGCCACCGGCTAGGCATGACTTGACAACTCCGCCGAAGTCGTCATGCGTAGCACCTGATGGGTCGAATCGAACCCATTCTTAAAATGGAGGAGGTGTCGTAACTCCGCAATTACAGTAGAGGAAGTCCCATTTCGCCACCAACCACGGCACATGGGGCAGGAGACCATCACCAAAACAATGAATGGCCATCATGTTCGTACCGTGCCGCCAGACCGCGCCAACGAGAGCCACGGCCGCTGTAGCCAAGCCCGTCGCCACCTGCCCCACCTTGGAGCCAGGCAGCCACCGCCGCTAAGCGTTGCCGCACCCATCGGGCTAGGCATTCCAATCTCCATTGCTGTTGTGCCGAGCCCATCGCCGGAATCCCGTGGCACCGCGACGTCGAACCGCCTTGAGCGAGCTCTGTCGCCATGAGGAAGAAGAGAAGTCGCCACCCCTGGAGGAGTCTCCACCGGACGCTCGCACGAGATCCGTCGCAACCACGCCCAAAACCACAACAGAGGGATGCCCCGTCACCGCCATCATCCCTGCCCGGGCTTTGCTCGGTTGTGATCCGCTGTAGGAAGGGAGAGGGTGGCGGCTGGTTAACCCCATATGGGTTTTTGGGAGAGTGTCTAGTGAACTAAAAATAGATGATGAATAAGATAATTAGCTTGATCTTTAGCCACCCAAATTAGATGTTCGAGTCAATAAGATAATTCTAACCCGTTTGCTGCACTTTTATCTTCTGATTACCTTCTACACCTCCTTAAACTCTAACATCAAAATTTATGTAAGTTATTTTGAGAACATGGAGCGAGTATAAGATTCTTGGAAACAAGCTCCTAACACGGACTATTGATTAGGAAAGTGGATGTACAACCCAGTCATCCGGGTTAAAGTCCTCATAGACGCAGATCTAAGCCTAGTTTGGTAGTGAAGTATTTTCTAAACCGAAGTATTTTAAAACTAATGTATTCCAACGCCTAACGCCTGGCAAACAAATACTTTAGTTTTGGTGAATACTTTAGTTTCGAAAACAGAGGTCCATGCCTCATTCTCCAATACTTCGAAAAAACTACACTTTTAGGTGAATACTTCAGTTTTAAAACCGCATTATTTATTGGATCCAACACCTTAAAGTATTTAATACTTCAATATTTTTTGAAACCAAATTATTCTCTATATACTTAAAAAATATTGTGATGCCAAACGGGGCCTTAGGTTCGTATTATTTCAAAAATAAAAAATGCTATAGGGGTTCCCCTAGTGCATTCATTAAAAAAATCGTGATACGATAACACACTCTCTTGATTGTTGATTCATCGTTGCCTAGTAGACTATTATAGCAACGATGAGATCATGTTTTACCAAATGATAGAAGATGATGTATGTTGGGGATATGCCGAATAGGTACCATCACAGCAGTGACTAAAGCCAGCATACCAGGGTGGCCCATAGTGGTGGTAAGCTGGAATCCGGCTTACCGGACGGCCTAGTACGATGAAGCACAGGAGGCCCATCCGGCTAAGGGAAGGTTCCAGAAGGCGGCCTGTAATGTGGATGTCTTAGCCCTCAAGGCAAGGCCCAAGCCGGATTCGAGTAGAACTCTGTAACTTAGTCGGTTAGGTTGCTTCCTGTAAGCCCTAGGTCCGGATGCCTTTATAAGCCGGCCTAAGGGACACCTCAAAGGCAGACGCTCTAACTTTCGCTGTAACTGGCTCATATTGCCTTATAGTGAATTATAGCAGCACGTAGGATTTCGCCACCATTGCGAGATCCGAAACTGGGTAAACTCGTGCTCATCCCGTCACCGGAAACGCCTACATCTCCTATACCCACCTCTCTACCTAGCTCGGTGGCACCCCTATCGCGGCTAGATTCGACAATACCACGACAGTTGGCGCCCACCGTGGTTCAAGAGATGTCCGGGGTTACGTTCCAGGCGGGATCTACCGGCGGAATCGGCGACACCACCGCCGTCGGCTTGGTCAGCTACTTCGATGAGACTGGAGCTGGCCACGTCCACAATGACGGCTTCTGGACGCCGGCAAAGGAGGATCCTGCCGGATGGTCCACGGTCTCCATCAGCGGCATTGACATCTTCGTCGGCTTCACCGCCAAGGCCTTGGACGATCTCGGCTTCACCTCGAGCATGCCCGCCACCCACCCCAGCAACTTCGACGACGGATCGGATCTGGACTATGAGGAGATTGCCGATTTGGATCTAGCTTTCGACGCTGATGATGAAGATTCTGAAGACAACGCAAGTTCCACTATGGCGGCGCCGGACTTCCACTTTGTTGGCATCCTAGGAGAACCCGGCTCTAACGAGTCGATGACAGAACCTGAGTCTATCCTTCCTGTTTTGCAGGCCGGGGCTGATTCAGAAGCCGGATTAGGGGACACTACTCATATGGAGCAGGACCTTGAATCTGAAGGAGAATCCGACGATTTTAGTCGGAAAGTTGCGTCTTGCTTGGGACGCCCCATCGAGGTCTTAATGGGTGATGTTGTCTCTGATGCAAAAGGAGACCCCGCCGCCTTGAAACCCGCTGATGGCGAAGAAAAAACTCTAGAAGCTGGAAATCAAAAAGTGGACTTTATGCCGCCACTAGCTCCAATGAAGGGAGCCAGTAAATTGCCGGCTGATGGAGACGACATTAATGCTACGGTCGGAGCAGCAATAGACAAGGAGTTCGAGGTCAAGATGGCAAAGTACTAGGAACTGCTAACCACACTCCCTCCTAATGCATCGCTGGACAACATTGAGAGGCGCCGCGTCCTACTGGAAGAGCAGGCCGCCAAGATAGTGGAGCGTGAAGTTGACCTCACAAACAAGGAAACATAATTCATCTGGAAGCAAAGAGAAAAGGGGGCCGATGATGTTTTCCGTCCGGCTCGCGACAAGAATCTGCACAAGAAGCTGGATTTCCGCAGCAAGTGGGAAGCCTACCATGTTAACTCAGTCTGGAAAAAGTACCACCACCGACGTGATCCAGTGACCAATTTGTGTTACTTTAACACCCCAGCCAAAAACATGGAGGCGGCCCAGGAGGTCATGTTCGACAAATCATTGGATCGCGACGCTCGCCTCAAGTACTCGGCTTATCTACTGGAGGTTGCACAGCAGCAGCAAAACGACTCGCAGGTCAAGTCGGGTAGGCTATTTGACGACTCTCGTCTTTGCAACTCGACGACGAAGAAGCCAATGGCTGCTGCGCCAGCAGACCCAGACGATGATCCAGCCGGCTCAAGCAGCCACAACAAGGGCGGCGATAAGGACCCGCAGGACAAACAACCACCTAAAGGTGCAGAGTCTCGGACAAGTTCATCACGCCAGCGTGAAGCTGGTAACAGCCAGGGAGGACATCGAAGCCGGGAGCGAAAGGAGGACCCTCGCAAGGAAAAGGCGGCACCACCTCGCCAAGAGCAACGATGAGAAGGGGAGAATCCACCTCGAAGGGAGGATAATAGAGATAATATGCCACCTCCACCGCGCAAAGAGGGAGATCACCCCTCCAAGTACATACCCCCTCCATGACGGCAAAGGACTCCAAGCCCTCCGCGTAACGACCGTCGGGTGAGCCAAAGCCGTCAGCGGGATGAACTAAGGCGAGGAAAATCAGTTGATAAGCTGCCTTCAGCTAATGATGTTCGAAGCCTAATCGAAGAGTGGAAGTCGGCCAGAGATGCCCAGTACCTCGGCCCCAAGTGTTTTGGCAGAACAATCAGAGAGCATACCTCCAACTTTGTCTAGCGTAACAAAGATGATGGAGAAGTACAGTGGTACGGCTAATCCTGAGACCTGGCTCTCAGATTACGTCAGTGCCTGCGACATATATGAAGGCAGTGCCGACTCCGCAGTGCGCTTCTTGCCCTTGATGTTGACCGGGACGGCACGCATGTGGATTGAAGGCTTGCCGAAGAAGACAGTTCATACCTGGAGTGACATGAAGCGCGTCTTTATTCAGCACTTCCAGGGCATGTATAAACGCCCCAAGTTGATATTCGACTTATAGCGGTGTGTGCAGCAAAAGAACGAGTCTAGCCGTGAATTCGTTTTACGATGGAGCGAAATCAAAAACGCTTGCGAGGGCTTCTCAGAAACTCAGACAAGCCATGCCTTCAAGCAATCTATGAGGAAGGGGACGACTTTTCGCTTCATGATATACAGCGATGAGTCGGAAACCTTGGTCGGCTTACTGGCTTGTGCTAACAAATACGCCACTGCTGACGATGATAACAAAGAAGAGGGTGAAAACCGCCGACGCGAGTCTGGGAGAAGAAGGTTGAAGACCAAGCCGGCCCTTCACATGAAGTTGCTGCCACCTTTGGTAAAGGCGGTCCAAGTAATGGAAAGTGGCAGGACAAAAAACCGGCAAACAACCGACCAGTCCGACCGCCAATGGTGAAGTACGACGACATCAAGCACAACCCTTGTGTCCATCATCTGAGGCCGGATGGGACGAGCTCCCACACGATCCAGCAATGCCAAATCGGGACATCGCCAAGGACCCCAAAGCCGGCAAGTCGAGAAACAAGCGCAAATCTAGGAAGGACGATAAAGAGAAGGAGGACGCTGCTTCAGAATCTGATGACGCGGCCTCCAAAGAAGGAAAAGGCAGCAACTTCCCTAAGCATACTGAAAGTCTCATCATCAATCTGGCAACATTTTCGTCTCGCAAGGAAAAGGCGGCTTGGCGAGAGATTAATGCTACGGTACCTGCAGTTCCTCAGTATTTGGATTGGTCCGACACTCCTATTACATGGGATCGCAGCGATCACCCAGACAGAGTCCCTACAATGCGCACCTACGCTCTGGTCGTCAGCCTTATAGTCGACAAATACAAGTTGACAAAGGTCCTCATGGACGGAGGAAGCAACATCAACATACTCTATGCCACAACATTGAAAAGGATGTGTCTCTCCGAGTCACAACTCAGCCACAACAATGTAAAGTTTCATGGAATTGTGCCGGTACGACAAGCCTCTTCGATGGGAAAGATCACCTTTGGCGGCACGGATAATTTCCGGACAGAAGACGTCTCTTTTGAGGTGGTTCCTTCAGAAGTGCATATCATGCAATCTTTGGGCGTCCGTCTTTCGCCAAATTCATGGCTCGGCCATGCTATCTACAGCAAGCTTAAAATGCCAGGACCCAATGGGATCATCACAATCAAGGGAGACTTCAAGAAGGCAAAGGAGTGTGAAGCTGCCAATGCCGTCCATGCTGAAGAAGAAATCTCCAGGGAAGAATTGGAGGATCTCAAGAAGACAATGAGTCCTAATGAGATGCCGGCAACTGAAAAGCCATCCTCTAAAGTCGACTCAAGCTTCAAGCCAAAAAATGACACAAAGAAAATCAAGCTCTCAGATAATGATCCGACAAAGGAGGCCATCATTAGTGCCGGCCTCGGCGACAAATAGGAAGGCGAGCTCGTCAAGTTTCTCCGTGAGAATCTGGATATCTTCGCTTGGTAACCATCTGACATGCCAGGTGTCCCGAGGAAACTTGCCGATCACTCCTTAAAAGTCAACAAGGACGCTAAGCCGGTCAAACAAGGTCTCCGACGGCTCGGAACAGAGAAGCGCAAGGCGGTTGGAAAGGAGATCCTAAGGCTCACTGCCGCCAAATTCATCCGTGAAGTTGTCCACACTGATTGGTTGTCAAATCCCGTGCTTGTCCCAAAGAAAAACACCTCCGAGCTACGTATGTGCATTGATTTCACTAGCTTAAACAAAGCCTGTCCTAAAGATCCGTTTGCCTTACTGCGTATCGATCAGGTCATTGATTCAACAGCTGGCTCCGAGATGTTGTGTTTTCTGGACGCTTATTCGGGTTACCATCAGATAAAGATGAAGGAATAAGATCAAATCAAGACGTCCTTCATCACGCCTTATGGCAACTACTGCTATGTCACAATGCCTTTCGGCTTGAAGAATGCCGGTGCTACTTACCAAAGGTGTATGCAGCGGTGTTTAGACAAGCAAATCGGCCGCAATGTTCTATGTTGACGACATTCCAGTGATGTCAAAGAAGCATGGCGATCTCATCGCCGATCTGTCGGAAACCTTTGCAAATCTAAGGGAGTATCAGATGAAGCTTAATCCGGCAAAATGCGTCTTCGGAGTTCCCGCGGGCAAGCTTCTGGGCTTCATCGTTTCTCAAAGAGGAACTAAAGTTAACCCGGAAAAGATAAAGGCGATTCAGAACATCGAGAGGCCGAATTGTCTGAAGGACATACATCGGCTTACGGGTTCCGCCGCGGCTATTAGCCGATTCATTAGCCGGCTTGGTGACAAAGCATTGCCCCTATACAAGCTTCTCAAAAAGTCGGACAATTTTTTTGGACAGACGAAGCAGAGGTAGCTTTGGCACAGCTGAAGTATATATTGACGCATGCTCCAATCCTGGCAGCTCTGAAGGAAAGAGAGTCGCTTCTGCTCTACAAGTCGGCCACCAATTTCGTGATAAGTGCTGTCATCGTAGTCGAGCGCCTGGAAGAAGGGAAGCAATGGCCGGATCAGCGCCCTGTCTATTTCATTAGCGAGGTGTTCTCAGATTCGAAGCAGCGCTACCCTCACTACCAGAAGTTAGCTTACGGCGTATTCTTTGCCGCCAGGAAGCTGCGACATTACTTCCATGATCACACAATCACGGTGGTCAGCGAAGCTCCATTGAAGGATATCATCAACAATGCCGACGCAACGGGCCGAGTCGCCAAATGGGGCATCGAGTTAGCAGCTTTCGACATCCAGTACAAATCAAGAACCGCAATCAAATCTCAAGTTCTAGCCGACTTTGTTGCAGACTGGACAGAAGAGATGGAGAACACACCTTTGCCGGATTCTCAGTACTAGATAATGCACTTTGATGGCTCAAAGAGGAAAGAGGGCTCGGGGGCTGGAGTAGTGCTAAAATCGCCTAAAGGTGACAAGCTCACCTATGTACTCCGAATCCACTTCAACGCCACCAATAACGTAGCAGAGTATGAGGCTCTACTCCATGGACTTCATATGGCTAAGGAATTGGGAGTAAAACGCATCCTCTGTTTCGGCGACTCGGATCTTGTTGTATAGAAACTTGACGGAAACTAGGACACGAGAGTCCCACAATGGCGGAATACAGGTGAACAATCGACGAATTCGGCAGATGTTTTGCCGGCTTAGAAGTCCGGCATATCTCTCGAGATGAAATGAAGCTGCTGACGCCTTAGTGATGCCCACAAGTATAGGGGATCGCTGAACTCTTCGTTGGGAAGTATTACCCAAATTTATAGTTCGACACGATGGTAACACACGAATATTAATAAGACCTTAGCAATTGAGGCGTCACTCTCAAACACACCTGTATATCAATAACTTGCAGCAGTAGTACTGATGGGCAGTAAAGGATTCAAGCGAGCAGAAATCAAACAGCAATAGTAACAAGGATTTCCCAGTTTTCACCGAAAAAGTGAATGTGTAACTCAGAGATTTAAAACGTAGGCATGAGATGACAGCGGGGCGTTGCATGAATGAGATTGATCATATAATAAAATAAAGCTAGCAATGGGGTTTTTCTCTAACTCCGATGTATGTAGGTATGTGTTCCTTAAATAGTTGTGCGTACTAACCAAGAGAATTTGCACAACATCTATTGCCCTACCTGCCCATTTCACCGGGTCCAACTTGGAACTACAGGTAATTAAGGTATACCCTTTCGTGTAGACTGGGACAATGCATTAACACTCCATAAACACATAGGATCCTCAAACTAAAACATCTCCCCCTTGTTTTCCCTATATGTCACTTTTAGGGTTCGCAGGTTCAACACAATAGCAGGTGATACACTTTGCAGGTAAATACCAAACTCAATTATATGATGAAGCAAATAAGTTCAGTACTGAAATCATGCCACTCGGGCCCTAGTAGGAAGCATTAAACATAGCATAAGTGCACCAACACAATACAAAAGTATCCTCAAGATAAACCCTAGGATTATCGAACAACGGGTAGCATTACATGGTCAATCTCATCCAATCCCCATCCACCTCACATGCCTACAGCAAACTACTCACACATGGTGATGGAGAAAGAGCTCATGGTCGATGGAGATGAAGGCGGTGAAGATGGCGGTGAAGACGGCCTCCGGATCCCTCCACCGGAAGAGAAATCCTGTATCAATCTGTCCCCGAAACGAAGAACGTGGTGGCGGCGGCGGTGTGTTTCGCGAAAGCTCCCCCTCTCCTAGGGCAAGCGTTTTTTCTCGTATATAAAGGGGTACGTCCAAGACCGGAGGCGAGACGGCGCCCGAGGCCCATTTGGGGTGGGCCCACGCGGCCAGGTACAGGGGCCGCGTGGGGCCACCTCATTTGGCCGTCCGGCACCCCCTCGTGTACATCCTTTTGTCCATCGTGCTTCTTTTCCAGAAAAACTGACGTGGTATTTTTCCCCGATTTTATTTCCTGCAAAAATAGCCAGAGGAGAGACTTTGCTAAAAACATCGTCAGAATCAACAGTTTTATTCAAATATGGAAGGATCCCGGAGAAAATTATGAGGCAAAGTGCTTGGAAAAGTGGATGCATTTTGGATGCATCAGCTCCCCCAAGCTTAGCTCGTTGTTTGTCCTCAAACAACTCAAACATAGTGCAGAAGCGATAAAAAGACTTTGACAAGAACTTTGCATTGCATATGTGACACTGTTTAATAGCAACAAGTACTCAACACTTAATTCCTACAACAACTAACAGAATGCTAGCAAAGGTATATCTCATCAATGTTAAAGCATCTATACATGTTGCAAGAGAAATAACACATAGTGTTAAGGCTTGGATGAGTTTGCCTAACTGTAGAAATAAACAAAGGTTCTTGCATCGCTTTTGATTGAATCATGTATTGACTAGTGAACTCATTGTGCTTACAACCTTACTCTCAATTTTATCAAAACATTTGATGTTCCCTATTATGACTCACATGCTTGACAAACTTGTAGTTAAAAGCCTCATGCCCCGTGAATACGAGTACCTACACCATGTGTTACTCAACTCGTGTAGCTAGGCAAGCTCGAGTTTTTTCAGTCATTGCGAGAATAAAAGCATCATTAAGAGCGTCAACCGGGGTACCTCTTGTCCCAGGACATGGACAAGCCCATGTCCAAACAACAAGACAAACAGACAATGAGCAATCTCAGCACTTCTTTTATTTACTAATGGTTTAGCTTTTTATTATAAAGTGCATCACTAAATGTTCACTATGATATGCCGTAAATTTCCACCATGAATGATGCATGGCTTGAGTTGGTGGCCCGGGCGTCTCTCTAGTCAATTATTCCCACTCCTAAAACTTACTAAGTTTCCACATTTATTTCGACATGATAGGAATCCATAGACAAAGGTACATGATATCAACTAATTTTAATTTAAGTGCAATGCTAAAAGCTTTCCATGTGTCAGCACATTTAAGCTAACTCCTAACCACTGAGCTTGTCAAGCATATGACTTCATTTTTAACATTTGAAAAATTCTTTCACTTTCTCTGTGGTTGGCAAGTTTAGTAAGCACAATGGGATGCGTAGACCTTTGTTTAGAACTACAGTTGTTCAAACCATAGCCAAGTATTATCACTAAATAATATCTCACTTGCATCATCATACACACTAAAACATGGAGAAGATAAACATTTGCTACCAGTTCCCTAGATGTTAAAGAAACTATGATGTGCACACTTGCTATTATTAAAAAGTCCTCATAAGCATGGCAAAGGTGTCATACCTTTCATCTAGTTCATGCACATTAGCTCATCATTGTTTGCTCTCCTCTCCCAACTTCGAACTGCACAATAAAAACTCAAATCTGCCAGAAAATGTCACTGCATTCAGTACTGTTTTTACCCTACTTAAATAGCTCAGAATTTTCTCATATTTTACACATGTGTAGGTCGTGAAAAGTTGCAATTGTGGTTAAAATTTTAGCTCCACTGGATTACAGAAAAAGAATGAAAAATAAAACAGTGAGCAGATTTCAGCAATTCCTGCACCTCCATTTTTGCATCAGATTCAAGAAAACGAATATCTTTTTGTCCTTTTTGGTTTTTAGAAGCATAAAGTAAATGACCAGAAGTAAATAAGCAAGAAGAAAAAATAGAATCTTTTTGTGTTTTTGTGATCTCAAAGCAAGAAACTGAAACAAAATAAGAGTGATATAAAACAACGAAATGAGAGGAAGAGAAGTACTCCCCCAAGCTTGCAGTCAAGCTAATATCCTGTGTGGTAGCCATATCCACCACTTCCACCTCTAAGGTGGTAACCATATGTGTAGACCCCCATGCCTAGGTATTGTGGCCTCTCTTGAGGTTGGTACACCTGCATCGCTGGAGCTTGTGCCTCCTCCTGCGGTGGCTCTTCCCTCACGATCCACTTACCAGTGCTCCTGTCAAAGAGGTCAGTACAGGGGAGCCTAATGGACACTTTCTGTCCATTAGTACTCAAATATGTGTAGAGATGAATCCCTCCATACGGAACACTCATTCCCATGTTGGAAATCAAAGCAAAATCAAGTAATGTGGACTTCTCTACAAGGGTTCCCATATTGTCATTATATCCTCTTTCATCTTTAATGTATTTATAGACTAAAGTAGCAATAGCACCAGCGTAAATTGGGGTTTCATCATTGGCATTTCTCCTTACAATATTATGCAATGATCTAGCAAGAATTACCCCCAAGTTATACTCACATGGTTTGTTCTCTTTTGCACATTTAAGCAAATAAATAATAGGTCCAGTGCAGGCAGAAGTGTTGTCTCTTGCAAGAAAACCTCTTGCAAGGAACAACGCAAAGTACCTCAAGCTAGGGTGCTGTATGTGAGTGAATTTTCCCCTATTTAGTCTATCAAGGGAATTAACAGAAACAGAGTGCCAGAAATTAACAAGTTCAGGATTTGAATCAGCACCGGTTTCTTCCCAACTCCCCGTGTTTGCTACACCTATAGCATTGCAAAACTCATCTAGAGACATATCAAGACGCTCTCCCTTCATACTAAACTTGCAAACAAAAGTGAGAGAATGTGCCTTACTTTTATTCTTGTGCCTGTGAGTCTCGGGCCCTTCGAATCTGAAGGTAGAGAGGAACTCTCGTGAGAGTTCCTCGTATGTGTCCTGTGGGTTTTGAGAAAATGTCAGCAACCCGGTCGCTGCGGCGAAGGAGTTGAAATCCTCTTCCATTCCCCATTGTTGAAGAACACGGGGGTCTTGCCATCTCGTCGTGTGAATCCTCAACTTCTCCCCCACAAATGATGCGGAGTCCTCCCAAAGGTGATTGTCATCGTAGTTGAGGGAGACTCTGCATGCTCTTCTACTTGGGCCTTGAGCTCATCCCAAGCAATCCTTTGCCCTTGCTAAACATGGTACCTTGCTGCCCATAAATAAATTTCAACAAAAATCAAGATGTGAAACTCTAATACAACATTAAGCCATCCACATCTAGTCTCCACATCAATATCATGGATCAATATCAACTAGAAAACTTAAATCCATGGATTTCTCAAACCTATTTAGTGACACCTAGTGCAGCAAAATACTTCAGATACAAAGCACAAGAACAAAAACTAATTAGATGAATGGAGAAGTCACATACCAAGGAGTAATCCCACCAAACAGATTCGAGAAAGCTGCTCTAAACTTGGAGATCAGGGAGAGCAGCAAGAGAGCACAATTTTTTTTTTGGAGAAAATACCTGGAGCTGGTTTTCTGTCGAGAGGAAAGAGATGAGCCCGACTCCTTACCTAACTCCACCTGTGGACCAAAGTGGGGGGGGGGGGGGGTCCCATGCGGCCAGGTACAGTGGCCGCATGGGGCACCCTCTTTTGGCCCCTGGTGGCCCTCTGGTGTCCCTCTTTTGGCTGTGAGCTCTCCCTTGAAAATAACTTACCTCTGATTTTTTCTGGAATTTTTTCAAGAAAATTTTCTACAGAGACTTTTTCAAACTAGATTTCTGAAATTTCTGCACTTAATAATTGCCAAGCAATATTCTAAGAATTCTTGAGTATATAAAATATAAAATGCAAGCAATCTTCATAGGAATCAAGTTTGCATCATTTCCATATTAATAATGAGGTTGATCAGGTCTCATTAATAATATGTAAAGGATATAACACATGATCTTTATTTTTACATGTAAAGAAGAGATTCAAGTTACCTCATATTTGATTGGAATAGTTCCAATCATTATGGTAGCATATTTTGGTTCAGGAGGTGGTAAGGGAATTTCAAAGCTTCCAACTATAAGAGTATTTCTTTTAATGCAATTCACCATTTGGTTTACCATTGTAACAGCTTTCTTCTTGGGGAAATAGATAGTGTGCTCCTTTCCTTTAACGTTGAATGTCACTTTGCTTTCAGTGCAATCTATCACAGCCCCTGCAGTGTTTAAGAAAGGTCTACCAAGGATAATAGACAAGTTATCATCCTCAGGCATGTTTAATACAACAAAGTCTGTAGGGATTAACACATTGGCAACAGAAATAGGTACATCCTCACATATTCCAATAGGTATAGCAGTTGATTTACCAGCCATTTGCAATGAAACTTCAGTTGGAACCAATTTGTTTAAATCAAGATTCTTATACAAAGAGAAAGGCATGACAATAACACCAGCCCCCAAATCACATAGTGCATATCTCACATAAGTTTCTTTAATATGACAAGGAATAATTGGAATACCGGGATCTCCACATTTTTCAGGCACTTTCCCTTTAAAGGAGTAATCAGCAAGCATAGCAGTAATAGCATCAGTAGAAATCTTTCTTTTATTAGTGACAATATCTTTCATGTATTTTGAATAAGGAGGAATTTTAATAGCATCAACAAGAGGAATTTGCAAATATAAAGATTTAATCAACTCAAAGAACTTCTCAAATCTAGTGTCGTCCAAAGTTTTCATTACCTCTTGAGGATATGGTATGGGTCTTTGTACCCATGGATCCCTATCTTTACCTTTTTGTGGATTTGGATGGTTTTTCTTCTTGTTCTTCTCAGTAGATGGTTGAGGGTCTTCCATCTCAGCTGCTTCAGGTTCTTCAACATTTTCATCTTCTTGTAGTTATTTTTCAGGTGAGGATGATTCCTCCTCTTCATTATTATTATCTTCAGTCTCAGCATCAGAAATAGAGATATCATTATCTTGTTCTTCAGAATCATCTTTATCTTGGTTTTCATTGGGAGATTTGCCTGCAGAAAGTTTCTTCTTTCGCGCTTCTTGCTCTTTCCTCTTAGGATGGCCTTCAGGATAGTCGGGGTCCTGAGTACTTGCACCTCCCCTAGTATTAACTCCACAAACCTGTTTCTTCACACTAAGCTTTTCATACAATTGATTTTGAAGAGAAATCATTTGTTCCACTTGATTATTCATCATCTCACAATGTTTAACAATTCTTTTTACCTCTCCCACATTAGCATGCAAACTTTCACGAAGAAATTTTATTTTGTGAGAGTTTTCCATGATCATCATTCTAATATTATGCTCTTCAGGATCATGACGATAAGCAAAATCATTCTCATATGATACTTCAGTAAAGGATGTTACCTTTTCATTACCTTTTGTGGTGCTAATAACATTGACTGGGATAGGGAAACATGGTTGATCATTAGGAAGTTTGACACCCATTTCAGATAATTCCTTGAGATGAGAGGTTTTAATTCCCTTCTCTTTAATGTCCTTTGAAGCTTCTTTCATTGTCTCTTTATCCAATTTGAGCATACCTCCTTTCTTCTCCGGAAATATCTCATTAGTATTCCAATCATCATAATTCTTTGAGATAGTTTGCAATAACTCAATTGCTTCATCAACGGTCCTTTCCCTGAAAACATTACCTGCAATACTATCAAGATAGCCTCTGGTGTTTTCAGTTAGTCCATTGTAAAATATATCAAGTATTTCATTATTCTTGAAGCCATGGGTAGGACATTTCTTAACCATCTTATTATACCTCCCCCAAGCTTGGGGTAAATCCTCCTTCTCTTTCTGTGAAAAATTACTAATCTCAAGGGTTAGAGCATGAATTTTATTAGCAGGGAAGTACTTATTAAAGAATATCCGCAAACATTCTTCCTTGCTAGTAATACATCCAGGTTCTAAACAATTATACCAAGTTTTAGCGCTTCCTCCCAACGAAAAAGGAAACAATTTTAAGAAATAGTAGCGTTGGTTAATCTCATCTTTCCCAAATAACACAGATAAATCATGCAAATCAGCAATGTGATCGAAAGGAAACTCATCCTCTCTCCCATAAAACTTAGACTTCTCAGCCCTTTCAATCTTTTCAGGATCAACATTAAACTCATAGTCTTTATCATTAATTTTAATAGCTGGACCATTCATTTTATCAGTAACAGGAAAATAGTCATCAAGAGGAGAATTTATATAGCTAGCAAGTTTATCCATTTCATCATAATCTGGACTCATGAAAGCCTTAATAATAGCATCCTCTTTCTCATAAGAAGTTTCCATATCATCACAATATTCCTTATCTTCTAGTTCAGATTCCACATTTTTACTAATAGAAGATTCAGGATTCTCAGGTGTTTCAGTTATCTCAGATATTTCAGGAATTTCAGGTGTTTCAAGTGTCACTTCTTTGTCTATGCTACCACATGTTAAATCACTTTCATTACTAGTAGACATTTTAGACAATGGTGAACTAGAAATAATTTTTCCCTTTTTCTTAGGAACAACAGCAGAAGCAACATCAGGTGAAAAGTTTTTCCTACTTAGCAAGTCCTTACCTCCTCGAGTAGTGGAAGGCCTCACTTCCTTAGGAGTGTTCTTTTCCTTTCCCATGGTTAGGAACAAGCAAATGCAGCAAATAAATGATATCAAGTTGTCTTACCAATAAAGCTAGGTTCCCCGGCAACGGCGCCAGAAAACGTCTTGATGCCCACAAGTATAGGGGATCGCTGAAGTCTTCGTTGGGAAGTATTACCCAAATTTATAGTTCGACACGATGGGAACACAAGAATATTAATAAGACCTTAGCAATTGAGGCGTCACTCTCAACCACACCTGTATATCAATAACTTGCAGCAGTAGTAGTGATGGAAGAAAAGGATTCAAGCGAGCAGAAATAAAACAGCAATAGTAACAAGGATTTCCTAGTTTTCACCGGAAAAGTGAAAGTGTAACTCAGAGATTTAAAACGTAGGCATGAGGTGACAGCGGGGCGTTGCATGAATGAGATTGATCATATAATAAAATAAAGCTAGCAATGGGGTTTTTCTCTAACTCCGATGTATGTAGGTATGTGTTCCTTAAATAGTTGTGCGTACTAACCAAGAGAATTTGCACAACATCTATTTCCCTACCTGCCCATTTCACCGGGGCCAACTTGGAACTATAGGTAATTAAGGTCTACCCTTTCGTGTAGACCGGGACAATGCATTAACACTCCATAAACACATAGGATCCTCAAACTAAAACATCTCCCCCTTGTTTTCCCTATATGTCACTTTTAGGGTTCGCAGGTTCAACACAATAGCAGGTGATACACTTTGCAGGTAAATACCAAACTCAATTATATGATGAAGCAAATAAGTTCAGTACTGAAATCATGCCACTCGAGCCCTAGTAGCAAGCATTAAACATAGCATAAGTGCACCAACACAATACAAAAGTATCCTCAAGATAAACCCTAGGATTATCGAACAACGGGTAGCATTACATGGTCAATCTCATCCAATCCCCATCCACCTCACATGCCTACAGCAAACTACTCACACATGGTGATGGAGAAAGAGCTCATGCTCGATGGAGATGAAGGCGGTGAAGACGGCCTCCGGATCCCTCCACCCGAGGAGAAATCCTGGATCAATCTGTCCCCGAAACGAAGAATGTGGTGGCGGCGGCGGTGTGTTTCGCGAAAGCTCCTCCTCTTCTAGGGCAAGAGTTTTTTCTCGTATATAAAGGGGTACGTCCAAGACCAGAGGCGAGACGGCGCTCGAGGCCCATTTGGGGTGGGCCCACGTGGCCAAGTACAGGGGCCATGTAGGGCCACCTCATTTGGCCCTCCGGCACCCCCTCGTGTCCATCCTTTTGTCCATCGTGCTTCTTTTCCAAAAAAAACTGACGTGGTATTTTTCCCCGATTTTATTTCCTGCAAAAATAGCCAGAGGAGAGACTTTGCTAAAAACAACGTCAAAATCAGCAGTTTTATTCAAATATGGAAGGATCCCGGAGCAAATTATGAGGCAAAGTGCTTGGAAAAGTGGATGCATATTTGATGCATCACTTAGCCAGGATAGGTTCCAGGCAGAAGGAGGTACCTCCAGACGTATTTCACCATCATCTGCATAAGCCGTCCATCAAAGGCAGCGACGAAGACTACCCCTTGTCGGCAGAATCATTCCATGTATGCCTGGTAACTCTAGATTGGACCACGTCAGACATTGATTTTTTGATGAACAAAAAACTGCCGAAGGACGATGAAGTGTTGAGCTACCAAATTGAGCGCCGAGCAAAGGCGTATACAATCATTGACGGACAACTTTACAAGCGGAGTACATCCGAAATCTTCCAAAGATGCGTCTCTCTAGAAGAAGGGCGGAAAATCCTTGAGGAAATCCACTCCGGCAAGTGTGGGCATCACGTGGCGGCAAAGGCGTTGGTCGCTAAGGCGTTTCGGCATGGTTTCTTCTGGCTGACGGCTAAAGAGGATACTATCAACATCGTCAAAACTTGTGAAGGATGTCAGCGCTATGGAAAGCAGGCTCACTTGCCAGCATAGGAACTCCGGACGATCCCTATAACGTGGCCGTTCGCGGTCTGGGGGCTCGACGTGGTGGGACCTTTCAAGACTGTGTAGCGCCCCGACCCCGGAATTATACAGAGAGCCTATGTAACCCACAGGCTATGCTACACAATCGAAGGGCATGAGATTACCGCTCCCACGCAACACATCGATCATGCCATAAACACTGGCATAGCTATCAATGTATAATAGAGAGATCAAGACTTGTGGAACAAGTGGCACATCGCAGACTCTACGACACAAAAGAGATCATATAGCAACTCATATAACGAGAAAGATACAGATTACACACAAAGGTCACAGACCCATCAGTACATCATGCAGAAGCGAGGTAGTTGTCTAATACAACAAGATCCAAATGGCCTAAGAGGGCTACAATAACATAATCCCAGCCAGCTTGTTCCGAGACGTCCCAAGCTGCCACCTGGGAACCCCAGACTACTCGTCGATGTCAACGAAGAACCCACCTGTCTGCTCGGTGTCGTCCTCCTCTGAAACAATTAATAATCAACAAGGAGAGACTGAGTACGACGTACTCGCAAGTTTAGTAGGGCGATATAGGCCCCAATGA